>CM064568.1:29594167-30031667 GCA_032716605.1 Paralithodes platypus | reverse complement strand
GTTTCTATTCATGTAACCACACCATTTTCAGAGCTTGGAGAGGTGGAGAACCGGCATTTCTGTTTTATGTACTGTAAGGTATTATTTGAATGAATTTTGGTCATATGTCTAATAACAACATTTCTACACACAGCTGAGTGAGGCAGAGCAGCGCAATGCCCTGTTCGCCGAGGAGTGGAAGGCGGCACAGCGGCCAGAGAATCGTCATCTCCAGGAGCTAAAGCAGTTCCACCAGTTCATGACCACAGGGATCGGGAACATGGATCATCGCCTCATTGAACACTACATGACCGAAGCGATGAAGCTGGGCCAGGCCATGAAGGCCTACAGCCGAGGCCTAGGAGGCTTGCCCAGGTTCACCATTTCTGAGGTGTGTCCACCGCAGCAGGCACCCATTCACACACCAGCACCACCACAGCCAACATATGAGTCGTTGAACGTGGCAGGGCCATCTGGATTCAACCTCGCTACTCATAGCACTAGTACCCCTAGGAGCAGCTGGAAATCGAATACCCCAAACTACGGGCGTCCTGAGGCAACCCCTGTCAACCTTGATTCAACACAGTCAAGCCAAAGAATGGGCGACCTGACTTCCTTTGAGAGGTTCCTGGAATCGGGCTCCAACAATTTTCTATAATAAGTTTTCACATGTACACATACACGCATTATACTGACACCAGGACACCCACACAAACATATGAAATTTATTTTGTATTTTTATAAATAAATGTATTGTACTTTTAATGTTGTCTGATATTTCCTACGAATAAATTATGTTATACTATATTTTATATACTCTATGTTCTGTAATAATGGAAAGACCTATGCAAATAAAAGCAATATAAGTACAAATATATATATAAAATGAACCTTAAAAATTAAAAAAAACGATGAAAGACAAAACCATTATCATTATGAGAAAAAATCATCTTGGGAAAAAATTAATAATGAACATATGTTAACATAATAAATCAAAGATGTAACATAACGAAACAATTGAACACTAAGATTGGCGTTTATCTAAACATCGAAGGTCATATGAAAATAAAGTTGATACAAATACAAACAGAAAATATAAACCTATTCACATACACTAAAGAACAATGAAACATAAAAGTAGTAACATTTATACTTGTGATAAAACAAAAAAATTATGAAATTATGTAAATATAATAAATAGAAACGGTAACATAACCAAATAATTAAAACTAGAATTTGAGGTTCAAGTTTGATTGGTGTATAATTAGACCTGCATAAAGAAATAATGCCCCAATAAAGTGGATATAAATAAAAACAGCAAATATTAACTGAATCACATAATCTAAAGAACAATGAAAGATAACCGTATTACCATAACAACCACAACATTTATACTTGGCCAAACAAAAACTTTTAAGAAAATTATGTAGCTATAAGAAATACAAACTGTAACATAACAAAATAATTTAAAGTTTAATTGGAGGTTCAAGTTTGATTGGTGTATAAAGACACCAACATAAATAAATAAATCCCCAAACAAGGTAATGACAAGAATGAGCACACTTATAGCAATCTCTTAAATGATAACAAATAAAATATAAGGAATGGAGCTTTATAAAGATTTTTTACTATATATATATATATATATATATATATATATATATATATGGATAGAAGACTAATATGTTGGATATTTCTACTTACGTTTTGTTACTCGACTGGGTCCTGCCTCGCCAGGAGGTTCTCGGGTTTGCTGTAATAGTCTGCCAGGTAGTCCCTCACAAGTTTGGCAGGCCCTGGTCCGGTTTGTCGCAGACGTGGCTCGAGTGCGTGCAGGGTCTCCCTCCTCCAGTCTGCAGACATTTCACCAACATCACTAGGTTGTACGTTCATGCCAGGGCGTCTGTCGATGAGGATGTTGTGGAGGATGCAGCTGGCGAGGACCACCTTCTCCACAGTGCTAGGTTGTAAGTTGATGGTGGTGAGTAGGCACCGGAAGCGATTGGCTAGAATCCCGAAGGCGTTCTCCACAACTCTCCTGGCCCTCGACAGACGATAGTTGTAGTTACGCTGTTTCTTCTGGAGACCTCGGTGGGGGTATGGCTTCTGCAGCCACTCTCTCATTGGGAAGGCATCGTCACCCACAAGGAAATAGGGCAGAGGCATATCACATCCAGGTAGTGACTCTCTGGGTGGCAAACCTGCAGCGCCATCATCAAGCGCCTTCCGGAGGTCGGTCACCTGGAAGATACCTGCATCTGAGGCTGAACCGTTGGCTCCCACGTCGGCGTAGATGAACCGGCACTTGGAGTCAACGAGTGCCAGCAGAACAATAGAATGGTACCCTTTGTAGTTGTAGTAGTAGGACCCCATGTTGCCAGGGGGCTACATGGCGATGTGCTTGCCGTCGATTGCCCCTACGGTGTGTTTAAAACCCCAGGTTTCATCGAATCCTGCGGCGACCTCCTTCCACCCCTGTGGTGTCGTGGGGCACATGATGACCTCTTCCATGTACTCCTGGATGATGGCCTCACAGGTTTCACGGACGACAATGGAGTAGGTGTTGGGGGCCACTCTGAAGTTAAGACACAGGCTCTTGTATGCCTCCCCTGTGGCAAGGAAGCGGAGTGTCATGGCCAGGCGTAGACCAGGCTCCAGGGCCTTCCTCCAGTTGGTATCCTGCTTGGCGATGCGTGGAGTTAGCCGCTGGACTATCTCTTTGAAGAGGTCCTCGTCCATCCTGAGGTAGTACTTGTACGTTGCCTTGTCGGTGTTCTGTAGAGTCTGCATCAGTTGATAATAGTGGCTGTACATGGGTCTTTCCAAGATCCAAGCCCGGACATGACAGCTACGTTTCTTGCTTTTTTTTGGTTTGCTCCGTAACTTTCTCAGGGCGATGGTGTACAACAGCTGCAATCTGAGGTTGTTTAGATTAGCTTGGTTGTTGTGTATTATGGCCATGTACGCTTCGTCGTCTGTCATGGTGGTCCCAAGGAGGTTTAGTACGTCCATGTGCACCTCCATGTTGACAGTAGGAGCTTCGGTGGTAGACTAAAATGTGCCGGGGCCACACCCCATTATATAAGTGGGCTGCCTTTGACGTATCAGTATCGTGGGAGACGTACGATGGGCGTATTTGTCGTACCAGGTACGTGCGTTTGTTGTACTTTAAACATATGGTTAACGACCAGAAGCGGCATTATCGTGCTTTTAACGTGCTTTTAACGTGCTTTAAACGTATGACGAACGTGTGCTGGTCGAATGAGTAGCGTCTCTGGTCAGCGATTTATTCTACAAGGGTCGTGTTGCAGACTTGTGTGACGTGTGAGTGTTGAGTGACTGTCGAGGGACTGTCGAGGGCTTGTTGTATAGCAATCGTGTGCCTGCGAGGATCGTGCAGTGATCCAGTGATTCGATTACAATCGGCGAAAAAGTGCAAGTCGTCATCTGTCGGCAGCTGTCGAGCGGTGGCCGTACTGTGTGAGACACGGCCTTTAGTACAGCCACTATTTTTTGGCCGATCACCGCCGACCATTTCCGCGCCACTCGATCAACCCTCGCCTACCACGATATGAGACGATCTTTTTACACGATCACAGACGATGTCAGACGATCCCGGAAAAATTCAAATATTTTGAAAAGATCGGCTGTGGTCGGCGGCTAACGTACTGTGTGAGACACGGCCTTAAGTGACTCGTACCTGTGGCCCCGATCTGTTGCCATAGAGGTGGGAGTCGGATTCGGGTGATATCTGTCAAAGGGTGATGGGAGTAACGATTAGCGACCTCATTACTAGAAAAACCTTAGACGATGGAACTGACCTCTGTGAACCTGTTACTGTTGCCTTAACCCTTAATTAGCGGCGAGCAACATAAGTCGAGTTAAAAAAAGCTGGACTATGTGGCGGCGCTCGACATAACTCGAGTGGCAATTTCAGCACGTAATGTGGCTGAGAGAGAGAGACAAGTGGTGGCAGGAGACTAGCGAGCGTATGACTGCTCCAGACCACCGCGGCGAACCTACTGACACAAATCTCAGCTCCCTCCTCCCTCTCTCACTCGCTACATACTCAATTATGTACTGAAAGTACCGAATTACCTGCTTTTTGCACTCGCGTTGCACGGTTATTGCAAGAAAACTATCCATCATACAAGGATCGTTATGGTGTCATTCGAAAGCTCTGTTTATGCCCTTTCAGGGATAGGTACTTGTTTTACGTTCTGGGTCTTATTTAGGCATGAAAATGATCACGTAAACAGCCCTATTTTGGCTAAAAACACCCCGCTGTGCGGTACACATAAATAAACCGCATAGGCCGCTCGTAAGGTGTTAAATGTAAAATATTGATATAAGAATAGTTAAGATATTAGGAGCCCTAGTTCCCTCACCCAACGATGCCGTATTTATGCTGTGTGCCCAACTGCAAGGGGAATTACACATAAAAAAAAAAAAAAAAAAAAAAAAAAAAAAAAATCTATTCAATATTCCCAAACATGAAGGAGTTATTGTTTGCTTGGATACAGGCTATCAAATAATATGATAATTGCAAACCCACCCTGTACAACCGAGTAAGTAATTATAGTTTTGTCTTCTAGGATTAGATCAGTAGATAATGTGCATGGTAAAGAAAGATAATGAAGAGACTGATATACAGAGACAAGGGTTATGAAGGCTCTACTCTTTTAATCTTGGGCTGGATAGCATACAAGCTCCGAATACACACACACACACACACACACACTCTCTCTTTCGTTCATAATTTATATAAGCCTCTGTTTTGTCTTCGTTGGGTTGATAATTAGGATTCATCTTCATTTTTGTTAAAAAGAGAAAAACAAAATATATATATAATTATATACTGTATATATATATATATATATATATATATATATATATATATATATTTTATAGGGACACACCGATATACGGAGACGGATGCAGGCCCAAATATGGTTTTCAATTGTACACAATCGTTTTGTTACAGCATATATTATTTGTAAAATATAATTGCAAACTATTATGTTTTTACATTTGTCTTTGCATGTGTGCCGACTGCATGTAGCATATTCACTTCTATACGTTAGCTACCTTTAGTTTGCTAGGCCAACCCGATATATATTGGTAGTTACACATTGACCTCATGATCACTTATTACCATATATAGTATTAGCAACACAACGATTGTTGTGATGGTGGCCATAATACTGACAAAGTTGAAACATTATTGTGTGGGCTTCTACCAATGTTCTGAACATATTTGTGCAAGGGAAAATTACTTAATAAAGTTTAAAGCCCAGGAATAAATAAGAACAATGCATACTTTAACCTAAATTTATTAGGCTACTGATGATTTTATTAACCCCTTCAGTCTGATAACGCCAATTTTGTTTCAATTTAGCTACTTACAGACGACATTGTTCAGCTTAGGAACGACCTCTATGTATCAGAGACGTAAATACTAACACAAACAATCCTCTAACTCTGAAATCTCCTAAGTCGAAAACAAACTGCAAGAGGTAGCTAGAATGAAACCAAAAGTGACGCATCCAATTGAAAAGGTTAAAGCAACTAGTCAGCATAAAAACTAGCCGTATAAAGTAATATGTAACCTAGCCCAAGTAAACCTCACTAATTCCAACATACAATGGTGTAATATAACCTAATGTAATATATATTAACTTCTAATAATCGAAGGTAACGTGTGTGTGTATATATATATATATATATATATATATATATATATATATATATATATATATATATATAAAGCATATTACAGTATATTCCGTTACTTTATTGTGTTTACATTCTTCTTCGTACCAGAGTATACCATTTTAGTAACTGTAAATTTGCCATGTAATAAATATACGAGTTCTGTATAATGTGAAAATTATATAGAGTAATTTATAGTAATTTACACACATTTAACACTGTACAGTGTTTATTTAATAAAACAAAACACTTAACTTAAATTAACTGTCTTTAGATGATTTTCTCGAGACCACTTCCATGTAGATCGAGATATTGTGTAGATTTGTACCGGTATATTACATATATTAAGCAGGCCCTATTGTTGTATAAAGGCTACTTACTATCTAAATTAATGAAGATAACCATCTCTTGCATACAAGTATTTGTTTGGTTTATGACCTAGACTAGATAAAAGTAGTTATTTTTACTCATGAAATTATATACAGTACAAATGATATCAATGATATCATAGTTTATATCCTACTGTATAAAGTGTCTTCATCGGGAACAGCTTCAATACTCATCGCCAGTCATTATATTGAATACATCCAACTTGGAGAAGTCAAGAGGGGTCGTTAGGCTCTTATTAATACAAATATTTATATCACTGGTAAATTGAAAATGTTCACCCTATCTCTGTATTTACTTTTCTGTGTCGCAAATGTTACACACTCATTTTGTATTACTAATGAGTAATAATTGCCGCTTAGAACAATAAAAGTAAAGCGTAGTTGCTCTATAACCCAGTTTAAAGTTTTGAGAAAAGAGCGCGGGTGATACTACTAGCGTGACGTCACGGCAGATCGAACAGGACTTGTGTAGAGGTGGCCTTGGCTCTGCCCCCCCCCCCCCCCCATGACTTTTAAATCAGTCTCAATGTTGCCAGTAGGGGCCTTATTATGGTATATCCCCATAATGTTGGCGAAATAAGTGCAGAATAATGGCGTCGCTGCCGTCTGTAGGGCGTGTTTAGGGTTTACAGTGCTTATTGTAGTGTCCATAAAAACACATATCCGCCGGTTGGGTCATATATAACAACGTAGTCTATTTATCTATCAATCTATATATTCATGTATATCCAACCTTTTCACTATAATCCTTGATTGAAGCACCTATCATGTTAACTAACACTCACACAAATTACTAAGAGACCTTTCATCGCCCTACGGTATGTATTTAAATATTAGTAAAAGTGCTGCCGTGACTATTATAAATGCAATAGTATGTGTGTACGCCTAGTTATTGTTGTTAACTTTTCATTCCACCAAATCCCGGATACATATTATCACGAACTGGGGTATATTTAGGTGACCTAAAAATAGCACTAGACTCTAGTATTATATGACCTCAGTCGGAACTCGCTTTATACTGTATGTGTGGTGATAAATTGAACTATATTTTTACTTCCATTTTTCGTACAGGTGAAGTAGAGTCTAAATTCCCATTGATGCTACATTTAAGGGGGTAGTACTTGTTTTTTGGTATATATATATATATATATATATATATATATATATATATATATATATATATACTCTCTCTCTCTATATATATATATATATATATATATATATATATATATATATATATATATATATACACTCTCTCTCTATATATATATATATATATATACTTAATTTTGAGTTTCCTCGTTGGACCTCCATCAAGCTTAAACAAAAAAACTCACTAGACACCCTTCAAGATAAATTTGTACATTTTTCGACATAGAAATTACAGGCTCGCTATTGCTCGTTAGGAACAAATAAACACATAAATGGCACGAACAGCCTTGATATTGATATAGAAAGGGTACAAAAGGTTTTTGAAATCGACAAACTAATGGGCCGAACGTCTTAAAATCGGAAAACTAATGGGGCTAAACATGATGAACAAGGGGGACCAGAAAAACAACCTATCTCCCCTTAACCTAATTGTATTAAGTGCAGCGTGTGAGCGCGACTGATTTAGTTAGTTGCAAACATGTGTGGATGGCATCATGTCAATGTTATCTGATATAATATCACATTTGTAAATATAGGTAATTCTGGTGATATTTGTCTTTCATTAAATTATTAGATCACTCATATTATGCCCAACAATTTATGATAACATGATTATTTAATGCAGCTCTAAATAATTAAGACAGTTCACACGTCTTTGCTTTATTGTTGATATTATATACGGCACATAAAGTAAAACTATAAGCATATGTATATTTATCCATAGGTTCCCATATTATTAGCAGGATTCCATTGTTATTTTGAAAACGTCTGTGTATAGGTAAATAAACTATTATAATATATAGTGTATTGCTGAATGTATCTAACGCATATATATACTACTAAATACCACATATGCTAAAGTAAATCTACAAGTATATCGTAATACTATAATCGTCCGTAGAACCATATTGTCGGTACCTGTAAAGTTGTTCTACTCTTCTCATAATATTTATTATAACATGCTGGTATGAATGATATCAACTTAAGTGGGGATGGGCAGGTTTTTTCTGCCCCCCCCCCCCCCACCCCCCCTCTTTTCCCTCGTGTATAGCCCCATTGTTTTCTAGATTTTAAGACATTCGGCTCATTAGTTTGTCGATTTGAAGACTTTACGCCCCATTTCTTTGTCAATATTCAGACCGATTTTGAGTCTGAATTTTGTTTGAGTAACCGGCCTTCGGCTGGGACATTTGTCTACCGATAAATGTACAAATGTATCTTGTAGGGGGGTCTATTGTGTATTTTTTACAGCTTGATGGAAGTATAGGGAGGACACTACAAAATTATTAAAAGATAAAACAGTAAGCACAAAAATAGGTCCATCTCCCCTTAATTGGTAATCAAGTCCATGTTCACCTCAGCTCTGCAACACTTAAATGTTAATACACTCAAATATCAACCAGGCTACTATAATTTCCATTTTATAAACTACATACACAGAACAAATGGGGAGCAAATCAGTATTGAAGCGATTGTCTGTACAATTTTCATTGACCGAAATGTTTTATTAATAACACCTTGTTAGGAAAGAGTTTATATATTTATTTGAGAGATTAGTTGAAAGGGATATGTCAATTACATCCTTATTATTCAAAAATATTGTCAATACTCATGCAGTCACACCGGTTTATTAAGCTTAGGAAGGATCACTCGCTCGTACGATGATAAAACACAAAATATTCTTCTAAATTCAGTGACCACCCCTCCCCTCACAGCAAGAAATATATTTTGTGATGCAGCTTTTCACCGCCAACGTTTACTAGTATTAATATTTCCTTGCCCACGTTATTACATTTATCGGTAAAAGTGTGTTCATTAACGTCCAGATTAAAGGGAGATGGGTCGTTTTTCTGGTACCCCTTCTCCCTCTTGCTTAGCCCCATTAGTTTTCACAAGTTTAAGACGTTCGGCCCATTAGTTTGGCGATTTTAACACCTTTCGCCCCATTTCGTTGTCAATTTTAAGACCTTTCGTGAAATTTAGGTGTCAATATTTTCCTTGCGAGCGATAGCGAACCTATAATTTTAAGAGGAACAAGGCCTTCGGCCTGGAAATTTGTCTACCGAAAAAATTACAAATTTATCTTAAAGGGGAGTTTAGGTGGTGTTTGTTTAAGCTTGATGGAGGTCTAGCAAGGAAACTAAAAATTATATGAATAACTGAATACATAGACAATACAAACAAAAAAAGCAACTAGCCCCTTAAAACGAATATTTTATTTTGTTTGACATAATTTTCATTCAGACGGTTTTGAGCCCATGAAGTATGAGGTGTGTGTGAGTCTTTATGTACGGGTAATGGTGTGAGTGTGTGGCTTATATAACTTAACTACTACTACTAATAATAATAATAATAATAATTAAAGTAAAGAGGCGGTTCACCAATCAATGCGCCCCCTTTTACCTTCCCTCTAAATCAGCTGAGTTTGCCACTTCAGGCTCACACCATAAACATGCCACACCTTCCCGGCCGACCAATCGGAAGCCTCCATTTTCGGAGCAGACGGCTACGTGTACCGCGACACCTTTAAACTCGCTCTCGCTCTCTTCACCGGCCATTCCCTCTGGTTGCAATTGGGCTAATACATCAGTGCCAGCCCTATACTCCCGTAAGCCACTAAAAGACATTTGCAACCAGCTTCCAGGAACATATTATGAAGAGAGAAGAGTGGAGGCGAAGAGAGAGAGAATTCAAGACTCACAGGTGGCCGAGCGGCCGGCTCAGCCAATCACAGCACCGGAGAGCGGGAGGCGTGACTATATTAAGGGGGTGGGGGAAGCCGTTGGTATGTTGTCCTGCTCCAGCAAAGGCAGTAGCTGGTTGGGTGATTGCACCCGGTACTGACATTGACCAGATGTTGCCCGAGGGGTGGGTGAAATTTCCCTGGCTTGCCACCAGGGTTCAATTAGCCCAGGAGTGTTGAACAAACTCCATTCCTTGTCAGTTCCGTCTCACTCAGACGAAAATGAGTACCTGGATTCATGGTGGCTAAAATGAATTCAGGGGCCTGATTGGTGGCTTCCTACAACCAATCAACACACGAGACTGAGAACTTGGTTAGCCACCAGGATTGCTCAGTGGCCATTGGGCAGGCCTTCTCTCGTGTTCGCCTCGTCCCACCCATACGTTAAACTGGGTACCTGGAGTGTAAAATCGGCCTTGGCGTAGGTCGTATCACTAGGGTAAATTTGATTACTTGCCTCACCTTTACTATATACTTCCGTTCCCTATGTGTTGTCCGTCCTGTCCCCTCTCGAAAAGTATCCTCAAACTGTCTCTCCAATAAAATCCAGCTCACGCAAGTTGGGTCAAGCCCCGACGCCTTCATCTCCTACTAAAATTCACTTCCTCACCCCCTACTACTTCCTCTGTACCAACTCTAGTATTCGAAGCATAAGAGTGATCAAAATTATTACTGGCCTCACCTTTACTATATACTTCCGCTGCAGCGGTCATTCACCTCTCGGAACCCACTGGGCGAGCTTCTTGCAACCCACTTCATCTCTCTCGCTTGGGCACCAAAGGGAACTAGGAACCACTTATTCCAGCCACCCAGCCCTCACCAAATGTTCCAGTAAAGACCACCTCAGGCCTTGCATCGCTCCCTCCTACTAGGCGGATACACCTTCAGTATCCGGCCGCCTGTCGTCCCATCGCTGGCTTGCATACCTACAGCCAAGCGATTCAAGAGGGACGGCAGATAGTAGATGGGAGCGAGAATTTCCAGAAGAGCTATTGGCCAGCTCTGAGGTGATAAAATAGTTCCACCACACACCTAGCAGTATACAATATATATATTTTTAAAGGACCCATATTGGGCCCGAACCAAACTTAAAGATAGAGAGAAAATGCCTGACTAACCCAGTGGTTCCATAATAATTGATGTGTCCTTATAGGACAAACTAAAGAGAACAGATACTAGACTTTAGTTTATAAATAAAATGATGATGTGTTAAGAGGGAAATAGTTATTCTTGTTAGAGAAGGCTCAATGCTGATTAGCTATAACTAGTATAGGATCTGCTAGGACAGCAAATAGATATTAATAGTAAAGTAAAAGGGAATAATTCTTGAGGATAGACACACAACTATAAGGCTCAGGGGAATAAATAATAGTTGACATTAGACTAGCTTTAGTTTGAGAAATAGATAGGTAGGACACTAGTCCGATATGATCAACGAAATCTTTGGTTATAAAGGAAATATTATCTGTTATCATAGTTAAAGGAATATTCGGTCAGTTCTGTGTTAAGCGTTACGGGTGTTAAGTCCACGATAATATTGTAATCATAAGAATATATGTAAAGGGATAAAAGCGGAGAATCTTGTCCATGCAGAGTTATTGAGGTACTGCTTACATTAGGTTAAACATGATTAGTGGCTAGGTGGTGTATGTGAATATATATTGTTTGTAATAGGATTACGCGTATATATAATCCGAGTGTTCTCGATAGGGCAATCGAGGTAACTTGTAACAACGCCCTGGTCATTTGAGTAAATGTATTGTATGAAGTAACGAGAATATTATATAATCAAAGAGCATTTAGAAGGGCAATTGAGGTAAAATTGTAACTACGCCCTTGTCATATCAGTAAATGTATTGTATATGGTTAAGAGGATATATTATTTGAAAGGTCATATGTTGTAACGCCTTGTATTGGTGTCTGGAGTAGACATGGTAGGCCCGATAAGAGTATATCATTCCGAAGTTTAGTTTAGGAATATAACTCTTGTTTTAGATAAGTGAATCAAGGTATGATTCATTGGTGCCCTGGTCTCGAGTAGACACAGCAGGGCTCGGTAAAAAACATATTGTTTTAGAAACTAGTAACGTGCCTTTGGATCGAAGCCGACTTGAGTCAATACCTGAATATCGGGAATGCAAATAGGGGGTAACGTGAGTTCTCGGGTTCCAAAGTACAACCTATGTTGGGACGACGTAATATTCAATCTGTGTCTTGAACTCATCTCGGCCCGAACAGAGACACAGTTATTAGTGTAGTAGCAAGTGTGTTAAATAAAGTATATGAACTTCTAAATGACTGTCGATTTATCCCCCACTCTAGTAGTATATTCGAAATAAGAAAATAAGTACTACAATAATAATAATAATAATAATAATAATAATCAGTATATTATAAACCTATAGCTGTTGGGGCTTAAACAACACAATTATATAACTAATCATATCCTAAGTCGTCAACAGACTGAACTTAACAGATTCAAGGATCTCGAAATACCAGAATGATGAGAAACGAGAGGAGAGTAAAGAAAAAGGTCAATGGAGGTGCTCCATTATCCACCAATAAAAAAAGGCAGGATAGGCGGCAGAAAACACAATAATAATATTATAATATGCGAGCAGAATATATAAAGGAAGAACATCATTTTATAGAGCTCTGTCCATTGAAGTATAATTAATGCAACTAAATTCATCTGTGACATTGGTATTTTGGGTTGTCTAGTCATCTATCTATCTATATATATATATATATCTGGCTAACAATCTACCTATTATAAGTTTGAGTCCCGGAGGGAAGAATGAAAACCTAATATTTAGTAGTGGCCACGAAATCATTGACGATATGCCTATTAGTATAATAGTCCACTTTCAAGCGCCAGCGGTCCGCCAGTTGAAACTACCGCCGCGGGGAGAAAGAGTCCTACGTCATCAGTGCAATGCTAATTCTCTTATGGAATCTTCTTATGATTGGGTACTCATTACGAAAACACTTTGTAAAAAATAAAAAAGAGAGAATTAACTTAATGCTTGTTATATTAATGCATTCCATCTCGGTGGATTTCTAGCGTGGATTATATCCCTGACGTTGATCTCAGAGACGCCAAACTCCCTTCAATGATATATTAAGACTAAACTCAAGACATCAAACGAATGGGAAGGGGATGGAAGGGAGGGCCCTACATCGTCAATGATTTCGGGGCCACTACTAAATAATAGGTTTTCATTCTTCCCTCCGGGACTGAAACCGTCATGACTCGTCCATCATTGACGATATGCCTGATGTCTCAAGACTGAAGGGGGACATTCGTGACAATATCAAATCACTAACAATATAACATAGGTAGAGACAAAGAATCATATAACATTTTAAGTCTTTATTGCTTACATACAATAAAAGTAAATTTTTGGAAAAGAAAGCAGTGCGTTACTTCGAAGAATATCTGCATATACTTGACCAACTAGGTACAATGTTACGATCTCACATTGAGGTTCATAATAATTGTTGTCTAGGAACTTACTTGTATTCCTGTTCAACTAATACAGACCCATATATCTGTGGATTATATCTTCTGTCCTTAAAAATATTTGTACATTTATATAATTTGTACACTTTGTTTATACTATATAGTTGTAACTGTGATAGATATCTTCAAAAATATAAACAAATATTTGAAGAGTTGTAGAACCAGCTCGCCTTAAGTATCACAGCTCGTGATCTTATCACAATATCCGGCGGAGGGGCTCTAGGGGTCTTTGGGCTTTCCGGCACCCCCCTCCTTTTTCTCTTCTAAGATTAACCTTAATTTGTAAAGGCACATGGACTAACTAGACCCACTGCCGTAACGCCACACAGGTTAGTTTTGGCTTATCCAAAGCCACAGCCAGGTACCGCGTCAGGAATGTGTGATTAGAAGCCAACAACTTAGTGTTAGCTATGTCATCAATTGAATAATTTTGTAAGAATCTAAGAGAGACGGCCCACTTTCTTATGTCATTAGCTCTACCCACTACACCGGATTACTTTCCTTAATGACGTTTTTTTTTTTTTTTTTTTTTTGTCTATATTCCAACTTACTTCCTCTCGGGCATAGGCTGAGAGCCTTAACATTCACCGCTTTACAATGAACAGTGAAGCCCGTGAGGTCTTGTTCCAGTCTAGGGAGTGAGACATGTGAAGCACGTAGAGTACAACGAGCACCTGCCATCTTGCCTTCACATGAGGCACGGTGCTCACTCATGGCCCGAAACGACCCCATCTCTGAAGCCACCTCGTTCCCATGCTTCACTGTCTCACCCCCTACACTCGGACTCTCACACTTACACACACACAACGCCACCTGTTGAGCAGATAACTCACCAGGCATTGCACCCCTATAACATATTTTTAATATGGGAATATTCATACAGTGCTATTTAATCAGGGAACAATGAGGGTATTTTATTGAAGTTTCGGTGGGCTTGTGGTAATGCACTGATACCAGGTACAGCACATATTCCATCCCAATAATATCTTCCCATTGATACATCGGGATTTGAACCCGGGACCTTTGGATTACCAGGCCAGTGGCAAGACCACTCCACCACACCTCCCCTACACACCTCCTCTACGAGTAAAGAGGCTAATTTCCTTCTTGTGACGCGAGTACCTGTACTGTTGACCCAAAAAAGGCCTGGTTGTTGAGGTTGTGCTACCCTCATAAACTTAAGTAAAGCCTGCAATGGGCACAAAATGTGATGCGTATGTCCGCGTTTGAGTGCCGGGACTGTAAATTCTGAAAACACATGATCACAATGTTCATTCTTTGCTATGAACGTGGGAGACGGAGCGATTTGTAAGTGTTCATTCAGTCTCCCAAACCTGAGTCAATTAGGTTCGTTGCTCATCGCCGCCAGCTCCAATACCCTGTTTCCTGTCGCCAAAGCCATAAGGAACACAGCCTTCTTTAATAATGAGTCAAAGTCAGGCGCATGAATATATTTGCACGAATGAAACAAGAACAAAGCTTTGTCCAGCGACCAGGTAGGCATGAGCTGACGTGGTGGTGGGCGTAGTTTAAAATATGCCCTCATGAACTCTTTTTCCTCTGCCTGCGGTATGGATAGACCAGTGACGTCGTAAAAGGGGTTTCTAATGGCAGACAAGTGATTTTTGAGTGTAACTACAGAAAGCACATTTGTTCAAACAAATAGTCTAAGTACTTAAACACCAAAGCAACTGATGATTGTGTTTGCGCTGTTTCCACTATCCAGGTTGTGAACGTTTTCCAATGTAATTGGTATTTTCTCCTGGTAGACATAGTATGCTGAATAAGACATTTATTTGTAACACTCTCCCCGTACTGAGTTAGCCATTTGGCATTTTGAATGTCCAGAAGGCAAAAGTCAGCGAGGTCTCTAGTTTGCCAATTGTCTCCATGTGGAAGTACGAGACCGGGAGTGACACCGGGTTCTCGCACCACGTTTTCAATTGGTGGTACCCCACCTGAGCCGGCCAAAGGTGCGATCATCGAGACTACGCCCCGGTAACCCCGTAGTTTGTGAACTACTTGACACATGAGTGAAGCGTTTGGAGGCAGAAAAAGATAGATGCAATTCCATTTGTTCCAGTCCTCCAACAATGCATTTGGACCCCCCCGCCGAAGTCATTTCCCAGCGGGTTAGGACAAGAGGGAGCCTGTGGTTTCCCTTGGACGTGAATAGATCCACTTGTGGACGGTATGGCTCTGCAATCATCTGGTTGAAGATGTTTTGCTTGAGTGCCCATTCTACTGTGGTGCTCTGTCTCCGAGACAGAGCATCTGCACAAACGTTCGCCACGCCCGGGAGATAAGATGCATGCAGATGGATGCTCAGCTTTTCGGCCAGAACAAAAATCTGTTCCGACAATTCTAGTAACTTCCGAGACCTCATTGACCCTTGCTTTTGAATGCCGTGTACCGCGGTCAAATTGTCCTTTCGAAAGGCAATTGACTTCCTCTGTAACGAAGAGCCGTGATTTTGAAGGAAAAACAAAGAGACTAGAAGCTCTTGTTTGTTGATATGAAAGTTCTCATCTTGGGACCACAGACCTTGACCCTGATGACCTAGGTTTGACTGATATCCCCAGCCTATTGTCCCTGAGGCATCTGTGTCTATCCATACTGTAGGTAAGGGAGAAACTCACGTCATTATTGAGTGCAATGTTTCCTTCTTTGCCCAGACCGACAGTAAGTTGTGAATTAATGGAGGAATGGTCCATAATTCTCCCTCCGGCAAGAGTGGGAAAAATTTGTTGCATTCCAGGATTAATCTCTTTACTTTCAACCGGCCCAACTTCACAGTTAGTTGAATCCAGTTGAGAGAACCGACCAGGGACTCCCACGTTCTCCTCGTCATGTTCAGACTGTGGAAAACCGAAACAATTTCCTGCAAAATCTGTTTCGGTTGTCCACACTCTGACTGAGAGTAAGATTGGCTGTGTCTCAGACCAGCCCTATCCACTGAATTACCCGTGTGGGAACAAGGTGCGACTTTGCCAGGGTGACCTTGAACCCTAGGGTTTTTATATGATTTATCACTTGATTTACATGGATATGACAAACTCTCTGACTCTGCCACTACTAGCCAGTCGTCTAGGTACCACAACACCTTGATCCCCTGGGCTAACATTGGCATAAGGGCCGGCCGGACTAATTTTGTGAAAATTCTTGGTGCCAGGTTCAAACCGAATGGCAATCTCTGAAAGACGTAAGTCTCTTGCCTTATCCTCAAGGCAAGGAATTTTTGGAACCTTTTGTTTATGGGGACATGCCAATAGGCGTCTGTCAGGTCTAGTGAACACATTTCAGCCTTGTGGCGGGAGTGTGAGCCTGATTTGATTCACAGTAAGCATCCTGAAGGGTAAATTGTGAATGTGTGTGTTCAGAGTCTTCAGACACGAGAGATCTACTACTGGTCGCATCTCCACACTGTCCCTCTTTGGCACTAGAAAAAGTCTGGACGTGAACACGTGGCAAGTTGGATTGACTAGGACAATGACATGCTTGGTAATCATCTCTTGGACTAGCGACTCCACTTTTTTTTTTTTTTTTTTTAAGAGACAATGAACGGAGGAAGGAAAAACACAGATAAAAGAAAAAGGTCCATGTGCCTAAAGGCATCCTCCATTCATAAAATGTTTGTAACAACTGGATTTAAACATTTGTAGATTGTAAGTTTGTGGAAAGCAATTCGAGGGAAGTGAATTCCAAAGAGTAGTAGCTCTGGGGATAAATGAATTCTGATAAGCAGAAGTTCTGCATTGTGGAGGAGAAAGTGTAAATTCATGGGCGCTCTCAGCTGCCCTAGTTCTACGGGGAAAGATGTGGAGAGGCGGCACAATTGAAGCAAGTTCCTCGGAACAATTGCTGTGAAAATATCTGTAGAATAATGCAAGGGATGCAACGTTTCTTCGTATGGATAATGTAGGAAGGTCCTGTGTGATTGCAGGGTTATTGATTAATCTAATAGCTTTATTTTGAATTTTGTCCAACTGCCTCAATGCAACCACTCCACTTCCACCCCACAGAGGTGAACAGTAATCCATCTGAGAACGCACATGACTTTTATATATTACGGCCAACTGCTCGTCAGTGAAGAATTCTCGAACTCTGTACAGGAGTCCCAGTTTTTTAGAGGCATTCTTAGCAATGCTTCTAACATAATGTGTCCAGCTCAAGTTAGTAGTTAATGTTACACCGAGAATGTCAATACTAGGGGAAGTGGGAATATTTACATCTTTAACAAATATATGGGAGTCAGTGAGATTCTGTCGGTTAGAAAATTGAATGTACTTTGTTTTCTGTGCATTAAAGGAAACTAGATTTTTTTGTCCCCATCCATTAATTCTAGAAAGGTCCTGGTTCAGAGAAATTGCAGTGTTTATTTTTGAATTTATAAGATCGGGTTGGGTGAAAGAATTGGTAAATGTGAAGGAACTGTGGAGTGTTGAGTCATCTGCGTAGGAATGTATTGGATTATGAGTGGTAGATATGAGATCATTGATATGAATGAGGAACAGAATTGGGGCCAAAACTGATCCCTGGGGAACACCAGCATTTATTGAGTGAAATTGAGAATAAAGGCCATCTACCATTACACATATGTTTCTGTTATGAAGATAAGAAGAAATTAGTGGAACTAATGATGCAAGGCCGTAGTGTGACATCTTCGACAATAAGGATTGATGCCAGACTCTATCAAATGCCTTTGATATATCCAGTGCTATTGTATGTGTTTCACCATGTTGGTCTGTAGCTTGGTTGATTTGATGCGTAAGAAGGCAAAGCATGTCTGCAGTTGATCGACATCGTCTAAAACCATATTGCCTATCACTGATTAATTTATTATTCTCAAGATGCTTAATTATGTGATTATTTAATATAATTTCAAAGACTTTACCAAGAGTGGAAGTTATAGCTATTGGTCTGTAGTTTGATGGATCTGAAGAGGCACCTTTTTTAGGAACTGGATGGATGTTTGCTTCTTTCCAGGGCACTGGGAAGCATGAGGTATGAGTACAAAGACGGACAAATTTTGCCAATACAGGAGCGAGCACCAAGGAGCAATTCTTAAGTACTATTGGAGGAATTTCATCTGTACCAGGAGCCTTATCTACTGAGAGATTCTGCAAAATAGTTTTGACATGTCTGGTGTGGATCTTAAGTGAGGGAATTTCAGGCGAATTAAAATTAAGTACAGGGACATCTTGATTTATTTCACCTAAGGTTGAGTTGGTGGAGAAAATATCCGCAAGAAGGTTAGCTTTACCTCGTGGGTCACTTACAAGATTGCCAGTCGGAGATTTTAATGGTGGAATGGATGAAGCAGTAGTGAAGTTGGATTTAAATGAGTTAAGAGTAGACCAAAATATTTTGTTATCATTTGGATTATTTAGAAGTTTATTTGCCTGCTTGTGGAGAAAGTTTGATTTAGTTAGGTTTAATACAGTTTTTGGCATGATTTCTGATGTTTCTAAAGTAATTAAAGGCTTCATGTGTTTTTGATCTTGTGTATGCATTGTAGGCTATTGCTTTTTTTCAGTTACTCTAGCACAATTATGGTCAAACCATTTAGGTGAATTAGATCTTTTACTGTACTTTTGATGAGGAATAAAAGTTTCCATTCCAATTTTTACAAAATCTTGTATGTGGCTCAAGGTGGAGTGTGCATCATTAGAAAAGAAAGAGGTCCAGGGAATATCAATAAAGAAACCTTGAAGACCCTCCCAGTCTGCCCTATTGTAATGCCATTTAGTCACCAAAACAGGTTCAGAGTGGGAAGGTGTGGTAGGTGATAGACAGGTGGCCTGTATGAGACAGTGATCAGAAGATCCAAGCGGGGACCTCACTGTAACATCATAATTTTCTGAAGAAACATGATTGAATTATCAAGTTTGACGTAAACGAGGTCGCCAGAGCCACCGCCAAGTGATCCTTTTGCTTACCACTGTCCGAGCCCAAGTCCGCCGGGGCCAGGCCCTGCGACATGCTTGGAATGACCCAGTCACTTGACTGGGCTTGTCTGGCAGAACTACTCTCTAATCCAACTCGCCTGCGGTAGGCCCCGGGAGAGAGAGAGTTTGATTGACTAGTTTTTTTGGTGGTGGTTGGGCAGATGTAGACGGCTGACTAGGTTTGGCAGATGTCGTTCCCTGCTGAGGCTTGTGTTGTGACTTACCCTTGTTATTCCACTTGCCTGATTGTTTACCTTGCTTTTGCTTGTACTGAGTACCTCCCTGCTGTTGGGGAGACCTGGGGTCCTGAAAGGACTGCTTAGCACCGGTATATTGAGACTTACCTCCACCTTTTGGGTTAGAGTATCGTTTCTTAAAAGACTCCTTCTTAGGCTGGGAGGTACTCGTCTTCAAGCTGTCTACCATATTATAAGCTGCCCTCCATGTGTCTAATTTAGCAAAGAGGAAGTTAAGACAGGGGAAAGCGTTACCCGGCGACCAATGTCTTCCGGTAACTTCTTCACCATGTACACCCGTAAGTCCTATCATGCACAAACAGCCTCCATTAAGGCTATTCTGATATCACCTAGGGACTGTATTGAATTTTGTAAAAGAAGGTGCCGGGACAGTTCCATGGCCTTCCGTACATATTGATCAGAGATGGAAGTTATAGTCCTCGTGAGTGACTGGGCTATTTGGCGGCTTAATAGGAATTGTGAGAAAAGTCTATAAGCTTTGTAACGCAATTATAAATCTCTGTCTTAGTGGGCTGGAGGGGGAGTTGAGAAAGGTTCCTGTAATTCATAAAGGGACAGTTTGGGGGCTGCCAGGAAGTCAAACAAAGCATGGGACACATCTCCAGCCTTCTTAATGGGTAGAACCATGAGTGGGTTTCTTGAGGAATTTGGTGGGAGGATTTTGAGGTAATAGTGGCTGCATTGTTGCGCCTCAGCTTCCCAGTCCACCCACGGGCCCACACCTACCTGCCCCACCTGCAGGACTGGGTTGTGATTCTGATCGAGCACCGGGATTGTATCCAATTCCGGTGTCAGCGAGTTGAGTGACTTTATGTCATTCACGCCGTCAGATCGTGACCAGTCCGCAAAAAGTCGGGCAGCCGAGGCAGGAGGTAATGCAGGAGTAGCAGAGTATACAAAGAAATCAGAGGAATATATATTAGGTATAGCCTTAATTGTAACCACCAATAGTTGTCCTTGCGCATTTTTGGCTCTCAGTTTCTTGCTCTTACTCACTTCAATGGTCCAGTCACTAGGGACCGGAAGTTCCCCCGATGCCATAGTTTGTGCCATATGTGGGTTCTGGGCGATAGCCGGTGCCCATGAACAGTCTGGCCCGTACAAGAGAGGCATAGGGCCTCTCCTCTGTGGGAGTTTATCGAGGGGAGGAGGAGTGATGTCTGATCACCCGAACATTTGTGGTCGTAAAGGAGGCGGGCACTGTCGTGCCACATGCCGTGATATTCGCCGGATTTACGTTAAGGGGAGGCAATGATTTATTGGGAGGCTTAACTCCAGTCGGTTCTAATGGCCGCACTGTTGACTCAATCGGGGGAGTTACCGGAATAGTAGTGGAAGGACCTTGGGAAGTAGGAATATGATACTGGCGCATGACTTTATGAAAGATCTCATTTAGGTCATCTGTCGTTAAACACTTACTATGGGACGCTCTGGAGGACTCAGAAATCTCTTCAGATACTTCCTCATTAGGTCTTGGTTGAGCTGAGGACAGATCAACGTCCTCTTGATCCTCCGGTATTTCCACAGTTTCCGGCGTCGATTGCCGTGGTTCCGGCACCTGATCGTTTATCGACGAAGCTAAGTCTGAGACCGACGAGGGGATTGTTTGTACATTTTCACACTCCCTAGTCGTTTCCTGAATATGAACTAAAGGTTGTACCTGAGAGGGCTCTGACAGTGTCCAGACACCCCTACCCTTATCAGTGGGTGGTTGGGAGTCTGGTATCACCTCATTAGAAATGTCACCACTCTGGCATGTACAAGTTGAGCCACCCCGGTACTGTTCTGCTAGTACCCTCTGTGACACTATCGGAGGACCCCTACGTGTTACAGCAAAGTCTATTTTAGGTATAGCAATTTTGGTAAAATCCTGAAATTTACTTAAAGGTTCCCTGGGATTCTACTCATCCCCCTCCGTTCCTACCTCCGAGCTGCCAGATTGGACGTTAGGAAATGTGGAGGTAGGGGCGGGGGGAAGTGGCCATGACCCCGGTGATGGCCGGTGCCACGGCTGCACCTCATCCGTGCGGGCACTTTAATGTCCTGTCACTGATTTGGGGGTCGAAGTAACTGACTCGTCTTTCCGTCGTTTGTTTGACCTAGAAGATGACTGACGGGCCTGTCTACGAGGGGACCTAGATCTGGACCGAGACTTGGTCCTAGGTGAAGGTGAACATCCTCGTTTCCGCCGGACGGGGGGGGGGTTGCCTCAGAACTGTCGCTACTCTCGCTACTACTTACTAGCTCTTTAGATAATACTTTAGATTTAGCTTTTGTTTTAGGAGTTAATTTGGACGGCAGTAGTTTTAAAGATGGAGATTTGATAGCTAGATAATCCCAAAGGGCTTCGTCATCACAGTGCAAGGCCTTATGGGCAACGTTTTTAGCATAAACATTATATAGGTTCTTAATCTCCTTCAGTGTCATGAGGCATGATTGATCTCTCTTGTCGAACAGCGTCGCTCGCAATTACGCACACACGGCGCATTTCTTCGACAACCAGAAGCCCTGTGATCTATCAAGGCACTTTATGCACCTTACGCATTATTTATGTGCAAACACTGGTAAAAGAGAGCAGGTAGGAGTAGCGCAAAGAGTGAACAGAGGCATGATGGAGCTAAATAAAGACCCCCTCCCCTTTCCGTGATCGGCCCCTCACCTGCTGCCTGTGCTGCTACCGATGTGCTGTGATCTGGAATTAGAAATTTTCCAGGAATCAATGCTCATAAGGATAATCCGAGAGGTTTTACACATCCTACCTTAAGTCCGCCGGAAAATTAGCTACTGCTACTCTAACCTTCCGCTGGACCTGAAAGTGAAAAACTTAGGTTTTTAAACTCTAGAACTGCTTCCCTATGACAAAGTGTCACTGGCCCACTAAGACCTTTGCTCTTTACTTATCACTGAATATTTGGACTAGATAGATAGTATTTCCACACTTGACTGTTGCGCCGGGCATTCTAAGTCATGCCTCGTGAGGGTATCGGTCTGGGCGAGTTCACTTGGCGGGCCGAGATAACTCCCTAAGGAATTAGCATTTCCGCCTGGAGGTTCGAGGTATAGCGCACCACGCCGGGACATTTGGTTTATTCCTTACTCATCTGCAAGACGAGAAGATGGCGGCAATACACAGAAAGCCCGCCGGAAAAACAAACAAAATTTTTCCGAGGTGTTGACTTGTATGAGAAAGTCAGACACCCCCGAAAACCCACACCACCACCAGCACGTCTCCTGACTCCCTGTTATACATGTAAAATAACACTACATGCACAAAACGAGGGATAACTTAGGGCTTCAATAGTATTATCTATCTATCTATCTATTACCCGACGCCGTGATCCCCGAAGGGGTGGCCACGAATGAACCACCCCATGCACCTCTGTCCCCAGTCAGTCGACGCCCCTCCCCCCAACCAGCACCGCCTTCGTTCATATACTTCCTCACTCCATCCTTCCACCTCTCTTTCGATCTACCTCTCCCTCTCTGTCCTTCCACCTCGCTCTCGTACACCCTCTTAGTCATTCTCTCGCTTTCCATACGTTCCATATGGCCGAACCATCTCAAGTTGTTCCTTTTCACACTTTCCAGCACATCTACCTCCACACCACACCTCCTTCTTACTTCCTCATTAGTCTGTCTATCCCTCCATGTAACTCCGCACGCACTTCTATTATTATAATTTTATTAATAAATAATTTACCCATAGTCCACTAATGAGGACCCTACTGAGGCTGGCCACGAGGCTCGTAGAATCATCATCTTGGCTGGTAACCTACCTCCTGAAGACACAGCAGCAGCATATGGTGAAGGGGCCCACGAGAGAGGGCAAGCGCAGGCTCGGATCCTAGAAGGTTCCACACCACATTTGACAACCCTTGAACAAGAGCGCATGCTAAACAAAGATAATGCAACTGCCTCATAAAGACGGCCTGAAGCATATTCCTGCGGATATAGTAGCCTCCGATAAGAGCAACAGCTGAGGCGCAGAGAAACAAAAACAAAAACACATGAGGCGATGATCCTGGGGGATACGAAGGCTCCTGTACAATAGTACCCGGGCCTATTTTGACAGTTCCTGCGGACATACCAATGGGGTAGCGTGTGATAGCTAGTCTAATACCTGTTCAATACAACTCAGACATATACAAATGAGCAAGGACTCACTAGAAGAGAGCGAACGAAGAATGTGGCAGGAGCACAGGCCGCGCACACCCACTCTGTATGAACGCGGATAGAGGAAGGGAGAATGGCGTCTCTGAGAGCAACATCTGGGATAGATTCCATGCAAGAAATCCACCGAGATGGAAAGCATTAATATAACCAGTATTAAGTTAATTTTCTCTTCTTTTATTTTTTACAAAGTTTTTTCGTAGTGAGTACCCAATCATAAGACGATTCCATAAGAGAATTAGCTTTGCACTTATGACATAGGACTCTTTCTCCCCGCGGAGGTAGTTTCAAACTGGCGGACCGCTGGCGCTTGAAAGTGGACTATTATACTAATAGGCATAGGCTATCGTCAATGATGGAGGGGCCACTAATAAATAATATGAGATAAAGCAAGAGTGAGAGTTCTTATCTACAATTGAATAATGGAAAGGGTGGTTATTGGCTCACCCTCCCCTACCCATAACGCTTCCAAATGAATACGGATGTGTGCAAACACCAGGGTTAAATATAATAGAATTATATAAGATTGTTGTTAGGGATTCAAGTTAGTAGTGCCAAGTGAGTTGTAGATAAAGGCTGCCATGTATAATACTTTATAACCTATACCGGTAGGTATGGTAGACAAAGTTTGTGGAAAAGTATACCCAGGGTATCAATAAACTTTAAATTCATTTTAAATACAACAAATATACCTCCGTCTGTCTTTCTTTCATCCTATTATGAAAATTCATTGAAGCTCCCTGTTCCCAGTCATATTTATTCCAACTTGTCTTGAAATTGACGGATTACCATGCTTTTAATTGGAAAGGATACTAGCTACAGGACAGGTTTGTTTATTGTTTCTTTCTTATGCGTAGACAAAATACACTGTATATGTATGGCTCATACTAAACACTCCTACTATTACCCGCAAGCAATCCATGCAATATATATATATATATATATATATATATATATATATATATATATATATATATATATATGTCGCCTGACGCCGTGATCCCCGAAGGGGTGGCCACGAACGAACCGCCCCCATGCACCTCTGTCCCCAGTCAGTCGACGCCCCTCCTCCCAACCAGCACCGTCTTCATTCATATACTTCCTCACTCCATCCTTCCACCTCTCCTTCAGTCTACCTCTCCCTCTCTGTCCTTCCAGCTCGCTCTCGTACACCCTCTTAGTCATTCTCTCGCTTCCCATACGTTCCATATGGCCGTACCATCTCAAGTTGTTCCTTTTCACACTTTCCAGCACATCTACCTCCACACCACACCTCCTTCTTACTTCCTTATTCGTCTGTCTATCCCTCCTTGTAACTACGCACGCACTTCTCAAGTAACTCATTTCCACCGCTCTCACTCTTGGTCTGAGTCTCTTCCCGAACTTCCATGCTTCGCTTCCGTAAGTTATACTGTATATGTATTGTTACGAGGGGAGGCTGGGGGGAAACAGATGCTCAAATACCCTAGCCCACACCACTGGCAAAAAGACAACTCCGTAGCAAAAGACACCAATGCTGTAGACCTGCACCCAACACTGCCCACCGCACTAAACCAACCCTGCAACAGACACGCTCTTAATATCTGACTCAACACCAAGATACGCAGGTTCTCTAGCAAAAAGGGTTATCTTCCTCTTTGCTCTACACACAAAAATATATATTGTCCCTGAGTCTAGTAGATAGTGCGCGTAGTATGCTAGAGAACTTCTAAAGTTACACCATACTGCACCCAATTGATAACCCAAAACACTGCCCGACTTCCAGACACTTCATAGTATGCCCAATCGCTTAGGAATTAGGAATAATATAAAGTAGAAACATGGGGGAAGTCTGCAGCACTAAGCTAAGACATAAAACACAAGAGTTGACATTCCAGTAGGTTGGTTACCCTTGAGCATACTGCCAAACCACTGTGAATGTCAACTTCAATATTAGAGGAGAAATATACATGTAATAAGAATATGCAATGCAGTTAAACAATGGGAAAGAATTCAAGGAAACACAGGGTGAAGCTTATATACTAAGATTGCCCAGAAGGAAGGAATGCAGTAATTAATATTAAACTAAAGATGTTAAAACAAAAACAATATGCTCAATATGACTCCAGCCCCTGCTATATTTCAATCAAACAATGAAATAAAAGGAAATATGCGTACCGCATACCGTAAAGGGAAAACAAGAAGCAAGCCAACACGTCAAACAATGATGTTAGCACAACGAGAGCCAGGACTAGAGTGAAGCTCCCGCACTCGCTCTGGTTCCCACGGTCAGACAGAGGGAGAGAAGGGGAGTGCCACGCACCGCCAGAATAGCCAACTATCTCAGGCAGCCTGTGCTGTCCTTAACTTCAACAGTAATCAAAATATATCTATAAGTCATCAGTGTGTGAACTAATGATAAACTGCATTAATCACACAAGGCTAAATAACTAAATAATAATATTTATTCAATCACTCGCATGGTCACAACACAAGGGTAACATTTGACAACTGCCAACAACTCGGTGGCAGCAGAGGAAAGACATATTAGCAAGCTAGCCTGTCACAGCCCCCCCCCCCCCTGCATGATAGGCCTCGTGATTGTAACTCACGCACAAAGGATACAGGCTAAACTCATTTGGGAGTGGCACCCTCACACCCAAGGGGAGTCTGTTGGTGCATCTTGAAACAACATACTGCTCATACTTCAATAACACTACAAGACATACACAACTACAGTCTTTTTCTAGTATTTTTTTATAGTTTTTATATTTTTGTTTTTAAATATTTTCTTCTATACAAAAACACAGCAACTCCTACTTTACGACCCTACGCTGGGTTACATACGGCAACCAACAAGCACCAGACGTAAACATGCTAATCAAACCAAAGTAGGACGCTACACCAACACTGACTGAACGGCGAGGGTTCTCCTTAAAACATACCGTCCCGTGACAAACGATCAACCATATCATTGTCCGTGCCGTTAACATGCCACACATCCAAACTGTGTTCCGGCAGCAAAACAACACCTGACACTGATAAACTGCCCAGTCCATCACAAGACTGGCAATTTTCTTCGCTCTCTCCGGCATCGGGACCTGCCAATAACTTTTCACTATTTCCACCTTAGTGATAAACGAGGCAGCCCCGATGCGGTCTATGGGGTCGTCAACTCTGGGTAATGGATAGGCGTCTGTCAGGGATAATGCACTAACACTACTTCAATCAACACAAAAACGGATCTTGCCACTCAACTCAGGTTGCAAAGTCACTGGCAAAGACCACTCACGATAACCCTTATCCCTCAGACCCTTCTCCCACATGTAGTTCAGCTCTGCGTTTAAGACAGGCTGTCGAGAAGGATTTATACGGTAGGGAGCCAACTTGAGCTTTGCACTGTCTCCAGCCTCTATGGCGGGTGCTACCCCGGACATCAGGCCTGGAGAATCAACAAACATGCGGAGGAACTGCCACAGCCTATTAAACAACTCTTCTTGGCGCCTAGGAACAAGAGGTTGCAACTTATCTCGAAGAACAATATTCTCATTGTCCTCCCACAACACAGCCGGAACCGCAGCCTCTAAACTATAGCCTCCCTCCTTCTCCACCTCCGTCCCTAATACAGCCAGGTCATGAGAGAGACAATCTGTACCACCTGTGCAGTCACTCTCACAGTTCATAAGTGCCAAGGCTTCCCTGCCGATACCATACATGCGCACCCCCGCATTCCTTGCGGCTACACCTGCTTGCGCAGCATTACCGCCCTCAGCGCCACAGCCAGATGCAGTCGGTCTATGGTAGGGCTGTTGCATTTTACTACGGCAGCATTGGGAGGCTATGCGACGGTCGGGTGTATTTATTACATAGTCAACCTCACCAATCTGCTTAATGTCCTGATACTGACCACAAAACTTAGGAGCCAGGGGTCAACCCTGAACTGACAACTGTGCCAAAGCCTCGTCGCCCACCTTGAACACCCTAGATTTAGTCTGCTTGTCACAAGGGTCTCTCATCTTCGTGTTCATGCTGCTAACCGGGATAGCCTCCGGGTAGCTAGTGGTAGTATCAATTAAAGTGTGCAAGTATTTATCTCCCGAACTGGTGGGTAATAAGGGGCCAACCATGTCAACTATGACACGAGTCAATGGCAGTTCAACTGCAGGTGTAGGGATCAAAGGTGCCACGGGTATTCCTGGGTGGGGTTCTCCAACTACCTTACCATTATGACACATCAGAAAAGAAGCCACCGATGCATGCATATTAGGCCACCAAAAATGAGAATATAGCCTATCAGTAGTCTCACATACCCCTAAATGACCCGCCAGTGGTGCCACCTGCGTTAGCCTAACCAGCCCTTCCCTGAACTGGGCAGGCACCACTAACTGCTCCTCCCCAAAACCTGAGTTCGTATCCGGCTTCCCCTGCCGATACAACAATGCCCCCTTTACAACAAATTTCTCTGCTTGACCATTCTTCCCACCAGTCGTACCAACCTTCTTAAACAGGAGGCCCAGACTGGGGTCCTCTTGCTGCAACTTGCTCAGTTTGTTTCTAGGTAACTCCGTCAAGGCCTCCTCTGACCCCTCAAAAATATCAGAAGGTTGAGTCGGTTTCACTATGTCAGACTCCTCATCCGGCACTAGGTCACCTCTACTAATCTCGTTAGTCTCACTGGGGTCAGCCAAGCCCACAGTTGCCTCCGGACCAGTGTCATCTTGTAGTGCATCATGGGACGACCCACACTCATGGCTGTCGGCCCCCGCATCCACTAAATCATCCACCTGTTGTGCCGTATGTGCCACTGATTGGGTCATTGCACCGACAGGGTAGATAGAGTCCATGTTATCTTCTTGCAAACAACCACCACCAGGGGGCACAAAAGCAGCCTCAGCGACGACTATAGGAGGCGGGAAAACTACATCCCCTGCCAAGTCAGTCCCGAGCAAAAAGTCCACCCCTTCAACTGGCAGAGTGTCCACCATAGCCACCTTACACTCGGCAATCAAAAGTGGGCACTCTAGGGTCACCGGGACTAAATTACAGAATTGTTCACTGTTGATTCCCCTACACATAACAAACTCTCCCATGCTAATAGGTCCCCCTGTCAGGTTGCGACACATAGATTGTTGTGCCCCAGTATCCCTAAACACCTTGACAGGGTAAGTCTGCTCCCCAACCCGTACAAATCCATCATATATGAATGGCCGACACCAATCGGGGGAAGTCTGGTTATGCTCAGGTGGTGATACCGTCTGGGGCGGCAAAGTGCTTACTAACCTGCTTCGCGCTGGCCAACACTGCCCCCCAAACTTGCCAGTACCTGGCTTGCCTTTCACAGGCACCTCCCCTAATGTCGCTACCAACTGGACAGCCTTGGGTTCATGGGTAGCTTTCCATTTAGCACACTGAGGTTTAATATGACCCTCTTGAATGCAGAAATAACATCTCACTTCCGTAGAAGCTTGCTGGTTGTCAGCCTTGGTATAATGTTGTGTCTTATTTGTGGTACCTTTGGGTGATGATGGGCGAGCTGATACTGTGGCTGCTTGGTGCATAGGTCGGTCTCTCCTGTCACCAATGCTCCCCATGCCACGCCGGGCTAGTGCAAAGTCATCAGCCCAAACTGCTGCTTCCCTTATTAATTAAAATTGCTTTTCTTTTAATTTTTCCCCTATGTCCTTTTCAACAATGCTTGCAAACTGCTCCATCAGCCAAACCTCACACACCGCCTCAAAAGTACCAGCTGACACTGAATGCAGCCACTTAGCCAGAGTATCGCGCAGATACCTGGCACATTCCACGGGCGAGTCCCCCTGCCGCTTCCGAGCCCCCCTGAAGGCCAACCTGTAAGCCTCTGGACGCAGCTCGTAGGCTATTAACACTCAACGAGCGGCCTAAGCGGTATATTTGACCGTGCCGCCCAGCGGGGGGGTTTTACCATAAATTGGGTTGTTTCCGTGCTCTTTTTCATGCATAAACAAGAGCCAGAGCGTAATACAAGTATGTATCCCTGAAAGGGCATACATTGAGCTTTCCAATGACACCCGAACCATCCTTCTACGATCACTGGTTGTCTTGCAACGATCGTGCAACCGAAGGGGAAAATCGCTAAAATACGGTAATTTTGTTACATAATTACGTGTGTAGCGAGTGAGAGAGGGTGGATGTGTGTGGAGTACATGTCAGTGGGCCCACGACGGTCGTGGTGAGCGGTCATGAGGTAACCTACACTCCTCCCACCGCTCGGCTCTCTCTCAGAGCCAATATTGCGCCAAAATTGCACACAGATTTAAGTCGGGCCCCGCCACATTGTCCAGCTTTTTAGATACGGACTTAAGTCGGGCCCCGCTAAAGAAGGGTTAACACAGCCTCTTTAAGTACACCATACTCTAGCTCCTGCACTTCTAGGCGATCGTATGCATCGAGAGCCTTGCCCTTAACCCATTGGCTGCGGCTATGTTTGGGCTATTTAGGGCATATTCAGGCACTCCTGAATGATAAATCAAGCATCTGCATTAAATGAAGTGTATTCTGCCGAAAACTAGGCGAAAATAGCTTCAAAATGAGACTAGAACGGGCCCTGTACGTGGTCTGGTTCACCCGCAGTGCTGCCAGTGAAATGCGGGAAACCCGCTATTATGTAACACTCGCTCGCTTGGCTACACTGTTGAGAGAGACAGAGAGAGACCCGCGTGAGACACAGTCAACATCAGTGAGCCGCTTGGTGCTCTGAGGGTCGGAGGTGGGCCCCTCACGCTCCCGCCCACTGACACTCAATTTTTACGTTTTTTACAGGCTTTTAAAGCCTGGAAATTGCTGTAACTTGCCAGGACGTTCCAGAATGTCACCCGCAGCGAAAGGGTTAAAACATTAGACACCAACGCCGCCCAGCGGTGCGTCAGCCACTGATACCTGTGGGCCTTCTTCTCAAAACACAAGAACCAATCTGTGACCTTGAGTTCATCGAAGGCCGGCACGAGTTTCAGCCGTCGAGACAACAGCACCTCTTCTGCCTCCTCCCTAGATGCATGACCAGCACTATTCCCTTGTCGTCCTTGCCCACTGGTTTCCAACTTTGTCTTCTCCAAATCTACCTGTATTATCTTCTCCTCAATCTCTGTCTATCTTCATCTTCCTCAATGCAAGCTCTCTATCATTCTCTCTCTGTCTCTCTTCCATCTCCATTCTCTTAAGCTGGAGCTCAACCTCTGGACTTCTTCTCGACCCTATCGAGGTTATAGGAGGAAACTGGGTATAAGGGAGAACATTGTGCTGAGCAGCCACCATATGAGTGGCAGTCAAATGCTGGGGTGTGGCCTACGACACATGGGGGGAAGAAGGAGGATACTGGGGATTGCTAGCATAACTTGAAACAAATGTACTGGCCATAGGGGCATGAACATAGCCCTGTGAAAATGAAGGGGCTGTACTGATAGGGTTAAATGCTGACGGTGGAAGCATGGTGGCAGGTGCGGTGGTATTAGTAGGAGACTGTCTAACTACAGTATCACCTTGCTCTGGAGTTGTTGCTCCACTCCGGGCCCCAGTAGAATAATAGATATCCTGACTGATAGGACGCTGCGGCACATGCAGGATGGTGCCATCATCCACAACACAAGTACTAGCTTCAAAATAAGGACCCCTAGGCTGCGCAGCCAACTTGCACACCTCTTGAACTAACTCTGCCTTAGACATACCACTGCACCTCCATCCATACCCCTCCAACACACGTCTTAATTCATCACTACTCCTGCTAGTAACCTCTTCTTGACTAGGTTGGGTTGCAATAAACTGCACAACGTCCTCCTTCCCCACAATATGAACAGGAATGTAATCAACAGGCGACATCTTAGCAATAGTTGTTGACACGGGTTAATGAAATAAGAGTACTATGTCCGTAGACTTTCAACTGCAAGAAAAATTACTGACAATCTAAATATAATTGCTTCACACCACAAGAACTCTATACTATCACACTATCCTGGTGAGGTCGCCACTGTTACGAGGGGAGGCTGGGGGGAAACAGATGCTCAAATAGTTTAGCCCACAGCACTGGCAGAAAGACAACTCGGTAGCAAAAGACACCAATGCTGTAGACCTGCACCCAACACTGCCCACCGCACTAAACCAACCCTGCAACAGACACTCTCTTAATATCTGACTCAACACCAAGACACGCAGGTTCTCTAGGAAAAAGGGTTATCTTCCTCTTTGCTCTATTAACCCCCTCAGACGGATTATGTTCGGATAAGATACAGGAGGCGGTTGACGCAGCTTTTGGGTCCAGAATTAGGCTCATGAGTGTTTTGGAAACCTTCACATTTCTCTATTCCCAGCCACCAGAATTATGTTTATTGTTATGTATCATATGTGAATAGATGGCTGAATGACGATACTATATGAAAATAAAAAAATAAAAAAAATAAATGGAAATATAGAATAGAAACGTACTCCCGAATACAAATATTGACCGCATAATTGTGTTCCCACCGTCCTATCTCGGAATTTTGAGTGATGAACATATATTTTTATGTACTAAAATAAAAGTATTTTTTCTCCTCTTTCCAATGGTGAAAACGGAAATTGTCTATCTTCAATAGTTTTCAAGCACTGGGCAAAAACAAAAACAGTAATATTTTGCCGGATATGGTTTATAACATGATTGATTTATTTTTTGGTTACGAGGTGTATAGTTTTCAATTTGGTCTGTATGAATGCGCGAGATAATGACACAGAAGATAAACAAAACTAGAACTTCCTAAGACAAATACTTTTTTTTCTATGAATATTTGAAAACACGGGTCGAAAAAGCGAATATTTACTTTCCGCCGTCGCCCCACCCTAGATAAAAAGTTCACTCCGAACAGTTCCCCACCTCGGCGTCGCGGTATTTGCTCAGGTATGTATGTAATAGTATATGTCACCTGAATCGGCAAATTATGTTCTTTCTAATGGTGAAAACCACACCACTACATCATAATTGGTTCTCGAGCTATGGGCAATTGTTTCCATACAATTAGATTGTGGTGTAAATGAAAGACAATGTTTATCACAGGACATTATTTTAGCCACAATGTTTGTAATAATATGTAATAGTGTATAATTATCACCTGAATCGGCAAATTATGCTCTCTTTCTAATGGTGAAAACCACAATACTACATTATAATTGGTTCGCGAGCTATGGGCAATTGTTTCTATGCAATTTGATTGTGGTGTAAATGAAAGACCATGTTTATCACAGGACATTATTTAGCCACCATTGTTGCCCCCCCCCCCCACCCCCCCGCCCCACACCCAAAAAAAAAAAAAAAAAATCTCCCCCCCCAAAAAAAAAAAAATAATAATCCAAAAAAATCTAAATAATAAATGAATAAATAAAATAAATATATAAATAAATAAATATATATACAGTACCGGTATATATATATATATATATATATATAATATATATAATTTATATGTATCAAATTATATAACAATCTCCACCACTGCTCTACCACCAACACCACCACAACTACCACCATCTCCACCACCACCACTGCTGCTCCACCACCACCACCACTGCCACTCCACCACCACCATCACCACTGCTGCTCCACCACCACCACAACTACCACACCACAACTACCATCACCAGCACAACTACCACCACCACCACAACTACCACCACCACCACCACCACCACAACTACCACCACCACAACTACCACCACCACCACCACCACAACTACCACCACAGCTACCACCACCACCACAACTACCACCACCACCACCACCACCACCACCACCACAACTACCACCACCACAACTACCACCACCACCACAACTACCACCACAACCACCACCACAAACACAACTACCACCACCACAACACAACCACAACTACCACCACCACCACAACTACCACCACCACCACAACTACCACCACCACCACCACAACTACCACCACCACAACTACCACCACCACCACAACTACCACCACCACACCTACCACCACCACCACCACAACTACCACCACCACCACAACTACCACCACCACCACCACCACCATCACCACTGCTGCTCTACCACCACCACCACCACAACTACCACCACCACCACCACAACCACCACCACCACCACCTCCACCACCGTGGCGACAGAAATTTTGACTGTACTTACCCTGGGATGGCATGACAGTGTATGCTATATAATTCCCTAAACTACACATACACAATATCCATCGATAACCCAATGATATATGCACTTCGTTTGGGTTATATTAGGGTGGAAATACCACCCAGGCTGAGCAAAATGGAGGCCCATCGGTTTAAAGGGCCTGACAGACCCACCTAGGAGCTTGACTGCTGAGTGAAGACTGGCCTCTTCATCACCTGCTGGGCCCACAGAGAGACGGCACAGGGTTGCTAGATATTTCCACATGTAGATCTAACTTACCTAATTTACCAGCCAAAATAACAGCCAAAAAGCGTCATAAACTAATTTTTGGTGAATATAATAAGTTCATATGACACTCTAGCGTCATATGAGTTTTTAGGCCATGCCTCCATATGACGCGATAGCGTCATATGAGTCGGAGAGTGTTAAAGCAGATATACAAGGAGACACGAAAATATCTATTGTCCCCGAGTCTAGTACATAGTGCGCGTAGTATGCTAGAGAACTTCTAAGGTTACACCAAACTGCACCCAATTGATAACCCAAAACACTGCCCGACTTCCAGACACTTCATAGTATGCCCAATCGCTTAGGAATTAGGAATAATATAAAGTAGAAACATGGGGGAAGCCTGCAGCACTAAGCTAAGACATGAAACACAAGAGTTGACATTCCAGTAGGTTGGGATATGTTACCCTTGAGCATACCGCCAAACCACTGTGAATGTCAACTTCAATATTAAAGGAGAAATATACATGTAATAAGAATATGCAATGAAGTTAAACAATGGGAAAGAATGCAAGGACAAACAGGGTGAAGCTTATATACTAAGATTGCCCAGAAGGAAGGAATGCAGTAATTAATATTAAACTAAAGATGTTAAAACAAAAACAATATGCTCAATATGACTCCAGTCCCTGCTATATTTCAATCAAACAATGAAACAAAAGGAAATATGCGGTATATAAAGGGAAAACAAGAAGCAAGCCAACACATCAAACGATGATGTTAGCACAACGAGAGCCAGGACTAGAGTGAAGCTCCCGCACTCGCTCTGGTTCCCACGGTCAGACAGAGGGAGAGAATGGGAGCACCACGTACCGCCAGAATACCCAACTATCTCAAGCAGCCTGTGCTCTCCTTAACCTCGTAGCTGCGCAGGTGGGGTAGTGGCCACCCCTCCCTGTGCGGAGGTATTTAGACTGTTTCCTTCACTCAAATAGTCATCGTACCATAAATACCATTAATACTTATCCTTATGTGCCTATTTTACGTTGATTATGATGATATTAACCTGTTACAACAATAAAACAAGTGGAAACAGCGTTTGGCTGGTTAAAATCGGCAAATATGAGTGGGAGTTATAGTTATCGAGTGTGAGCCAGCCTGCCAAACATCCACCCCTCACGACGTCTGGAGAGACACTGTCGTGTAGTTCTCTCTCTTTCTCTCTTTCATTCGCTGTGTAGCCCATACAAGCACACCCTGCTTATGAATCGCTATTGATAGCACGAAAATATACCGACGAAATAAGGGAATAACAGAGAGAATAGGTGATAATTGAAGGAGGGGGAGGAGGGGATGTGGAGGAGTGAGATATGGCATGGCCAAGGGGCAATAATAAAAAAAAAAAACAAAAAAAAATTGATTCTGGGCTGGTTTAAATACTTTTTTTTTAGGCCTTGGATTATATACGGAGTTCCACAGCGCACCAGTGGGGACTCATATTAGCGGATCTGCACTTGCCGGGTTAACAACAAAAGTATTAAAAATAAATATGAGTCATCATTGTGTGAACTTATGATTAACTGCATTAATCACACAAGGCTAAATAACTAAATAATAATACTTATTCAATCACTTGCATGGTCACAACACAAGGGTAACATTTGACAACTGCCAACAACTCGGTGGCAGCAGAGGAAAGACATATTAGCAAGCTAGCCTCTCACAGGCCCCCACTGCACTATAGGCCTCGTGATTGTAACTCACTCACAAAGGATACAGGCTAAACTCATTTGGGAGTGACAATATATACATATATATATATATATATGTATATATAATTTGGCAAATAATACAAATGCGACATTAATTAAAATGTAGTACTATAACTTCAATGAACATACCTCCATGAAATAATATTCTTCCTGTTATATATTCTATTGACGTGTTGCGTTGTAGTTACTGTCAGTACTAATAACAGATAAGAGGACGTTGGTAAGGTTCCAAATATTGACGTGTTGCGTTGTAGTTACTGTCAGTACTAATAACAAAGGACGTTGGTAAGGTTCCAAATATTCATACTCCTTGGTGAATGTATTACCAGGTGAATCTATAATATGCTTTTATTATGTAGTGATTATCGATAATCAGAGATAACATGTTAATCACAGACTTCGAGACCTGAGAGATCATATCATTTTTCAGAGGGGATAGGAACAACATGTAATAATGTATATACGAAAATTAGAACTCAGGAATAGGAAAGCTTTTATAAATTAGAAGTAAGTAATATGTTGTCCAAAATATCGGACACTGGTATACAAAATAGATCTGCATATTCAGAACAGGAATATTAAGTTATATTTAAAGATGGTAATCGGATCAGTGAAGTTGGTTCCCTTTCCTCCACACCATCCCACAGTATAGGAAGGTCGGTATATTATGTCAATGTGTTTTATTTGTTACCACCTCTCCTACCGTCTCTTATTGGCTGATAAATCGGCACCCCTCTCCTTCTTTCTTTACTCCTCTCCCGTTTGTTCTCATTCTGGTATTTCTGAGTTTCTGGCTATTCCTGTAATATTTATGCACCATGATTATCTTGCCTAGATGGATGATGGTGTGGCTATAACGCTACACGGGTATCGCGGGACCCTTGTGTCTGCTAATATTAGTCTGTTGACGACATCGTATAATATTATGAATATATTTGTATATTTTAAGCCTCGTTCACTAAAGACTTAACATACACCGATTAGCATGATAATGATGATGATGATGATGATGAATATTAAATGTATTATTATTATTATTATTATTATTATTATTATTAGTAGTAGTAGTAGTAGTAGTATTTGAAGTAGTAGTAGACTGTTATACAAGCCACACACTCACACAATTAACTGTACATACATACTCACACATACACATTCATGGGCTCAAAAGTACCTGAATGAAAACAAAAATATATGATACATTTACTTGCTTCTGGACTTTAATACTTGCGCTGTGGGCATATTTCCGCTCATTCAGGCACTCCTGAATGATTGAGCAAGTGTCTGAATGAAATTAAATATATTCAACCAAAAACTAGAAGAAAATAGCTTCAACATGACACCGGAACAAGCTTCGTAGCGTGCAGGATTCATCCACAGCGCTACCATAGACATCGGTAAATATTTGCTAATACTAAACAAATATCGTTAATGTCGCGCTACATTTGCCTTTGGCAGTACTGCATATGTCTAGCGAGACACGGCTGATATCCCTCAGAGCCGCGGCCACCTAGCTGGAGAGTGGACGGGGGCCTGCCGTGATCCAGCTCACTCGCGCTCGTCTCCACAGGCTTTACAAGCCTGTAAATTGCTATAAATTGCCATGGCGTTCCAGAACGTCCCCCACAGCCAATGGGTTAATAAATACATTTTTACCAAGTAATGCAAAGAACGTGAGCAAGAAAGTATTCATACCAGTTAATGTTGGTGGTGAAAAGCTGCACCATTTTCTTGCTGTGAGGAAAGAGGTGATGGTCACTGGATTTAGATCCAATCCTTTGTGTTTATCATCTTACAAGTTAGTGGTTCTTCCTTAGCAAAAAATGTGTGACGGCAACTACAATTATTGAATACTGTTAAAGGGGGAGGTAGTCGCTTTGTCTAGACCTTCTTCTCCCTCAAGTTTAGCGTATTAGTTTTGAGATGATAAGACGCTCCTTCCATTAGTCTGTCGATTGTGACCTTTCGCCCCATTTATTTTTCAATATCAAGATCTTTCATGCCATTTAGGTGTCGATTTGTTCCTGGCGAGCGATAGTGAGCCTGGAATTTTAGAAGGAAGCGGCCTTCGGCCGGGAAATGTTTCTACCGAAAAATGTACACATTTATCTTGAAAGATGGTCTATAGGGTGCTATTTTAAGCTTGATGGAGGTCTAGCGAGGAATCTCACATACTGAATATATTTATAGATAAATATATAGACGAAAAAACATGCATAACCCCCTTAAGGTGAATCACATATACAAACATGTTATCACTAAGATTCTGAAGACATTAGAACAACTTAACAAGTACCTATAATAGAGCTCTACGGTCATTTATATAAATACGGGTATTTTAGATCTACCTTAACATAATGTAGTATATATACATTTATTTGATACATTCAGCAATACATATATATATATATATATATATATATATATATATACTGTATATATAATATATTTAAGAGGTGTAATTCTTGTGGTGATATACAAAGATTTGTGGTGATCACAAAGAATATTAACCCGTTCTCTATTGCGCAGTGTTTCAACTTTGCTGTACATGCACCTGGTGTGTATATATATATATATATATAAAAGTTGGTTTAGCTATCAACAATTTTATTTAGAAAAAAAAAACAATAATTAATCATGTTAACATTACGCAAACCAATTGATAAATGTACTAATGCTTCAATAGTTTTCCTTATTTATAATACATACTATAAACTATAAGGCAACACGCAAGAGCTGCCATCATTATTTAGAGCTGTATTTATTCACCTTTCCACCATCAAGTATTATAAGCCTAGTATGAAGGATTTATCATTATTAAAATTTAAGTATCACCAGCAATTACTATATTTCCGGCAATTTAAACAAATATAACTATGATATCATAATCAGATAACATTGACATGTCATACACGCATGTTTGCACCTAACTAATTCACCCGCGTCGCTCACATGCCAGTTAATGAACTTATGTTTAATGTAGCATCAAAAGGGAATTTAGACTCTACTTCCTCTACTCGGAAAATAGCAGTACAAAGATAGTCTATTTCATCACCACGCATACAGAGTTCTGACTGAAGTCATACATGTTTGTTTTACAAATGCGATATATTAGGTTGGATTTTGTTTACAGTTTTAACATAATGTGTTTCGTAGATTTGGAGGAGTGATCAAATAATGGTTATACTCCAAGTGAGGTTGTGTTGCGTGTGGAGACACCATTAGTTGGAGGGAGGTTACGGTGCCTTGGATTGCAATGTTGGTTTGGCGCACCTCTTTGCCGTCCGTAACGAAACAAATATAAATAATTATATATATATATATATATATATAAATAAATAAATACTTTATATATATATATATATATATATATATATATATATATATATATATACAGTATATTTATATATACCAAAATAGTAATTAAACATAATGTATTTGTTAATAAGGTAATATACTGTACAGTACATGACTGAAATTACTAGCAAAAGCAGATACTCTACAACTTTACGCACACACTCTCTCTCTCTCCTTTCCGGCAGCTCAGGAAGGTTGATATCTTGTATTTCACCGCAGCGAGCGAGACTGACTGATAGCTCGGTGTAGTGACGGCCAGTGCTGATACAGGGGGTTGTATACGTGCATTATGACGGAGGCTGAGAGAGAGAGAGAGAGAGAGAGTGAGAGAGAGTAAAAAAAAAAAGAGTGCAAAGGCGTACACAGGAATAAAAATAAAAACAGGTCTTGCGACCACTCGACGTTCCTTGCCCTCTAAATCACTGTTGTTCAAAGAGTTCAACAGTAGTTTAGAGTGGGTAAGGGACAATTGGAAAGGGAAGTACTGCCATAGGACTCTTGTCCCTGGCAGGGTTAGGAGATGTTAGTTGGAGGGGGGGGGGGGAGGGGATTGGTTTAATAGCATATTACAGCTATAAGTGATCCTTTGTGAATCTGTGGAAAAGTGAGTTACATCTTCGTAAATTATTTATACATGAAGTAATCCTTGATGTATCTGAGGAAAAAGGAGAAAACAAAATAATTAATTATATATGCAGTCAGTCACGGGTTTAACCCATTGAGCCGCATCTGAATATGTAACTACTCCAACACCCAGTCCCAGGCATTGTCCATATTTGTTGTTTCTATTATATTATAATCTAAATTGGGTGGCCCAAGGTGGTCTTTGTGGACTGCAAACTTTGCCCCACATCCTAAGCTCCCATGTGTACACTTATGCCCCTTTCCCACTGGTGAGACAAGTCACGCTCTTCGTCGCCAAAACCAATAAATTGGTACATTCGTGACATGTCCCAATACCTCTCATGAAAAATCGTTTGACTCTCAAGGCTTCTCAAGGCCCGCAAGAACCCTCGCGGGTCGTCGCAAATGTTCGCACAGTTCAAAATTTTGGACGAGGACTCACGATGATTGGTTACCCTCGCAAGCATCGTCGAGCATCGCCGAAGGGTTTCTGCGATCATCTGCGACATCGGCGAGACATCGCGGAGTTAGTCGCACGAAAAAAATCGTTGAAATTTTCCAAAACGTCGCACGACTGATCGCCGATGCTCTCGGATGTTCCGAGAACATCGACGATCATCGACGATTTCCTCGTCGATTAGTCGTCGACGTGCGCACGAATACTCGCCGAGAGTATACCCCCCAGTGGTATGCTCCGCACGAGGCATGCGAAGGGCCTTGCGACGTCGCGGAATGCTCAAGACACACCTGCCGAGGCCAAAGAGCAACTTCGGAGAGGTGGGTAAAAAACAAAAATTAGGCCTATAGTGAGATATCTTTCACCTACGGTAAAATTTCACATATTGTTATATTTGTTGTTGTTGTTGTTGATGAAATCTTATAGAATAACCTTTCCTCTTGCCGTTCATGAAAACAAAACAATATAAAAAACAATTATTATGGGTGAAAACCGACTGCAAGTTAGGGCAAATACGGGCGGACTGATGATATGCCTTCACCTACGGTGAAATTCCATATTTTGTTATTTGTGTTGTTGTTGTTGATGAAATCTTATAGAATAACCTTTCCTCTTGCCGTTCATCAAAACAACAAAATATAAAAAGCAGTTATTATTGGTGAAAACAGACAGAGTTAATATTTTGCTGCGGAATGGATTCTATAAGAGCGAAAAACTATCGTTATAGATTTATTTCTATAATATCCAATAATGATGATAGAATAATCTAAACACCGCCATCATGTTCAGCGGACATTTATATATATATATATTTGTTTTGAGAGTAAGCTAAATTTGTACATTTTTCGATAGAAAAATGTCTCCGGCGAAGCCGGATTTCTCCATACAATGCTGGCTCCCTATCGCTCGCCAGGAAGAAATCGACACCTGGATGGGGATAAACATCTTAAAACAGTAGGCTGAACGGGGCCGAACGGATACAAGGCAAAGAGAGAGGGAGAGAAATAGAAAACAAATAAAAAAACAAGGAGAGAGGGAGAGAAAGAGAAAACAACAAACAGCAGGTGGGCTCAATGTTTGCGTTACGGCTTAACAATTGAGCCCACCTCGCTTTTTTTAGTTTACTCTTTCTCTCTCTCTCTCCTCGATTTTTTGTTTTCTATGTCTCTCCCTCTCTCTTTGCCTTGTATCCGTTCGGCCCCGTTCAGCCTACTGTTTTAAGACTTTTACCCCCATCCAGGTTTCAATATGTTCCTGGAGAGCGGTAGCGAGCCAACATATATATTTTTTGTTTTGAGAGCAAGCTAAATTTGTACATAATTTGATAGAAAAATGTCTCCGGCGAAGCATTGCCAACCTCCGAATTAAGGGGAGATGGGTCGTTTTTCTTGTCCCCTTTCTTCCTCATGGTTAACCCCATTAGTTTTCATATTTTATGACGTTCGGCCCATTAGTTTGGCGTGATATGCTAATTCCACTCTGCAATTAGCACATTCACGTTACATTCGCTCAGCTGCGCACACCTCGCCGTTCTCGCCGATCTCGCCAACGTATGTGCGATGCCAACGCCGATGATCGACGATGAATCGTTCATTCATAGCAAGAATTTGTGCCTTAAAAAAATACTCTTATCACCTCGCCGAAGTAAACGCCGAACCATCGCTTGGATCATCGCCGAAGACGTCGCAGAACAACATACGGCGAGTATTCTTTCATCCTCGCATGATCTCGCAAGAGATTTTTGAAAATGTGACATGCCTCGCACAGGTTCATCGGCGAAACATCGCTCACTTCCCCGATAACGTCGCCGATGTCGGCGATTGCGTCGCCGACATCGGTGACATCTTCGCCCAGTATAATTTGTCATCTGTTTGTAACGGTCGAATTCGTGAACGTTGCACGTATTCTTGCGAATTTGACAAAACGAAGGCATTGGCGACGAAAATCGTGACTTGTCTCACCAGTGGGAAAGGGGCAATATTAGACCTCTTCCAGGTTATTGGGAGAACAATACGATCCTCATATGGTTTGTTTGTTTTGGAGTAGGTGTCATTATGGTAACTGGACGTTGATCTCACTCGTTCTAGTTTTTCAAAACCTTTCAGGTAGGGCACCAGGGTTAATGCAATATTCCAGAAGAGGACGGACTGAGGAATTGTAAAGAGTGAGGATGATATTTTTGGAGTTATGCTCAAATTATCTACATATATAGCAAAATATTTTGTTTTCCTTCTTAAGAACATATGTACATTGTTGACTGGGTTTTAGGTTACTTAATATTGTTACTCTAAACTAGGGTTTTGTTTCTTCAGTCATGTTAAGAGCTATTCATTGAATAGCTTGCTTTCTCATTTCGTGTCCCGATATGGAGTATTTTACATGTTTCTGTATTAAAACTAATTTTCCAAATTTTAGTCCAACATGACAATTTATCTAGGTTATTTTGCATATCTTCTACATGCTTATTTAAGAGTACAGTATATGCAATTTTTGTATCATCTGCACACTTTGAAATTGTACAGGTAAAGCCCTCATTTATGTTGTTTTGGTAAACTAGGAAGAGAAATGGCCCACGTACCGATCCAGCTAGTTACATTGGTCCATTTCGATGCAAGATAATTTTGTAAATTTTTCGATAAATGTCTCGACCGAAGGCCGGTTCCTCTTAAATTACAGGCTCGTTATCACTCGCCAGGTAAAAATCGTCATGTAAATTACACGAAAAGTCTTAAAATTTACAAATAAATGAGGCGAAAGGTCTTAAAATCGGCACACTACTGAGCCGAACGTCTTAAAATCTGAAAAGTAATGGAGCTCAACATGATGAATAATTGGGGACCAGAAAAACGACCCATCTCTCCTTAATTTGTACTGGAATATATTGTCACCCTCATACGCTATCAGTGAAAACCAATCATAAACAACAACAGCAACAAAAAACAACAATATAGTATTCAACTGAGGTGAAGCCACTGCTTTTGGGGGCTGATGTGTGATTGTTGCTTCTTGATGCATGTGTGCTTGCTTCTTGTGGGCAAACTGTTATATGTGTTCTATTTCTTTCACCTCTTTTCCTTTCTCAAGTCTCTTGCTGATTCTTCCTACCCCATGTTGGAGTAAGTGCTGGCTACTGACTGACTGATTATAGTATTCATATAATTTGAATAACTAAAATTACAATTATTATCGTTATTATATTGTAACCTATGCTACCGAAGCCTTCCAACAAATTAAGAAACAGCAGTCAGCCAGTCAGTAGCCAGCCCTTACTACCACAAGGGGTTGGGAGAATCAGCAAGAAACACGAGAAAGGAAAATGAGGTGAAAGAAAAAGCACACATATAACAGTTTGCCTATAAAAATCAAACACACAAGCATTCAGAAGCGCCAATCACTCATCAGCCCAAGAAATTAATGGCTTCACCTCAGATGTTATTCTTCCGGACAAGTTCTATTCACATCAACATCTGAACAAACAATATAGATTGAATTTATACAAAATACCCGCAGGTGCTGGAGAAAAGCATCGGCTACTAAGATAAAATAAAAGAACAAATATATGATAGAAACGGGCCTAGGTAGAGAGCCCCGAATGAGAAATTGAGTCCTCGAGTTAAACTATATAATATATAAACCCTATAATATTGATTAGTTTGAAAATACTCATTGCTAATCATCAGCATTGCTTTATAATTTTGTCATTTATAACTGTCATTGGTTGACAGTCTATTAATATGAGTAACATTATTTATCGGTGAAACGTCTTTATCATATTCTCTATCAACCAATTGGAGAGGAATAATATAAGGACAATGTGAAACTTGCAAAATAAACAAACCAAAACTGGGACGGCACAGTATACAGTATAAAGCTAAATGACCCATCAAAATCGTTTTGTGGAAATAACACTTTAATCGAATATAAATGTTAAATAACAAAACCACCACATAGGGTGTACATCACCACTTGAGCAAATAAATATGTTTCCCAAGCAAACCAATCGCACATAATAACAACGCAACATTTGTTTCTTGTTTGATCGGGTACAGTGGTACGTTAAGGGGGTAGTGCTTGGTTTTTGGTCTATATATACAGTATATATATATATATATATATATTATATATATACAGTATATATATTTTTTGTTTTTATTTATATTTTAGTTTCCTTGCTAGACCTCCATCAAACTTAGAAAACACCTCTTAGACCCCCTTTCAAGATAAATGTGTACATTTTTCGGTAGAAAAATTAAATTATATAAAATTAAAGGCTCGCTGTCGCTCGCAAGGAAAATATCGACACCTAAATGGCATGAAAGGTCTTAGCCTAACATCTATCAACAGTCTAGTTTCCGATACCAGTGCAAAATATTCCAGAAATGTTACCAGAAAAATGTTGATCATCGAATGTTGACTATAAAAGCCCTCGTGTGATACCGGCCTTAGTCACTATCAGTGCCCGTGGCCGGGCCGGTCCGGGTTCGTCATCAAAACAAGGAAATATAAGGAAAACTCATTCACATGTTTCACTTTATTTCTTCAATCTTCATTATTTTACTTACAAAGACGTAGAACAAATATAAAGTTATGTTCATATATTTACTATACCCTGTTCCAAATATGTAGGCCAAAACTCTTGAAATACTTCACAAATGGCTTAGGGTAATACTATTAAACTAATAATTATACCATTTAGGAAGGGTCAGGCAGGGACTAGGTGTCGACATGTATAGCCCATTTGTTTTAGCCCTTTTTGAGTTACAGAGGTTAGGGTACACGATGTCTGGCCTACATAATTGGAACTGGGTAGGCATATTGAGCCGACAATCGAACGGCGCAAACACACACACATAAACACACACACTCGACCACATTTTCTCTCATTACAACACTCATATGTATCACCGAAGCCACTGTTATTATTCCTTGAAGCATGATTCTCAACACAAATTTGTTTATGATGTGTATTCAAATTAGTCTAATACATTATATATTATTAGTACAATATATTATATTATACAGCATAATTATACAATATATTTATCATATTATATGTATATTATGACAGTATGTTAATAAAACTTTAAAACGATTGTTTTCGTCAATGAGTGGATAAAATATAGCCTCTTGATCACTATCTAAAACAATGTCAACATCATGAAGAAGACTTTTAGTTTGCTCCCTAGACCTCCATCAAGCTTACGGGGGATGACCTCCTTGTTTCTCTCTTGCTCTGGCTTGCATCCATTCGGCCTCATTCAGCCTACTGTTTTAAGACGTTTATCCCCATCCAGGTGTCGATTTCTTCCTGGCGAGCGATAGCAAGCCAACATTGTATGGAGGAATCCGGCTTTGCCAGAGAAATGTTTCTATCGAAAATGTACAAATTTAGCCTGTTGTCGAATGTTTGTTTTTAAACATGCTTGCTCGCTGACGCTCAACAGAAATTACACCTGGATAGGGATAAACGTCTTAAAACAGTATGCTGAATGGGGCCGAATGGAAAAAAAAACAGAGAGAGGGAGAGAGCGAGAGAGTTAACAGAAAACAGAGGTTGGCTCCCTTTAAGATAATACCCCCAAGATAAATGTGTACAGTTTTCAGTGGACAAAATTCCAGCAAAGGGCCGGCTCGCTATCGCTCGAGAACCTGTACTGTTAGAGAAACCGGCCTTTGTCCGGTTTTACCCTAATCACTATTCCGCTTTCCTTGAATAAAACAAAATTCTTGACAATAAACCCATATTTTGTTACTTGGAGAAGCCTAATAAATTACCATCTTCAGTACCATCCTCAATGGTTTCTTACCAGTACGTCTACTAAGTTAAGAACATCATTCAATTATGTTTATTCCCGTAACAAAACAAATCATTGATCACTACTTACTTAATGGCCGTGTCTTCATTATGAGACGACTCGATCTTTAAAATTAGAATACATTTCTTCAATTTTACTAGGATGTACAGTATATATTATTATTATTATTATTATTAGTATTATTTTATTTTTTTGGTTGAATACCAGCTTATTTTGCCTGTTGATTTTGTTAAACAGTTTGCAAGGCTTAACAGGCTTGTTATTCCACCACCCTTACAGGCTATGCAATAAATACATAGATCAAAGGCCTTGAACTTACGGTTCTGTCCATCCGCTCTGACGTGTGTTTATGTCATGGTCTAGAAATTTGGGAGCTTGCTCCCTCCCCTTCCCATGTTGCAGACGCATTTATTCTTTCTCACACATACTGATACCTGCATCTTATTACACAAAATCTCTCTCTCTCTCTCCCTCTGACACATTTCCTGTGCCCATAATAGCTCCCAAGATTTTTTTTTCAGCAACATGTTGAACATCAGAGGTATGTGGTATTTTTTCAGGACATGTTAATCATAAAACCTAAATTGATTGTGCAACTGGTATTCCATTAAACATATATATTAGGTAAATTGTTATTACTTTGATCAAGAATTTGCTCAGCATCAAGCACCATGCATAAATTAAACATATATTCAATAAATGTTGTCGCCTTCCTATTCTTTACCACTTAACCCTTATTTAGCGGCGAGCAACATAAGTCGAGTTAAATAAAGCTGGACTATGTGGCGGCGCTCGACATAACTCGAGTGGCAATTTCAGCACGTAATGTGGCTGAGAGAGAGAGACAAGTGGTGGCAGGAGACTAGCGAGCGTATGACTGCTCCAGACCACCGCGGCGAACCTACTGACACAAATCTCAGCTCCCTCCTCCCTCTCTCACTCGCTACATACTCAATTATGTACTGAAAGTACCGAATTACCTGCTTTTTGCACTCGCGTTGCACGGTTATTGCAAGAAAACTATCCATCATACAAGGATCGTTATGGTGTCATTCGAAAGCTCTGTTTATGCCCTTTCAGGGATAGGTACTTGTTTTACGTTCTGGGTCTTATTTAGGCATGAAAATGATCACGTAAACAGCCCTATTTTGGCTAAAAACACCCCGCTGTGCGGTACACATAAATAAACCGCATAGGCCGCTCGTAAGGTGTTAAAGCTACCACCAACATTATTGTCTCAGCATCAATTAACACTCAACGAGCGGCCTAGGTGGTAATTTCTATGTACCGCCCAGGTTTTTTTTTTACCATAAATGGGGTTGTTTCCGTGCTCTTGTTCATGCATAAACAAGTCCCAGAGCGTAATACATGTATGTATCCCTGAAAGGGCATAAATTGAGCTTTCCAATGACACCCGAACCATCCTTCTACGATCACTGGTTGTCTTGCAACGATCGTGCAACCGAAGGGCAAAATCGCTAAAATACAGTAATTTTCTTACATTATTACGTGTGACACGAGTGAGAGAGGGTGGAGTACAAAGGAGTACATCTCAGTAGCTCCACGGCCACCGTGGCGAGCGGTCAGGAGGTAATCTACGCTCCCCCCACCTCTCAGCTCTCTCTCAGAGCATATTACGTGCTCAAAATTGCACTCGACAATAGCCGGGCCCCGCCACATAGGCCACATTTATTTCACTCAACAATCGCTGGGCGCTGCCAGTTAAGGGTTAACATGGATCTTATACCTCGGCAATGAAGTATTCTGTTGATGTTAATTTAAAGGCATTTTATTATTACCAAACATTGATCATTTCACCTCTGGACATTCTACAAAGGTAGAAATTATCTGCAATATGTACATGAGGCTGCTTGGTAACAACCAGATACAACTGTTAACGAGGGTAACTTTCATCCATCCAATAAGGACATTCATTATATAATGCTAAGTATTATTATCACAACCTTCAGTTACCTTTTATTTAGGACCTCCCTCACCGGGGCATGCACAACATTTGAAAATACAGGCAACAGTGATGGATGCATATTGAACAATGTTCTAATGGAGTATTTGTGCTTGTTGTGCAATTGTGTTGTCATGTAATTTGATCAAGGTGGTCTATTTTAGTGTAAGTGTTTTTTTGTATTTTGGTTCTATGTAATATATCTATCTATTTCCTGACGCCGTGATTCCCGAAGAGGCGACCACAAACGAAACGCCCCCATGCACCTCTGTCCCCAGTCAGTCGACGCCCCTCCTCCTAACCAGCACCACCTTCATCCATATACTTCTTCATTCCATCTTTCCACCCCTCTCTCGGCTTACCTCTCCCTCTCTGTCCTTCCACCTCACTCTCGTACACCCTCTTAGTCATTCTCTCTCTTCCCATACATTCCATATGGCCGAATCATGTCAAGGTGTTCCTTTTCACACTTTCCAGCACATCTACCTCCACACCACAACTCCCTCTTACTTCTTCATTCGTCGGTCTATCCCTCCATGTAACTCCGCACGCACTTCTCAAGTAACTCATTTCCACCCCTCTCACTCTTGGTCTGAGTCTCTCCACCAACGTCGATGCTTCACTTCCGTAAGTCAATGTCGGGATTACCACACTGTCATGCAAGGACTTCCTCACTTCCATGCTGACCACCCTATTTCTTGTTACTGCTTTCAGCGTTCCAACAACCCTCTTCCCCTGTTGCACCCTCTCCCACACTTCTTCATTCATACTACCATCTTTACTCAGCACACTGCCCAGATACTTAAGTGAGCTGACTATCTCCATAGCCTGACCGTTCAACTTCACCTCACTCTCTGTGGCTTCACCCTTTTCGAAGACCATAACCTTGCTCTTCCCTGCATTTACTGTTAGATTCCATTTTTCATACACTGTTCCACACATATTTACCTGAACCTGCAACTCCCATTCATTACCGCTTATCAGAATAATATATATTGTGTCTTTTATTGTTGTTGCTTTGTGTATGTGTGACGATCTTGAGGATCCTTGAAGATCTCTCGCCAGCTATTCCCCTCCCAGAAGAGAGCATAGAGCTCATATTTTCCGATCTATGGGTATGGCTGAGGATTCGGCCGAGGGTGTGTTTGTGTACACATAAAACAATATAATTGGAAAACATAATAATACTGGTTTTAACCCTTGTCTAGCGGGGGGTTTTGGGCTATTTTGAGCATATTCAGGCCCTCCTGAATGATCAATCAACTATCTGCATGAAAGAAACTTATTTAGCAAAAAACTAGGTGCTAAAAGCTTCAAAATGAGACCAGAACGAGCTACGTAGTACTCGTCGTTCTGACACAGTGGTACCACTAACATGGGAGTTTAGCATATAGCGGCATATTTTTCCCCGCTACGCTCACTACTGGCAACACTGCCGGCCTCTAGAGAACAAAGGGAGCGTGAGTCAGTGGGCGGCGGTAAGCCCTGGGTGTCGGACGTGTGGCCTGCTGCGCTCCAGGCCATTTGCACTCGATTTTAACCCTCTAAAAGCCTTAATAATGCTCCTAACTTGCTGCAAATTGGAGCCCGATTTAAGGCGGGCCCCACTACGAAGGGGTTAATAGACCATGTTAACATATGTTACACACTCTTGTTCGACTGATTAGGGTCAATAATATCAGCAATCACGTGCTTACTTTATAGCCACATAACTATACCCTGTTCCAAATAAGTAAGCCAAAACTCTTGAACATCAACCCGTGAATGGTGCCGAGAATCTTAAGAGGTTTTAGTGGTGAAAGGCGACGGGACTCTTAAGATCCAAGGCCTAAAAAAAAAAAACGTTTAAAATACCCCAGTAGCACTCAAAACAAAGGAATATGTGCTTAAGTGAGATATTCCCCTCCATGCCTCCTATCACTCCTCCACATGTGACAAAACCCCCTCCTTCCCCCCTTCAATTATCACCTATTTTTCCTCTTATTCCCTTGTTTATCGGTTTATTTATCGCGCCAATATCTCCAACCCATTTTCAAGGTCGTCTGCTGCGCATATCGAGAGTGTGGGAAGAGAAAGAAAGCAAGACTGAGAGCTCAGTGTGCCTTTAGGCCTCTGAGAATGAGGATATACGTCACTTTTGCCTCTCACCTCATGAGTGGAGGGTCGGCATTAATTTGTATTTTTCACTCCCCTTATACTATTCCCAGTTGTTTTATTGCTGTTACATGTTAATATTTTCATATTAAACGTAAAATAGGCGCACATGAATAAGTAATAACGATATTTATGGTAAAATTACGATTTTAGGCGGGAATGAAGCCAAATATCGTCGCTTGGCGGGAGGGTTTGAACTACCCATAGCTTGCGCTTCCCGGGTTAACCTCTATAACTCACTAACGACTAGAGTAATCAAGCTAATATTTCTACTGTTTGGGAATGGTCAGCTAGGGTATAGGTGTGGAAATTTACTGCCTATATTCTCTAGCCCTTCATGAGTTATAGAGGTTGGGGTTCACGATCTCTGGCCAAGTTATTTGGAACAGGGTTTACTGTACCACACAGTTTACTTGCAGTATAAACAATCAATGGTAATAATGAGGAACCCGCCATATTACTTAACCGTATTTATTGATAACCAAAAATATAATAATACCAACCGTTCCTTTTTTCAGAGCATAATAACCTAATTTTCATAAAACACATACTCTAACTACAGTTGCCCTCATACATTCTGTTCCTCTCCGTAATCTTATACATAGACAAACAAAAATCATGATTGAATTACGAGTGTAGTATTTTGCAGTAGTTTATACATCTGATTAGTCAACTGATATTTACAAGAATACACACTTGCAATTCATTCAACTATTTTACTTTAATACAGGAGATCACGATGAGGAACAGAACTTATGTTGGCAATTGTACATATAAGGCAATTGTTCAACAAAACACAAATTCAGAAGAAGTATTTTACCAAAATGATAGAAAATATTAAACTTGCAGAACTGCAAAGCGGGTTCCATTTCAATGTGTTATGAATTATCGTGAGCATGACAGTATAAATGCTATAAGTTAATTCACATTTAATCAAACCAGTTATTCTAGTGATTTGATTTGTTATTGGACAGTTAACCCTTTGAAGATCATGATGTATTATGCCAGGTGTAGTCTGGCTTATATTAGACGGTATTATTCAGCTTAAGAAGATTTTTGTTTTCAATTGAAGAGTTAATGAACACAGTTTGTTTCCTTTTAATTCCCATAGATCTTTCCTAAGCTGTATAAAATAGCATAATCACAGCCATAATAAACTGCAAAAACGTGTGATGATCCTAAGTGGGTTAATATATATACACTTGTCTAATATTGTATGGTGTTGCATAACAACAGTGAGGCGTTGTAGGCAGCCAAACAATATAAGAGTTGTAGTATGTTTTTCCTTCTAAATGTATTTCTACACAAACTGCGTTTTTTGTTTTGTTTGTTATTATCCAGCACCCAAATATTTACAACCGATAAATGTGCGTTTCAGTTGAGGTAATGGAAGACATTAACATCAATCAATATTAAGCTTTTTTACCTCCATTTTCTGTGCTCTTTGAGGTAGAGTACAAAACGAAATATATATATTGTATTTAACCCTTGGAGTCGCTTCGGTCACCTGGGCTTGATTAGTGGTAAGCAGAGAGGGTTCTGTGGGGGCGCTCGGTTATGGCCTTGGTCTTGCTCGGCCAGACAGCCTGGGGAACAGTAACAACAACAACAACAACAACAATATATCGAGTTTTCAAAGTTTTCCCTCACATCATTGCCTGCTTTCAATATTGAGGAAATATCGTAGGGACCTTCTCTGATATACTATTTTTACCACCCTTTACATCTGAGGTAAAACCATTGATTTCGGGTGCTAATGGGTGATTAGTGCTTCTGAATGCTTGTATGCTTGTTTCCGGTGGGCAAACTGTTATGTGTGCTTCTCCGGCCACCTCTTTTTCCTTTCTCGTGTATCTTTCTGATCTTCGCTACCCCTTGTGGGAGTAAGAGCTGGCTACTGACTGACTGAATTACCACCGTTTACATAGGATAGGTAGATTCACCATAAACCACTTTGATAATAACATTAGTGTTTGATTACTTTATTTTTCTTTCGTTTTCGGGTTATGTCTCTTCTTCATTTTAACTTAGGTTTACACAATCATACGACATTTTGTTCTCAGAATGACCATTTAAAAATCATAACTTTTATAGTAGTTAGGATACTTTTAATACATAATATTTACACATAATGGCACGTTGATTATTCGTAACCAAGAGGTAGAAGAATGTTTTAAGGGGGGTGGGGTTTGTTTTTTGGTCTATATGTATATTTATATTACAATTTATGTTTTAGTTTCCTCGCTAGACCCCCTCCAAGTTTAATAAACAAAACTCCAAGACCCCCATTATTGATGAATTTGTACATTTTTCGGTAGAAAATTGTCCCGGCAGAAGGCAGGTTCCTCGTAAAACTACAGGCTCGCTATCTCTCGCCAGGAAAAAACCTAAATGGCACGAAATCCCTCAATATTGCCAAAAAAATAGGTAGACATAATACAAAATCGCAAAACCATTCGAACGAACGTCTAGAAAAAGCCCACACCCCCTCTTAACTAAACGGAGAGCCTATCATTAATTATTCTACCTATAGTGTAAAGGCTTGGAGTTAGACACAACTTTCCCTACTGGTGTTGAGGTTGTGTGGGAAGAGCTCTGAGGACATGTCCAGACCGGAGGAGGACCGTCTGGATACTGTGGAGGTGGTGGTGGTGGGGGGATCTCTTATGGTTGTTGTGGAGGTCAAGTGGTCCCCCCTGGAGGTCCCTGTTACCCCAGATAACCTCTGGCTCTCCTGGAGGAGGTCCCCTGAGTGAGAACCACTGGGGTGGATACTACTACTATTATACAGAGGAGTTATACTGCTATTGATACTACTACTACTATACAGAGTAGTTATACTACTGCTACGAACTGCACTTCTTGTTATATCCATCCCAGGACTAATATCAGGGCTCAAGCTAGTTCCAATATTTGAGGGTTTATTTTGATATTTAATGGTCCCCCCAGGAGAGGTGAAGCTGTCGTCAGAACTGGGGCTGACGAGGGTTCCAGTGATGGGGCTGCCTCCGCTACGGTTCTGGCTTAAGGTACCATAGCTGGGGGGTTGGTTGCTAACGCTGCCATAACTTGGGCTATCGTCACCGCCAAGCTTAGTACTAATATTAAGTGGATTGTCTCTGTAGCAGTGGACGTTGGGGGCATACTCTACGTTCCTCGTCAGCTTAGAGCCCCCTACACCGCCTGTGCTGGGTGGCCCGGGGTATTGGCCAGCCTGGAATAAACAAACACACACACAAACTGTACATTATCCAGTGTTTATATATGAGAGGTAAACCTCTAATTATACTTGTCCTAAATTTCGAGTTTTGTTCATATTTTTTCAAGTGTATTATATGCTCCTGAATGTCTCGTACTGAACGAAAGGATGAGAGTTAATGTTTTTTGTCAAATTTTGTATGTCCGTAAGTAGTCAGTAGTATGTAAGTAGTAGCATGTCAGTAGTAATATGTTAGTATTAGTATGTCTGTCAAATATAGTATGTTAGTAGTAGTATGTCAGTAGTAGTATGTTTGTAGTAGTATGTCAGTAGTAGTATGTAAGTAGTAGTGTGTTAGTAGCAGTACTTCTTTGACTTCCCATGGAATGAATTTTGCTTCCGTGGCCGGGGACCCTCTGAGAATTCTGAACGATTACCGAGGTAATCCTCTCGGTTATGGAAGCATACATTCCATTTTCTTTCTCTCATTCTAATTCAAACAAATCTTGGTTTAGTCAGGCTTGTTCTACTGCTCTCCGCAACAAGGAGGAAGCATTCAAATGGTACCGACGTCTTAAGACTCAATAATCTCATTCTTCCTACGTTTCTGCCTGGAATCAAGCCAAATCTGTTCTTCGACTTGCCAAACACTCTTTCATCAATAAGAAATGCACTGAACTATCCAACTCTAGCTCTTCCAAAGCTTTCTGGCATCTAGCCAAAACCCTCTCCAACAATTTTTCTTCCTCGTCTTTCCCTCCCCTTTCCCACTCTGATGGCACAATCATGACTTCTTCCTCTGACAAAGCTGAACTCTTCGCTCAAACTTATACTAGAAACTCCACCTTGGATAATTCCGGTGCTATTCTTCCCTCTCCTACTTAAGCCTAATATCCTATTCTCTTCTATAGGTGTATTTTCTACCCTCTCTGGGCTTAATACTAAGAAGGTGTTTGGACCGAATGGTGTTCCTCCTGTTGTACTAACAAACTGTGCTTCTGTGCTGACTCCCTGCCTAGGCAAACTCTTTTGGCTTTCTCTATCCTCTAACGTCTTTCCTTCATGCTGGAAGTTCGCTCTTATTCAACCTGTCCAAAGGAAGGGTGACCGCTCTCAACCCTCCAACTGTCGTCCAATTATTCTCATTTGTTGCATCTCTATAATTTTGTTTAACTATTTTTAACACAAAATTTCTTAAGCATTAATCTTCTCATAATCTACTTTCAGATCGCCAGTACGGTTTACTTAAGGGACGCTCTACAGGTGATCTTCTTGACTATCTTACTAACTCTTGGTCATCCTCCTTTCGGGACTTCGGTGAGACTTTTTCTATTGTTCTAGACATATCGAAAGCCTTCGATAAAGTCTAGCACAAATCTTTAATTTCCAAACTACCCTCCTTCGGTTTTTATCACTCTATCTGTGCCTTTGTCTCTAATTTCCTTTCAGACCGCTCCATAGCTGCAGTTGTGGACGGCCATTGTTCCCTTTCTCAACCAACAACTCCAGTGTTCCTCAGGGTTCTGTCCTGTCTCAAATTATCTTTCTAATATTTATCAATGATCGCCTCAATTGTACCTCTAGTCATATCCACTCATATGCTGATGACTCTATTTTACATTATTCAACTAGTTTTTTCCCATCAACCCAGCTTGCAAGCACTCTTAATCAAACGTGGTGAAGCCACAGAATGCCTATCTTCTGATATTTCAATTATGTCTGATTGGGGCAGAGAAAATCTTGTTACTTTCAACGCCTTCAAGACCCAGTTTCTCCCTCTATCTCACCATCACAATCTTCCACAAGACTATCAACTATTCTTCAATAACATACGACTCAACCATTCATGTTCTCTCAACATTATAGGTGTATCTTTTTCATCAGACCTCTCTTGGAAAGATCATATTACCATTCTTGCTAAAACAGCTTCCCAAAAGTTAGGTGTGCTCAACCGTCTCTGTGGGTTCTTCACCCCTGCACAGCTTGTTGATTTGTATCGGGGCACAGCGCGCCCCTGTATTGAGTATTGTTCACTTGTGTGGGAAGGCTTCACCCATACCGCCCTTCTCGAAAGAGTAGAATCAAAAGCATTTTACCTCATCAACTCGCCTTCTCTTACTAGTTCCCTACAATCTCTGTCTACACGCCGCAATGTTGCATCTCTTTCACTCTTCTATTGCTATTACAACAACCAGTGTTCTTTAGAGCTCTCTCAGTGTATACCCCCTCCCTTGCGGCGAGTGTGAGGCACCCGCCTTTCAACACAGTCCCACTCCTATTCTGTCCAGCTCTCCAACCCATGAATTGGCAAGTTTTCTCAGTCTTTCTTCTTCTCAACAAGTGAACTCTGGAACTCTCTCCCTTAATCAATCTTTCCTTCATGCTATGACTTAGACTGCTTTAAATGTTGTGTGTCCAGGCATTTTGACTCCGTCCCTTGAATTTGGCTCTGTCACTCTTTTAAAAATGGGGAAAACAATCGCTACCGTCAATCTGCCTATTGTCTCCTCCATACACATAGAAAAAAAGAAAAGAAAAACAAATCAATGGATTAAACTTGCGTGATATTTATGTGAGAAAAGCGCCCAAACACATCGGCTGTGTGACTCATAAAATAGACTAATATTAATGAGTTGTACAGCGGATTAATATTATTACAATTATTATTATTATCATCATTATCCTCATCATTATCATTATTATCATTATTATTATTATCATTATCATTATTATTATTATTATTATTATTATTAATATTATTATTATTATTATTATTATTATTATTATTATTACCTTGGTTGTGCATTGTCCTGGTGCTATTGGAGGAGGTCTGGGTGGCTGCTGGCTCTCATCGGCACCTGGCAATTATACAACCATAATATATTATATTACATATAATACCCCCAGGGGGTAAGAGGGCCTTCATCTAATGGTGGAGGAAGAAAAGAATATGCCTCACGCATTCTACTGCGTGTCGTGTCGTGTCGTACAAGGCGACTAATAGGGGGGATGGCGGTAGACTTGTGGACCAACAGCCATTACTACGCAATAAAGTCTTTATCTTAGCACTGTCTTGATATGGTACTGCCGAGGCTGGTGGGGTGCGGATCGGTGCCACAGGGGACTGAGTCTTACCTGGGCGCTGCTTGGCACCACACCTGTGTCGGCAACAATGTTTGCATAAATTTATTATTGGAGCAGTGTTGGGGCAGGACTTTATTGTTCTATAGTCCAAAGTGCATAATGTGCGGTAGAGTCTTGTTATGGTGCTGTATTTTTGTAGCACTGTTGAGGCTGGTGTGGTTGCAGATACTGCAGGTTCAAGTGCTGAAGGGAGACTCTGTTGAGTCTTGCTGAGGCACGGTTAGCACTATACCAACATCAGCCACAGTGATGACTTGGTGGGGCAGTGCTGTGGCGGGTCTTTATTGTACTACAGTACACTCCAACTACTTAAAGGCAACTCCGTCTGAGCCGTTACAATGCATGTAATGGAACAATTACGCTAAACCATTGTATGTATTTATGTATGTATTATACATGTATATACTGTATATATATAATACATTAACCTATACATATAAATATAAATATCATAATAAAGTGGCTGCTGTCTAACTACTATACTATACAAGATTGGGTCGGATATCATCACTAACTTATTTGTCAGCATAATAGGATACATATGCTACAGGCACTCACCACTTCTCACCAATATGAGATCGGGTTCCTCTTGTATCTGATCAAAGCCCCCGTGATCACAGCTACTGGTGAGCCCCTTGTTGCTCTTGTGACACACCAACCGTGGCTGCTGTCGTCCATGATGGTCTTGTGCCTGTCGTAGACGTCCACGGATCACCAGCAGTACCACCAGGGAACAGATGATCAGTGAACCTACAGCACCTGTCACCACCGCCAGCACCACTACCATCATGGCCTGGCTAATACCTCCTACTGAAGACTCGGGCTCTGTCAAGCTGGTTCTCTTTTCAGCCACATCAATAGGTGTATGATGATTGAGCAGGGAGGGTGGGGCAGCACCCTGGGGGTTTGCAGCTCCTACTGCCATTTGGTACTCTGTTCCCGGAGACAACCCGGTCACTACAAAGTGTGGCTCGCTGAGGCTCTCTTGTGAGGTCACTACTGGACTTACTTGTGGTCGTCCACCTGTCTTCTTTATCTCCCTTACTTCTAGAGTGAACCTTTGATGCAGGCCACCACTCCATCCTGCCTCACATGACACAATCACTTCTCCCGCTGCACTGCTAACGTTGTGCCACACACTGCAGTTGTGGACAGGCTCCGGAGCCGCTGCAAAACAGGCACAAATATACTGTCAGTGTATCAAATATACCAAGTACCAATTATTGTATAATATATTTCAGAAAGGATGATTCAGCTTATAAAATATTATATATTATTGAATTTGTGTATATGAAGTTTGAATCTCTTGCTGTACACATACCTGCGGGAACAATAAGGAAAACACAAGGCTGAAGCTGCTCTCCCACTTCATTGACGCCCCAGCAGAGCAGCGTACCAAAGTCATGATGGGTCATCGGAGTATATGTTACGGTGCTTCGGTTGCGCAACACTCTACTCCGGTTATTGGGAATGTTGAGGACCTCGGCTGACGTGTTGAAGGCCCACCGGAAGGATGTGGCGTCTGGGTGTGCGTGTACCCGACAGGTTACGTTAACATGCTCCCTCCGACCACTACCATACGTCCATTGTTGCTGTTCAGCACATGTTGGTCGATCTGCGGGAAAGGTGACGGAACAAGGAATGTAAATTGTGGAGAATAAATTGTTTAAATAACATGAAACTTAACATTAAATATGCGTTTTATATTGATAAACCACGTTGTCAATGTATATAAATACATATTTGAAAAAAAGAAATATGTGTGTATTTTTCTATACCAATAACATGTGTCCATCAATGTACATACAGTGCACAGAAAATTACAATTTCTTGGAACCTTGGATTGTTCTCATATTACTTCATCGCTGATCATATGTTTATTAACTTATTGAACAGGACATACGAACTAATCTAAAATGTAAACGGATTACATATTTTGTGTATATATTGAATGTATCCTGCCGAAAATAGGTACGATCTCACCCATATTGATATTTATAACTATCCTTCCCTCAATAAAAAAAAACCCCGTTCTAATTTTACCAATATTTGGATATTACAATTAATATATGCAAAGCCCCCTTGATCGCCTCACAAACACATATCGCATTCCCATAAAAGTAATATATGTGTATTAAACTTAACAGAACTATGTGTGATGTTGTACAATGCCCTTTGAGTACCAGCAAATTGAGCTATACTTTATTCTAGCTATGTTATGACGATATTATGCACCTTAGGAAGGATCTGTGGTAGTTACAAGGGTTGGTTGAGATATATTGAAGCCTTTGTAATGCTGGAGGTCCTTCCTAAGCTGAATAAAATCGTCTAATAGTTGCCAACATATGATATAAAGGACGTCTCTGGTACTGAATGGAATAAAATTATCATTGATGTGTAGATTGTTGATCAACCTATACAAACAAATAACCTCTAGTGCAGTACGTACTGTACATATATATCATGGTTTGACGTAATGTCCCACTAAATACATTGTAACGGCTCAGCCATGGTCGTCTATCAGCAGTTGGAATATAATACAAAGGGATAAATATCCCATGCTTTAAGGGGAGAAGGGCGTATATACAATGTCATGCTTCTTTATGTATCTTTTTATTATCTGTTTTAGTTTCCTCTCTAGACCTCCTCAAGTTAACCCCCCCCCCCCCCTCTCTCTCACCCCAGACCCTCTTTCAGGATAAAGGTGTACATTTTTCAACAGAAAAATGTCCCTGCTGAAAGTCTGTTCCTTGGGGGGAACGGGAGGGAGTGGGGGGGGCAGGAGGGGGGGTGGGGGGGGAGCTGGGAGGGAAGGAGGGGTGGGGGTGGTAGGGAAGGGGTGGGGGCGGGACGGGGCAAGGGGTGTGGGGAAGGAAGGAGGGAGGGTCGGGGTGGGGTGGTTAACCAACAACGAGCCCCCCTACCACCCTACCCCCCCTAACTCCCCCCCTCCCCCTAACCCCCCCCACCACCCCACCCCCCTCCCCCTCCCCTCCCTACGCTCCTTCCTTCCCCTCACCCCCTGCCCCCTCCCACCCCCCACCACCTCCCTACCACCCACCCCACCCCCCTCCTTCCCTCCCCCCCTCTCCCAGCTCCCCCCCCCCCCCCTCCCCGCCCCCCCACCCCCCTCCCGCCCCCCATAAAAAACGTTGCTAACGCAACGTTAGTTTTATAGCCTTTTTTAGGCCTCGCTATCACGTCGAAAGGTCTTTAAATCGCCAAACTAATGGGCCGATTGTCTTAAAATATAAAAACTAATGGGGCTAAACATGAGGAAGAAGAAGTACCAGAAAAAACGACCCCTCTCCTTTTAACTCATAAGCTGCCCAGCTATGGTATTTGAAAGTGCCCGCCATGCGAAGGTATTTTGGTTCATTCCTGATGATAATCGGCAATTTACCATATATACCATATATATTAATACATATCCATATGCACCTACTTTACTTTTAATATGAATATATGAACATTGGAAAGCAATACAACAAGTGGTAACAGAAATTGGCTGGTGAAAATCGTATATTTTAGCCCCACGGTCGTAATCTGACATTGACCGGCGAGAGAGAAACACCCTCCATCTCTCTTGTCTCCCATGGTACTGAGAGACAAGGGGAGCTCTCAGACTGGCTTAGAGGGTCGGAGATACACTCTTCCATCTTCCCCCCTCTCTCCCAGCCGTCCTCGCACAAAAATACTTTATAAATATCGTGAATAATAGGGAAAATACCATATAATTGAGGAGGGGAGAAGAGGGGGAAAACAGGCAGGGGGCAAGGAGGGGAAGATGGGGTTGGGCCACATGTGTAGGAGTGGTAGCAAGTAATGGAGGGGAATGATCTCACCTAATCACAAATTAATTTGTTTTGAGTGCCACTGGGATGTTTTGAAAGTGTTTTTTTATGCCTTTGATCTTAAGAGTCTGGCCACATTCGCCCAGTAGAACCTCTTAACCCAGCAAGTGCGGCAAGACTTATATAAGGCCTACCGCTGCGCTGCGGGAAGCCTTATATAATTCAAGGCCTACATTTTTTTTTTTAAATCAGCCCGGTATAATTTGTTTTGGTATTTTTTTTTTTTTGCCCCTTGGCCATGCCAAATATCACTCCTCCACATCCCCTCCTTCCCCCCCCCCCCCCCTTCAATTATCACCTATTCTCTCTCTTATTCCCTTATTTCATCGATATATTTTGTGCTATCAATAGCGATTCATGAGCAAGCTCCGCTTGTATGTGCCACACAGCGAGTGAAAGAGAGAAAGAGAGGGAACTCCACGACAGTGTCGCTCTAGCCGTCATGACGGCTGGCTGGCTGGCAGGCTGCCTCATCCTTAAGTTATGTAATTCCCGATCTAATTTGCCGATTTTGACCATCCAAACGCTGTTTCCACTTGTTTTATTGCTCTAACCTTTATAATCAACGTAAAATAAGCGCATATGGATAAGTATTAATGATATTTATGGTATGATGACGATTTGAGTGAATGGAAACGCTCTAAATACCTCCGCACAGGGGTGGCTTTATATTATAGGGGGTATGCAGCGGAGAGGTTAAGAGTATGGCCGCGGTCCCTGGGTTAATTGGTCAGCCGGACACCTAATATTACCAATCCTTACATTTAACCGTAAGATGGAGACTGTTGGAGTTAGCCTTGCCCCTGGTGTTGGTAGCTTCGCAGGTGTAGTCTCCGGAAGAGTGACGACCAACACCTTGTAGAACTAGACTCCGGTTAGCCACGATCACACGGCCCGAGACATTGTGCACCAACTCTACACCCTGAAAGAAAGGAAAGAAAGGGGCTTATAGAAGTGATCGTGTTTAGCCCCATTAGTTTGCAGATTTCATGACGTTCGGCCCATTAGTTTGTCGATTTTAAGACTATTCCCCCGTTTTTTTGTCAATATTAAAACCTTTCCTGCTGTTTAGGTGTCAATTTGTTTTCCTGCCGAACGAAAGTGAGCCTGTTATATTGAAAGAACAGGCCTTAGGCCAGGCCATTTGTCTACCGAAAAATTTACAAATTAATTTAGAAGAGGGATCTAATGGAAGAAACTAATATAATAATAAATAGATATATAAATTATCAAGTAAATACACCCATCTCCTCTTAACCCTATAACAATTATGACTCATATCGTGTCTGTTTTCTGGCTATTTGTAGGCTTTTTTATCAGATTCATAAGGGTATATGGAAGTCAGAGGGTTAAGATAGATAATCTTTACCCTTCTAATTTTCACAGATCCTTCCTAAGCTGCATACAATTGTCTAATGATAGTCAAATTAAACTGTCAAAACTCGTCATAATCCTCAAGGGGTTAAGATACTTGAAATAGTGTGCCGCTAACTTAAGATACTTGACAGCCTGAAACGGAGAGAAAGGTTGTTGAGGTAACGGGGGAACAGTGATATAATAATGGGGTTGGGGTTCTTTATTAGTTTACATATCTAGGCCTATTTATTTATTATTGTTTTAGTTTTCTCCTTAGACCTCCATTAACCTTAATATATTATCCTCAAGATTCCCATTCAATATGTATTTGTACATTTTTCGGTAGAAATGATTCCGGCCGTAAGCCGGTTCCTTCTAAATTACAGGCGAGCGATAATGATAAAAACGACACCTGCATGGCACAACAGTCTTAATATTGATAAAGAAATGTGGTGAAAGGTCTTACAATCGACAAACTAAAGGGGCAAGCTTCCTAAAATGTCAAAACTAATAGGGCTAAACATAAGGGAGAAGAGGTCCAGATAAAGCAACTACTTCCCCCATAATAAGCAGGAATATTGACACTTGATGCTTCAGATGTACTTCCTCGAAATTGCCGCCCAACTCAAGACTCTGGTTAACCTGTTCAAAGCCAGTGCCGTCCTTTTCATTATATACTGGCTACAAAGACAATCATATTCAGTATTACAAGGGCCTCTAGCAATTAACATGTTTCGAAATATCTTAATTAACCCTTTTTATTACCCCAGATCCTTCTTAAGCTACATACACTCATCTAAATATAACTATCTATCTATCTATCTATCTATCTATCTATATGCTCAGGCCCAATCCCCATTTTGGGGATAGCTGACTCAAGACAGAGCAAGAACAGGGAAAACACAAAAACAACATAAAACAACAAATAAACACAGATAACAAGCACAAACTCACACACATCCAGGTCACCCAGGAGAAGACCCAGAGACCAGGGTCACCAAGGTCGCTCCAGCACTCCCCCGGCCCCCGACCACCCGGAGAGGTTCCGATCTCGGCAGGCAGACATGCAGCGGAGCCAAAGCCACAAGCCCTCCCACCACACTTCCAGGCGCACCCTTCATATAAATCGTCTCCCCGGGCCAGGCGCCTCATGGACTATTATCTAGTCCAACTTGCGCCCGACCCCTTACTCCAAATGACCACGTGTTCACTCAACTATTCACAAGCATTCTCCATTCACTCCTGTCCACCACCACTTCCCCTGCCTGATCTATAGTCATTCCTCTATCATCCAAAGCCTTTCTTACACAGTCTCTCCATCTCAATGGGGGTCTTCCTGCCCTTCTATCTCCCCTTGTACCTGACTCACATATTCTCTTTGTAAGCCTTTCATCTCCCATTCGTTCAACATGACCATACCAGCTCAGCACCCTTCTGTCCACTCTGGCTGAATATAACTAGAATAAACTTAAAAAGATGTCACCGATCACAGAACTGGATACATTGTGCACCACCTCTACATCCATAAAGAAAGGGTTATTGAAGTGATGGAAGAGCTGTAAAACATGATTAAGGGGAGATGGGCAGTTTTTCAAGATTCCCTTCTCCCTCATGTCTAGCCCCGTTAGTTTTCAGATATTTAGATGCTTGCCCCATTAGTATGTCGATTTTAAGACCTTCCGCCCCATTTCCTTGTCACTATTAAGACCTTTCGTGCTATTTTGGTGTCGATTTTTTTTCCTGGCGAACGATAGTGAGCCTGTAACTTTGGAAGAACCGGCATTTGGCTGGGATTTTTGTTTGTTAACAACAAAATTACAAATTAATCTAGAAGAGGGATCTAATGGATTTGTTTTTGTTTTAAGTTTAATGAAGGTATAGGGAGGAAACTAGAACACAACTGATTAATTCATTAAACAGTCGACCAAAAAGTAAACCCCCTAACCGATTCAGCACTATGCCGTAATAGTTGTCTTATTTTGGTTACCATTAGAAGATTTTCTACTTCTGAGACTCAAAGGGGTAAATACCATCTCGGAATAATCCTCTGAATAACATAAGTCCTTCTTAGACTGCATAACAATTCCGAACGTTGAATAACATAAGTCCTTCTTAGACTGCATAACAATTCCGAACGTTGAATAACATAAGTCCTTCTTAGACTGCATAACAATTCCGAACGTTAGCTAGAATAAATAGGAAACACATGTCCATGTGCTGAAGGGGTTAAGGAGGAATATTGAAGGCCATTATCGCACTAATGGTTAATTTATGGTTGAATCTTTAATGTATTCATTATTTTTCTAGTTTCCTTCCCAGACCTTCATCAAACTTTAAAAAACAACCATTAGACCCACCTTCTAGATTAATTTGTACATGTTCCGGTAGAAGAATGTCCCGGCCGGTTCTTCCAAAATTTCGGGATCACTATCGTTCGCCAGGAAAAATTAATGACACCTACATAGCACGAAAGGTCTTAATATTGACAAGACAATGGGGCGGCAGGTCATAACTTCGACAAACTAATGGGACAAACATCTTTAAATCTGAAAACTAATGGGGCTAAACATAAGGGAGAAAGTGGTCCAGAAAACCGGCCTATCTCCCCTTAAAGGTGGGGGCTCATGGGTTGAGGTAAACATGGACAAATAATCACCAACCTGCATATTATTATCCTGTATAATGCAATGTCACTGAAATCATTATTAACAATGGTACAAAGGATTTTGCGGATCGGATCGTCTATACCAGGCCTGTGACGTCATAGTGACGTCATACCAGTATCCTCATACTGGACTGGATGGTGGACTTACACTCTTGTGACGTCACAGGCCCGGTATAGACAAACCACACAATCCTGTATACCATTGTTAATAATTAGTTCAGTGCCATTGCATTTTGCAAGATAATTATGTACTGCTTGGCGATTATCAATCCATGTTTATCTCAACCCATGCGCCCCCACCTTTAAGGAGGAATATTATAGGCCATAATTGCACCAATGTTCCTCCCTGAACCTGAAGAAACAGTTTGTGTTGGTTGTCGTATAGTAAAACCCTACCATGCTGAAGTAATGAAACTAGATTGTGCGGGCCTCGCGTATTATATTTCATAACCGATTCAGTGTCCCCAAAGATGTTTGGAAAAAAAGAGATGACTGATTTAGTGGTGTCCTCATATCATAAATTGAGTGTTCACAAGTTATCTACTTAAGTAGGTTAGTGGATAGCCTAGCCGCACACCACTGTAGAAAAATAATGCTAATAAGATACATAGAGACCTCGGAGTTGGACGGACCCTAAATTAAGTGGTCACTCATAAGTCCTGAAATATAATGGCACAGGTAGTATAGTCCTTCTCAATGGGGATAGGTCCGCTTAGGGGCATTTTATGTAGGGCCACCCTCATAAAGGGGAGTAAAGCGTCCGGCAATAGATAGATAGATCAACAAGTTATTTGGTTGGTGCCATTAGTTATTGAGCGGCAAAGCACAAGCTGCTGAACGCCTCACCCAAGCCCTGCCAATTATCTGCCATGTTAACTATCAGAATTAGAGTTCACTCACAGCTATCAGTTTGATCCTACATCAGACACAAATCCCATTACCACGTAAAGAAGAAAATCCAATATCGTTATCGTGAGAGGGCTTCACTGGGAAAATACAAAACGGAAAGCTTTCCTCAAGCGCATGTAATTACAGGCATTATTTTCGGCACACAAACCAGGTTCTGGCAAACAGGACTTATGCACTTAACTGGGAAAATCAGCTTCCATGCACCATGTTCCAAGAATTTAACGGCAGAGTTGGCTATTAATAATAAATTAAATCATAATTTTGTGTAGAGGTGACCAAAATGTAATCGTAAAGGAATAAGATAAACAACATTTGAACATAAATATTACAATCGTGGATCTTAATGATACAAACTAGGTTATAATACAGTGCATAAATACCGTCAAGAATCAGCAGAATAAATAGACAGTAAGGTTCTCACCGACGGTAAATTGCAACATAAATTAATTTAAGCTTGTAATATTCAAATATAATTACGATACTTTAAATACTATAACAATATACATTCCTTGAAGTGCGCCTTCTCTCTCTCTCTCTCTCTCTCTCTCTCTCTCTCTCTCTCTCTCTCTCTCTCTCTCTCTCTCTCTCTCTCTCTCTCTCTCTCTCTCTCTCTCTCTCTCTCTCTCTCTCTCTCTCTCTCTCTCTCTCTCTCTCTCTCTCTCTCTCTCTCTCTCTCTCTCTCTCTCTCTCTCTCTCTCCATCCTTCCTTTCCGACATTTTAGGAAGGCAGACAGCTCATATTTTAGTGGATAAAGTGATAAGCATTCAGCGAGACAGGCTGATCACTCGGTTCAATGATCGGTAGGGCTACAAGGGATATAATCGTGTGTTTGCTTTCGGCGATATTGAAATACCTGTATAGCATGCAAGCTAAAATGGAAACGGACACTAAGCTGGAGATTAATGATGACATAAAAGGTAAGCAGAAAGGTTATGTGAATACATGTAATCAAATAATTATGATTTAGAAAAACAACAGCCTAACTAGATATTGTTTCATGACCGGTAGAACTAGAGTATGTGAAGTTAATTAGGTATTTATGATTATGCCTCCATTTATATGTCTGTTTCTCTGTAGACAAGATATCGCAACATTTTATGAAACTATGTTCACGAAATTTGGTGGACGGATAGGATATGTGGCAAGGAACAAGTGATTTAAATTTATGAGGCGATTGGTAGAGTGCCTCCTGCGTGTCCTAAGAGGCGACTAAAGAGGTTAGGTCAGTGGGCTTGCGACCCCCCACCCGTGAAAAAATACTTATGCAACGAAGAACAAACAAACAGCCTCGGATGTGGACGGATCTAATGTTGAAGAACCCCGACCGACTATGGACAATCTTAGAATAGTGACTTGGAATGTGAGAGGTGTGAATGATAACACAAAAGAGAGAGAGAGGTCTTGGAAGTGTTAGTGAATGCCAGGCTGGATGTATGTGGAATGACTGAGACCAAATTGAGGGGTGCAGATGTGAGAGAGTGGGAGTGTGGAATGGGTGTGTGTGCTGGAGTGAGTGAGGGAGTAGCGAGAGAATGTGTGTGTTTGTTTGTAAGTAACAAATGGAAGGAGAGTGTAAGAGACTATGGGTCAGTGGGTTCATGGATTGTGTGGGTGAGAATGAAAGTAGGAACATAAACGTGGGTGATTGTGTGTGTCTATGCTCCGACAGAGGATAAACCTGTAAGAGAGAAAGAGGAATTCTGGGTGAATGTGGAGGCGTGCCTGGATAGGTTTGGCAAGAACAAAAGGATATTTCTAATTGGGGATATGAATGGGAAGGTGGGTGATAAGAAAGTTGATGGAATGGTGGGAGGGTAGGGGGTACCGTCAGAGGTGAATGGGAATGGTAGTGCACTTGTGGACGTATGTGTGGGGAGGAGGCTGTGGATAGCCAACACCTTCTTCCGACACAGAATGATACACAGGTACACATGGAAAGTGGTGTGGAGGAAGAAGGATAAGGATAAGACAGTGGTGTAACAAAAGGCACTGTTTTATTATATATGTGTGGATGAACGAATGCAGAAATCAGTGTTGGATGCTAGGGTGTATAGGGGTATTGGAGGGGGTCTGGCTGACCATTATGTAGTAGTAGCTAAAATTAGGATACAAAAGAAGTGGGTGAGGTGAGCTGGAGGGAGGCAAGAGGAAGGTGGAATGGCGAGGAGAATGGAGAGGCTACAGGAGGAGGAAATCAGGGAAGAGTACAGGAGAGCAATAGAAAGACGACTAGGTAGGTTTGACCTGGAAGGTATGGAGAAAATAGAGGAGATGAATAAAGTGTTTAAGGGAGAGATCTTTGCAGCATGTGAGGAGGTGTGTGGAGTAAGGAGAAGAGGGAGGGGAATGAAGGGTACAGCATGGTGGACAGAGGAGGTAAAAATAGCTGTGGAAGACAAGAACCAAGCGTATAGATAGTGGTTGGGTAGTAGAGGGAATGAAGATTTGGAGAGATAGAAACGAGCGATGTATGTGGAGAAAAAGAGAGTGGTGAAGAGAGTAGTGAAGGAAAGTAAGAGAAGAGTAGATGATGGATTTGGAAGGAATCTGAGTGTAAAATGGAGGGAGTGTAAGAAACTGTTCCGGAAAGAAGTCAAGAAAGTTAGGGATGGTAGCAAGGGAGACAGTAAGGGTGTGAAAGATAAGAATGGGCGAGTGCTAGCCGAGAAGCAAGAGAGAGTTGAAAGATGGAGGGAGTACTTCAACGAATTGCTAAATGTAAGGAATGAAGAGCCAGCAAACATAGTTGGATGGGGTATGGGAGGGAGAAGAAGAGAAGTAGTGGAGGAGGAGGTGGGGATCAGGAGGTCAGAAGTGTGTGAAGCCATGAAAAGAGTGAAGTTGGGGAAAGCACTAGGAATAGATGGAGTGTGTGGGGAAATGCTGAGGTATGGTGGTGAGATAGTGATCGAATGGGTATGGAAAATGTGCAAACTAGCATGAGAGAGTGAGAGTGCACCTGATGACTGGAAGACAGGCATAATAGTCCCCTATATACAGTAAGGGTAAATGGGAAATAGGAGTGTGTGTGGTAACCATTGAGGATTATGTCTTCTAAGCATAGTAAGGAAGGTGTACAGTAGGGTAGTGATTGAGAAAGTGAGAGCGAGAACGGAGAAATGGATAGGTGACGAGCAGGGCGGTTCTAGGAAGGGAAGAGGATGTGTAGATCAGATGTTTACCCTGAAATGTGTTGTTGAGAAATATCTGGGGAAGAAACAAAAGCTGTATGTTGCCTTTATGGACTTGGAGAAGGCCTTTGACAAAGTGGATAGAAAAGGTATGTGGAAAGTACTTAGAATATGCAGAGTAGATGGCAAGTTGCTGAAAGCAGTGAAGAGCATGGATAAGGGTGCAAAGGCGGCAGTTCGTGTGGAGAATGAGCAGAGCGAGTTCTTTGATCTGAATGTTGGGTTGAAACAGGGGTGTGTGTTGTCCCTGTGGTTGTTTACTGTATATATGGATGGAGTCATGAAAGAAATACAAGGAAGAGCAATGGATATTGGTGTATCGCTGATAAGGGAGGGAAATGAGTTGAAGCTGCCTATACTGCTGTTGGCTGATGATACATTTCTGAAGTAGCGATAATGAATGGGAGTTGCAGGGTGTGGTAAATATGTTTGGAACAGTGTGTGAAAAACGGAATCTGAAGGTAAATGCGGGGAAGAGCAAGGTTATGGTCTTCGAAAGGGGTGAAGCCACAGACTGTGAGGTGAAGTTGAACGGTCAGACTATGGAGATTGTCAGCTCATTTAAGTATCTGGGCAGTGTGTTGAGTAAAGATGGGACTATGAATGAAGAAGTGCGTGAGAAGAAGCAACAGGGGAAGAGGGTTGTAGGAACGCTGAAAGTAGTAACAAGAATTATGGTGGTCAGTATGTAAGTGAAGAAGTCCTTGCATGACAGTGTGGTAATCCCGACACTGACTTACGGAAGCGAAGCATGGCCGTTGGTTAAAAGACTCAGACCAAGAGTGAGAGGGGTGGAAATGAGTTACTTGAGAAGTGCTTGCGGAGTTACATGGAGGGATAGACAGACGATTGAGGAAGTAAGAAAGAGGTGTGGTGTGGAGGTAGATGTGCTGGAAAGTGGGAAAAAGAACACCTTGAGATGGTTCGGTCATATGGAACGTATGGGAAGTGAGAGAATGACTAAGAGGGTGTATGAGAGCGAGGTGGAAGGACAAAGAGGCAGAGGTAAACCGAAAGAGAGGTGGAAGGATGGAGTGAGGAAGTATATAGATGAAGGCGGTGCTGGTTGGGAGGAGGGGCGTCGACTGACTGGGGAGTGCATGGGGGCGGTTCGTTCGAGGTCACCCCTTCGGGGGATCACGGCATCAGGCAATATATAGATAAATAGATACCTCCGTTAGCTAGCATAGGCAGTGGTGGATGCTCTCATGAGTGACCTTCTAGTATTATAATGGCAGGTATTATTCTCCATTGCTAGAAACATAATCATAATTATTCGATTTTACGGAAAGGCAAACTACTGTACAACTACACATTAAGTGAAGGAGACATTAACACTCAACGAGCGGCCTAGGCGGTATATTTGATCGTGCCGCCCAGCGTTTTTTTTTTTACCATAAAGGGGTTGTTTCCGTGCTCTTTTTCATGCATAAACAAGAGCCAGAGCGTAATATAAGTATGTATGCCTGAAAGGGCATAAATTGAGCTTTCCAATGACACCCGAACCATCTTCTACGATCACTGGTTGTCTTGCAACGATCGTGCAACCGAAGGGCAAAATTGCTAAAATACGGTCATATCGTTACATAATTACGTGTGTAGCGAGTGAGAGAGGGTGGAGTACATGTCAGTGGGCTCACGACGGTCGTGGCGAGCGGTCATGAGGCAACCTACCTCCTCCCACTGCTCGGCTCTCTCTCAGAGCCAATATTGCGCCAAAATTGCACACAGACTTAAGTCGGGCCCCGCCACATTGTCCAGCTTTTTAGATACGGACTTAAGTCGGGCCCCGCTAAAGAAGGGTTAACACCCCTGTCAGTAAGATGAATCCAGTGAAGGGTTGTGTGAGAACAAGAGCTAGATAAAGAAAAAGAGAGTAAAGCTGGAGTGATTAGGGTAATGAGCAAGCTAAGTAGGAAGAAGGGAGAGGGCCACAGATCCAAGGAGATTAATGCTGGATGCCATGCGAGGGGAACAATAAAAGGTGATGACCGGGGAACACCAATTGGCTTATTGGATAAACTAAGGACAAGATGGTAGTGAACAATATTATACTTTGCAATAGAAAATCAAAGGATGTTGATACCAACCTGCATAATGAAAACAACACCGGTTGAGGACGAGCCCTTTATTATAGTAACATTTCGTTTTACAACTTTTCGGTTCGACCTGAAGAAGCTGCAAAACAAAATATGGTGTTTCTCTCCATGTTTCTCTACTTTACATGCAAAGTGACTTTATTTCATACACACGTGGGAAGTATGTGAAACCATTAATGTACTTCTGAGGATACCATGCTTGAGGCTGACCTGCAGGAACCATCGTAGGGTGCTGACTGGAGGATTAGCTTCAACCATACACTCGAAGTACACATCATCCCCCTCCTTGATGTTGTCTAGAGCCAGATTGTGGCCAGCTCGCAGGTCTAACCTCGGCGTGTCTGGAGGAGAACACAAGAGATTCTAAAAATTGGAATACAAATGGGTTAAAGCGTTGAGTAGAGATATGAGAAACATGTGAAGATAATAAGATATATTTGTGATACTAAAAAATATTATTGGAAGTAAGGCACCTTATACTTCAGTTTGGCATACTTATAATATGTAGTACATACATAGCAGAATAATATATATATATATATATATATATATATATATATATATATACATATATATATATATATATATATATATATATATATACCGATTTCGAGCATTTCGATTGCCTTAACAAATATTTTGACAAATATATATACTGTAGGCCTATAACCTTTTCCTTGAAAAATAATTCTAAGTAAGATGGAATGATCTACATCTCTGTAACATAACAGGAAACTCATATGGTCTATCTAAAATGTTCTGCTAATAATGTAACTGCTGCAGTTCATCATTATAAAATTAACTATGCTTTGTCCAGACGAGCATTCTCACCAATTGTACAATTCACATAACATTGTTTGAACGTAATTTAAATAGTCCATCGTTGTGCAATTGTTTTAAGTGACCATTTATTCATTGACACACATTGACCTACATCATACTCTTGTGTTAGTCAACAAATATAGCCAGCTCTCCATAACATATGCCCCAGATTTTGGCAACTGCACAGCTACTAACATTCAACATTGAGTTTGATGATGTCCTCCACCACAGCGGTCGGGAGGTCTGGGTTGGTGGCTCTACAGGACAATACCGCACCGTGTTGCTTACGAGTCGGGCTTAGACGGAGGGACGACCGGCTCACGTTACCCTCCATCATCACCTATGAGTGAGGTGCAAGTAGACCACCATATTACTACAAGAAAAATATAAATAATAATTATATAAACACAAATATTTAGGCAATCGGAGATGACAGAATTCACTTCCGTTGTTGTGTTAGAGACTACTACAAAATGTTTGAGGCTTTTTAGCTCTCTCATATATAAATATGCAAATTAAATATTCAGGAAGGGTGTCCCTATATACATGGATACGCAATTCGGGTATTCAGTATTTTATATATCAGTTGAATAAATACTGAATACTCAAAATATGTATATATTGAGCTACAATGAGTTTTGATTGTGGCACAGTGAATGGAAACCTTAGCAGCACTACTGTAGATTAGGTCTACCTCCATCCTTGCGGTATCTAGATAGAGCCTGGTGCTCAGTTCGTCTCTGAGGCCAGCACTACGGTGTGGTCAACCTCCCCTTTAAGCATGTCATATACTGAAGTAAATTACATATAGGAGCATTATTATAAAAAAGTAAACCTGAAATGCTAAGTTATGGGAGAACATAATATGGTCTCTCATAACTTTGAATTTCACATTTACTTTTAATAATTATTGTCCTAAATGTAATGTTATTTAGTGTATACATAATATGGCAACATGTATGAAGAGCAAACACTCTTTAAGTAAGATGGCTTTGATGATTATACAATATTTACTCCATATTTTTACTAGATAATATTATCTATTATGAAAGCAGGCAAATATGTATAGACAATAATTTAAATTAAGAATAATTGAAATTGTATAGTTATAACAGTGTATTCTTCTGTCTTTAAACCTTGCACCCCATGGAGTGTTCTTAGACGTTCTTGTGAGGCACCCCCGGGATTGTCCTCAGCATTTTGCTTTTCCAGTCGTAAGCACGGATCTGGTGACACATCTACTGATACCTACCTGATGCTCAGGGTAGTATAGTCTATTCGCTGTAAGTAGGCAAAAAATCATGACCTCTGTAACTAAAAAACGACTAAAATAATCGAGCTAGTATTTCTACCATTTGGTAAAAGTCAGTCAAGGAATAAATGTGAATATTTACAGACAATTTGCTCTAGCCCTTTTTGAGTTACAGAGGATAGGAGTCATGATTTCTCGCCTACTTACAGCGAATAGACTATAGCATTCATTCTGCACATAAACCGTCTCCCTTGAACCACTAATACAAATACATGACAGTTGGATGCACTTTAGCCTCATCCATTCACTCGCCCAGCATAGTGGAGCAGCCAATAGCTACGTTGACCCCAGCCAAGCCCCTGCTGCACGCCACTCTGTTCCCAGCATAATACACATAAGTATACAGTATGTAAACAGAAAATAGAAACTTTAGTCTGTAAAGACATGCACTATGGTCTCAAATGAAAATGAAGTCAACCACACGCGTAGGCTGTCTGAACACTACTGGTCTCTGCCCAGAAAGGCTTGTGACACAACTACTATACTTAGTTCTTCTCATCACTGTCAAGGCCAGAAAAATGCTGGGGACGAGATTTTTGTGTCTACTCGCAGGGCAGAACAGGTACCTTCTAATATTTATTTTTTTCGTTCACTAATCCATTTTCTTACATAGCTAGAATGATTTGAGAAAGGCATAACATTGTGAGAATGCCCGGGAGAGGGAAACAAAATATTGCATCTTGCCTGGGGGTCCAGGGGTTAAACATCAATCAATTTGCCATAAAGGGAAGACAATTCTGAATAACCTATAATGAGCATAGTATATCATGACAAAAATAATTAAGAAATTAAAACTCTCTTCACAATAAATACCGCTGAATTTTATTATTGCCACCTGTACTAAAGAATTACCAATTATATCATATAATCATTGAAGCATGCTTAATCCATTCAATATTTTGACGCATTATTCCATCATAGTTTTGCTATTGTTAGGTAATTGTGTATAGTTTAGGAAAGGTCTTCTGCAATGAAAGGGGAAACATAATCTATCACAACTAGCATTTCAATTACGCAGACTGTTCCTAAGCTAAATAACATCGTCTAACCATAATGATATTGCAATAACTAATGCGCCATAGTGTACTGAAAATATTAGCCCGTTGGCATAACTAACCTGGTCATGGGCGGGCGTCATAAGTAGTCCATCCATCCACCAGGAGAGGGTCGCTGGTGGCCGTGATCCCGAGGCCTGACAGATGAGAGTGTAGGTCTGTCCCTCACCAAGCGGCGACCCCTGACCACTGATGCCAACCTCCAGGGGGGGAACTGGGGAGGCATTCACAGTAGGATGGTCATTAACAAATATCTTAAAGCATATTAATTGTGGTCATGTGCTGAACCTTTAACTGTCTTAGTGTAATGGTTAAAGTTTTTAACACATTCTGTACCGATGATATACTTTTCGTTATATTCTAGCAACTATTAGACGATTTTGTTCAACTTGGAAAGGATGTCTACCGAATAAAAAGCTACACACTATCTCAATTAATCCTTTTAGCTACCATATATCCTTCCTAAGCTTCATTAAATCGTCTAAATGTAGTTAGAAAAATGTTTAAAAGACGTAGCCGGTACAGAAGGCGTTAAGTGTAGGTGTCTCCCTCCCACAGCGGAGACTCCTGGCCACTGATGCCGACCTCCAGAGGGGGAACTGTGGGAGACATTCAGAGTACCCTTGCAGTATATGAATGTCATAACCCCTTGAGGATTATGACGCATTCGAACACTTTATTCTGGCTGTCAATCGATGATTTATTCAGGTTTGGAAGGAATTGTGAGTCGGAAGGATGATTGACATAGTTACTATCCTTTTGACTGCTAGAAGGCCTTCCAAAACTGAATGAAATCGTCAAAGGATAGCAAGAATAGAATACCAAAATTCGTCATAATCCTCAGAGGGTTAAGACAATTACAGTTTTCACAAAACATTAAAACCATTAACAATAATGGTACCATACTGTATGCTGGCTAACGTCTTTTGATTTAATTCAGGTTAGGAATAAGCTTGATGTCAAAAAGATAAACAAGCCGTCTCGTTTATCCATTTGCTTGCCACAGATAATTGGTAGGTATAAGAAAATCGTCTAATTAATCATGTCCACAACAACTGAATATGAGTGTCACGTACTGAAAGTGGTATATCAGATACTATCAGATACTATAACAAAGGTAATTGATTCGCGTGGCGTGCTTCTGAATTACCTAAATTAAGTGAAGCCACATGATCCCAAGCTATATATATTTTGTTTAATAAGCAATACAACTGCAGTCAGTGTTTGAATATGCTCATTATTGTGTCCATAATAATAGATAGTGCCTTTACATAGAAAAAAAAATAATAAATATATATATATATATATATATATATATATATATATATATATATTGTATTCATAAAAAAGCTTACACATTGTAGCGTATCTATCTATTTTCTTTATAGATAATGCATATTTCTCGCTCTGTTCACGGAACTACCACGTGAAATGTATGATGAAATTGGTTTGCAGTATATTCTGACATAGTTTGTCTATTATGAAAATACTATTCTTGTTTCCTTAATTTCAGGTTAGCACCCTCTGGCCATCTGTCTTTCCTGCAAGAATCCAGAACTCAAATGTAGGTATGTTATAAACTTCGGGCTACGTTTTATCACTGCATTACTTTTGCATAAAATTTTAATATTAATGGGAGTTGGGCCGTTTTTTCTGGTCCCCCTTCTTTCTCATGTTTAGTCCCATTAGTTTTCAGATTATATGACATTCGACCCATTAGTTAGGCAATGTTAAGACCTTTCGCCCCATGTTTGTGTCAATACTAAGACTTTGTGTCATTTAGGTGTCGATTTTTTCCTGGCGAGCGATAGCGAGCTTGTAATTTAAGAGGAACCGGCCTTTGGCCGGGACATTGGAATATCGAAAAATTTACAAATATGTCTTGAATGAGGATTTTTTTTTTTTTTTTTTTTTTAAGCTTGATACATAACCGAGTAAATATATATGCCCATCCCCCCTTAAGAGAGCAGCTGTCACTCACCATTTACGGGGTAATTTGTGTTTGGTGTAGTATACCCCTTCAACACGATGACGTATTGTTCGTTTTATTTTGGCTACCATTAGACGATTATCTCCACCTTATAATCTACCTCTAGGAATCAAAGGGGTAAATATGATTTCGACAAACTCTCTGAAATGCATAGGTCCTTATTTAACTGCATAATATCGTCTTATTTCAGCCAGAATCAAAAGTATAAAGGCGTCATCGTGCTGATGGGGTTGAAAGAGAGGAATATATGCAACGTGCATTGTGTACTCTGCCAGTGTGTAGTTCGTAATTATAGTTTAATGGCGTATATCCATAGCGCACTCAACATAGCATCTATATCCCCCACGACATAACTCCAGGTACCGAAGCTACTCATATAATGGTTTACATCACATTGATACCATTCAATTACTATACGACAGAGTAAGACATACTTTTAGTCCCGGATGTCTATCATGTTGTCAACCCCCATACGTGTGAGGTAATTAGTGTAGTTTTTGTCAAAAGATTTCTTTACCTTAGAATAGCTGCCTGCCAAGGCTGAAGATATCTCCGTCCAACCCTTCTATCGTTCCTTATGATATTCAAGAGTTACATGGTAGTTTATCAATGTGTAATTTCTACGAATGTATATATATATATATATATAGTTAAAATAAACATGGATATAGAATGTAGACTTTCAATTGCTTAGGGAATGGTTCAATGGCTAGGGATTATATTACTTTCTGGTCGGTATATTTATTCACTTATTATATTTCTAGTTTCCTCCCTGGACATCCTGGCTGAAGGCCGGTTCCTCCCAAAATGACAGGTTCGCTATCGCTCGCCGGGAAAAAGTCGAAAACTAAATGGCACGATAGGTTCTAATATTGACACATAAATGAGGTGAAAGGTCTTAGAATCGCCAAACTAATAGGCCAAACGTCTTAAAATCTAAAAAAACAATGGCGTTAAACACAAAAACCGGCCCATCTCCCATTAACAGTGAAACATTGGAAGGGAGGGAAATGATGGTTGGTGGAGGGGAGGGAGAGAAGAATCTATCTCATATAACTAAGTAAATGATGGGAGAGAGAATGTGAGAGAGTGTGAGTGACCTGGTGCCGGGCGCCTCTTCAAACCTCCCGCGCCGGCACACCACAGCCGAGCGATTCAGCATGACTGATGTACGATGCCTCCAGTTTTCGAGTGACGGTTATTTACACCACCCGAGCATCATGTGTGCCTTCATAGTTCATATATAAGCAACATGTATCACCTAATGTCATTGTAAGTAAAGTTACAGTGTGATAAGTGCATAGATTCAAGTTTTATAAAATGCCAACGAGTGGCAAGGCCCGCGCGCGTCCTGGTTACCATGGCGACGGGCGGCCATCTTGGCCCAAGACAACAGCAGAACGTACGCACGAACACACAGCCAGCTGACTGACACCCCATTCCCCTTCACTTTCACTTTCATTGTGTGCCTCTCTCACGCACTCTGTTTATTGATTTTATACTTTATCGTATGTTTTATAGTTAGAATATGAGTTTTACATATTGATGTAGGCACTTTTGACTTAGAAATATGGGTTTTCACATTGTATTTTTAGTGGGAAGACAGTAGGAGGTGGTGGTGAAGGCAGGCGTGGGGGAGGACCACGCTGCACTTGTTGTGTAGCAACTTAACACCTCTCATCCTCAGCTCGTCTCTTCTGACCTATACGATGGCCTGGCGGAATTTTGAGGAATGCCATAGGGTCTGGGCTTCCTCCTCCTCTTCCCCACTTGGTGGGGAGTCAACTATGTCATGGGGAGCAGTGGGGGAGCGATACCCACTCTCTTCCCTTTGTTACAACATCGCGAGGTGACAAGGTAGGTCAGAGATGATATAGCCTATCACTCGCGAAGTCAACAGGAAAATTGTCTTCCCCCCTCCTCCTGCGTGTCCAAACAGTAGGCTAAATGGTGCCAAGTGGATAACACACAGGGAGAGAGATATATATAGAGAACAAGAGCAAGGTGGTCCCCTATATAACTAGTAGAGTCTAAAACATTTCATCTCAGCAACTCGCCTCGTCTTACTAATTCTATATAATTTGTCTCTACACGCCGCAGGGTTGCATCTCTTTAATTCACTCTTCTACCTCTATTACAATAACCTGTGTTCTGAGGAGCTTTCTCAATGTATACCTTCTCCCTTGCGGGGAGTGAGTGGCACCTGCCTTTCAACATATCTCTATTCTGTCCACCTCTCTAACCCAAGAGGGAACCTATTTTCCCTGTCCTTCTTCCACTCAACAAGTGAACTCAATATATATTTGCCTCCTATGACTGTGACTGCTTCAAGCGTCGTGTTTTCAGACATATAACGCACCTTCAATTTGGCTCTCTATCACTCTCTCAAGTTTAGGGGGACACTTGCTACAGACAGCTCTTCCTTTCTCTCCTTCATACACATAGGAAAAAAAACTGTAGCGCAACTATATATATATATATATATATATATATATATATATATATATATATATATATATACATATACATATATATATACAATATATATATACTGTATATATATATATATATACTTCTAGGTAGTAAGGGGTATATATACCCCTTCTAGGTAGTAGGGGTAGGCAGCCCCGCCCAGGGAAGTACTACCGCCAAGGTTTCGGGAGACTCAGGGAATAGCCTGAATTCCATTTTCTCTCCCAGGCCTTGGTAGCTGGATACATATCTTTCTGCCTCACACATCAGGGGTATCAGGAAAACCCTCTTTATATAACATACACATCCAACTTCACGACATTGCCCTACATCGCTATCCTCTATCCATAAAATACTACTCTTCCCACTACATATCATACATGTAACACCATACACTTACCTTATAAATATGGCAGTACAATTGTTAAGAGCAAACCTGGTGGTCCCTCGGATATCCACCCCGGCAGGGTTGGGTTATTGACACAGGGCCCTCCCGGTCGTCATCATGCGACTGTGTCAAGAGCATTGCAACGTCCCAAAGCTGCTTGTCAGTACAGCTATTTCTTTAGTAATATAAGGGGACTTCACTCTAACATCAATTCTGTACACCAATTTCTTCAAGCAGAATCCCCTACTCTCCTTTTTTTGACAGAGACTCAAGTAACATCCACATCTGACACATCTAGATTTAATTTTCCAGGTTATCAACTGCTCCAAAATTTCAGACCTAAAGGTGGTGTATGTTGCTTCGCAAAATCTGAAATTGCCCTGGAGGAGGTTACTAGTTTCAATTGTCCCTATTTTGATTATTCTATATACAAATTAATTTCTGCTGGTAAATTTAAATACATATGTTGCATCTACCGTTCCCCAAATACTCCTCCAGAGCAAAGGCTTTTTGATTCTCTGTCCTCACAACTCAGTGTCCTCAACTTAAATGCTTCTTCTGAAATCACTGTGTTGGGTGATTTTAACACCTTACGAGCGGCCTATGCGGTTTATTTATATGTACCGCCCAGCGGGGTGTTTTTAGCCAAAATAGGGCTGTTTACGTGATCATTTTCATGCCTAAATAAGACCCAGAACGTAAAACAAGTACCTATCCCTGAAAGGGCATAAACAGAGATTTCGAATGACACCATAACGATCCTTTTATGATGGCTAGTTTTCTTGCAATAACCGTGCAACGCGAGTGCAAAAAGCATGTAATTCGGTACTTTCCCCATACAATTCAGTATGTAGCGAGTGAGAGAGGGAGGAGGGAGCGGAGATTCATGTCAGTAGGTTCGCCGCGGTGGTCTGGAGCAGTAATACGCTCGCTAGTCTCCTGCCACCACTTGTCTCTCTCTCTCAGCAACATTACGTGCTGAAATTGCCACTCGACCTATGTCGAGCGCCGCCACATAGTCCAGCTTTATTTAACTCGACTTATGTGGTGAGCCGCTAATTAAGGGTTAATGTCCATTATGTTGAATGGCTCACTCATTCAGCCAGGACTGATGATGCTGGTCTTGAATGTGAGCTATTTGCAGACTCATTTAATCTCATTCAACTAGTCAACCAACCCACCCGTGTACCAGATAATCCTAATCATAATTCCCACCTACTGGATTTATTTTTAACAACCAATTCAGAAAATTATGATGTTACAGTGAGGTCCCCACTTGGATCTTCTGATCACTGTCTGATACAGGCCACCTGTCTATCACCTACCACACCTTCCCACTCTGAACCTGTTTTGGTGACTAAATGGCATTACGATAGGGCAGACTGGGAGGGTCTTCAAGGTTTCTTTATTGATATTCCCTGGACCTCTTTCTTTTCTGATGATGCACACTCCACCTTGAGCCACATACAAGATTTTGTAAAAATTGGAATGGAAACTTTTATTCCTCATCAAAAGTACAGTAAAAGATCTAATTCACCTAAATGGTTTGACCATAATTGTGCTAGAGTAACTGAACAAAAAGCAATAGCCTACAATGCATACACAAGATCAAAAACACATGAAGCCTTTAATTACTTTAGAAACATCAGAAATCATGCCAAAACTGTATTAAACCTAACTAAATCAAACTTTCTCCATAAGCAGGCAAATAAACTTCTAAATAATCCAAATGATAACAAAATATTTTGGTCTACTCTTAACTCATTCAAATCCAACTTCACTACTGCTTCATCCATTCCACCATTAAAATCTCCGACTGGCAATCTTGTAAGTGACCCACGAGGTAAAGCTAACCTTCTTGCAGATATTTTCTCCACCAACTCAACCTTAGATGAAATAAATCAAGATGTCCCTGTACTTAATTTTAATTCACCTGAAATTCCCTCACTTAAGATCCACACCAGACATGTCAAAACTATTTTGCAGAATCTCTCAGTAGATAAGGCTCCTGGTCCAGATGAAATTCCTCCAATAGTACTTAAGAATTGCTCCTTGGTGCTCGCTCCTGTATTGGCAAAATTTTTCCGTCTGTGTACTCATACCTCATGCTTCCCAGTACCCTGGAAAGAAGCAAACATCCATCCAGTTCCTAAAAAAGGTGCCTCTTCAGATCCATCAAACTACAGACCAATAGCTATAACTTCCACTCTTGGCAAAGTTTTTGAAATTATATTAAATAATCACATAATTAAGCATCTGGAGAATAATAAATTAATCAGTGATAGGCAATATGGTTTTAGACGATGTCGATCAACTGCAGACATTCTTTGCCTTCTTACGCATCAAATCAACCAAGCTACAGACCAACATGGTGAAACACATACAATAGCACTGGATATATAAAAGGCATTTGATAGAGTCTGGCATCAATCCTTATTGTTGAAGATGTCACACTACGGCCTTGCATCATTAGTTCCACTAATTTCTTCTTATCTTCATAACAGAAAAATACGTGTAATGGTAGATGGCCTTTATTCTCAATTTCACTCAATAAATGCTGGTGTTCCCCAGGGATCAGTTTTGGCCCCAACTCTGTTCCTCATTCATATCAATGATCTCATATCTACCACTCATAATCCAATACATTCCTACGCAGATGACTCAACACTCCACAGTTCCTTCACATTTACCAATTCTTTCACCCAACCCGATCTTATAAATTCAAAAATAAACACTGCAATTTCTCTGAACCGGGACCTTTCTAGAATTAATGAATGGGGACTAGAGAATCTAGTTTCCTTTAATGCACAGAAAACCAAGTACATTCAATTTTCTAACCGACAGAATCTCACTGACTCCCATATATTTTTTAATGATGTAAATATTCCCACTTCCCCTAGTATTGACATTCTCGGTGTAACATTAACTACTAACTTGAGCTGGACACATTATGTTAGAAGCATTGCTAAGAATGCCTCTAAAAAACTGGGACTCCTGTACAGAGTTCGAGAATTCTTCACTGACGAGCAGTTGGCCGTAATATATAAAAGTCATGTGCGCTCTCAGATGGATTACTGTTCACCTCTGTGGGGTGGAAGGGGAGTGGTTGCATTGAGGCAGTTGGACAAAATTCAAAATAAAGCTATTAGATTAATCAATAACCCTGCAATCACACAGGACCTTCCTACATTAGCCATACGAAGAAACGTTGCATCCCTTGCATTATTCTACAGATATTTTCACAGCAATTGTTCCGAGGAACTTGCTTCAATTGTGCCGCCTCTCCACATCTTTCCCCGTAGAACTAGGGCAGCTGAGAGCGCCCATGAATTTACACTTTCTCCTCCACAATGCAGAACTTCTGCTTATCAGAATTCATTTATCCCCAGAGCTACTACTCTTTGGAATTCACTTCCCTCGAATTGCTTTCCACAAACTTACAATCAACAAATGTTTAAATCCAGTTGTTACAAACATTTTATGAATGGAGGATGCCTTTAGGCACATGGACCTTTTTGTTTTATCTGTGTTTTTCCTTCCTCCGTTCATTGTCTCTTAAAAAAAAAAAAAAAAAAAAAAATATATATATATATATAATTATGATAACCGCTAGTCAGCCAGGTTAACCCTTACAAGCTACATTCCTTTGTCAGTCCAAGGTAACCACATTTGTTAACCCGTGGAGCCCCGGCTAGTTTTGTAATGTTTGCGCACCAGAACCCGGCCGGTTTTCAAAAAATGGTTTTATTCCAGAAACAATAGCGAATGGGTTAGGAATGAAGGAAAAACAACGAAAAACCGCTCAAAAAGCTTAAAAAATGGTCCTACAGAGCCCCCGAAAACGGACTTTATAAGAGTAAAAAATTGAAGGCAATTATCCCAAAAAAACAGGTTTTTGCGCGCTCGCGCGCACGCACGTGGACTTTGAGAGTTTTCAACCATCGGCACGGTTGCGTGGGATACGTACACAGTTCCCATACAAATCTGAGCCCTCTTGAGTGGCTACACCTGAGGTTACGGTCGGCGCAATTAGGGTGACGCGCCAGGCGCGTCTCTGGGGCTGTGCGTTACATACATCGCCGACGCGTCAGGCGCGTCGCTGGGGCTGTACGGGTTAAATATACGTTTATTTTATATGTTATTGGTAATTGGGTTATTTTAGCACGTGTGTTCACCTGACCTAAGATTGAGTTTATGTATCAACTGATACTTCCCAACACAACGAGTATACTAACACACACACATCATACATCTGCTTAGTGTATAGTGTATTTACGCCAAACGATGTTTTTTTGGATTACAAGCCATATCAGTTGTTAAAAATATACTCAGAGAAATTGACAGAATGATTTTAAACGCCATATGAGAAAGACCAGTTTAGTGACAACGATTGGCCTGATGAAGCTCAATGGTAAACGTTGTCAATATGGTACTCCTCCTCATATGGTGTTTACATTCCTATGAATGTTGACAAGAGTTATAATTTGCCGATAAACAACCGATGACTGCTTCCCAAGACATGAGACAATATTTTTGTTTTCAAGATCCAATATGATTATCTTTCTATCATGTTGTACAGGAAATATTTATTGTGATAAAGGTTGACGTATCAGGTAATTTAAAGAACCTATGAAGTCCAACATATTTGTTATCAAGTGTACAGCTATCTATGGTGACACATGATGTTCCATATACTATTAGGTACCCTACTCCATATATAAACCATATATCTATAGTGATACAATCCCACAGAATCAAGTAAATCAATTGACGTGAATGGACGAAAAGTTGACAATTAAATAAATACATCAGAACATAAGTCGGCTCTAATTCATCAAGCATATACTCTAGATGGTGACAGCCTGGAGGGTGACGACTTGGTTCAGATTATGGGGTCAGGTCAAGTTGTAGAGACTGGTGTTTATGTACCTCTTGATGAATTTGATACAATTCAAATAAAGTCTGTTTATTTGATTGCAATGTCTAATAATCTGATTATGTAGCTGAATTGATAGCGAAATCAATTTGTCCCCATAGAATACTACTCCTACCGATACATTCTAAGCAATAGTCGATACGCCCAAACAAATTCCAACTCACAGCTCATGTCGATGGTGACAGACGTATGGAGTGGCTCCGTTAAGTTCGAGTTAGTAGCCCGGCAGGTGATGATTCGGTACAGGTGCTGGCGACTCAGGTTAGGAAGAGTCAAGGTGTTGGTGACGGTCTCGGAGGTGTTCATCTCGCTCAGGTTGTCCAGCAGGGAACCCTCATGCCACCAAGTTACCATGGGTGGGGGACGACCTGATGAGGGAAGAGAACAGGGTGGTGGGTTTGTGGTATTTGAATTATTTTTAAATGTCGGAATATATTTGTTTATCCCGTGTTGGATGAAAGATGTGGAACTGAACGTTGATTCCTGAAGTGGATCTGTCTGTGTACTTAGTTTTATAAAGATAGTATATTTTGTTTACATATTCCATTTGTAAAGGTATCAGATATCTCTATGGACTGTGGCAAGGAGTACGTAATGACATATATTTTCAAACATTGTGAAGGGGTAAGTCCCTATACGTGATATGCCAACAGGTAAAGGAAGAGCAGGGCCTTTAACGTGCTTACTTTGTTACTTGGCATTTATATTCAGTTTACGTGAAAACCGTGTAAATCAAAACCATCTAGTTGATAGTTGACTTACCTCCCTCGGCGCGGCAGGACAGGACCAGACTGCCCCCAACAGGATAGGGACCAATGACTCCGCTAAGGTTCACCCCGGCACCACTTAGAATGGTTACTCTGTCCGGGGGCACTGGGGGAGGGATGATAAGTAATGCAGTTGTTAAAGAAATAGTTGACTAGATACAAAACTCAAACACATATGCTATATCTCTCTCACACACACACACACACACACACACACACACACACACACACACACACACACACACACAAATATAGTATGAATAACATTAATGAGATGTTGGTAAAGATGTTAAAATTCCAGTTATTTTGACCAAGGTAGGTGATTTGGCTAACATCAGAAAGTATTGGCCTGCATTTCCCTAACAATCATTTGAGGTGTATGCAGCATTGATGAAGTCTTTCTTCGATCTATTGCATATGCTTTTGCTTCAACGTGCTATTACCCTCCTCAGACTCACAGTTGCCAGTTACTATCTAGCAAAAATTTCAATTTAAATATGTACACAAATTGCTAAGTTATGTCTCCTTAAATTGTTTTCATCAAGTGAGCCTATAGAACACATTTTCCAGGGGTCAAGTTCAGTTCAAAATATGCCAGGGAATATGCGATTCCTGTCGTGAGCGTGGCAGGGCTAATATTAACTTACCAACGACCATGAGCTTGACTTTGAGGTTCCTGGTGGGTGACTCCCCGAAGTCTACCCTACAGCGGTACTCCCCATGGTCGAAGGCCTTAACTTGGGTCACCACCAGCCCCTGCGTGGGTCCGGACACCTCAAAACTGGCACGGTTCCCCAGACCAGACCAATGGAGAGAAGACGACAGAGGTCCGTTGCGGGAGTCGATACTGTCAGGGAAAAATATGTGAAGATAAAAGTTTACTATTTGTAAATATGGAGGCATTCTGTACAATATTTTGTCTATCATTATACACCTCAAAACAGATCTGTCAAAGTGAAAGAATATCGAGAGATAAGAGATTCAAAGACTCGAGGTTGCTGTGAGGGAATATATTGATGAATGGCATGCACAGAGACACATTGGAGAGAGGCATAACTTTACCCTTTCGAAGTCCGATTACACATTTCTTGTTTGTTGTCTGGCTATTATTAGACAATGTTATACAGTTTAGGTAGTGTGTATGGAAGTCAAAATGTTAATTGGGTCATTCTTTACCCATTTAATTCCTTAAATCCACCCTAAGCTGTATACAATCGTCGAATAATAGACAGAATATGCTGACAAAATGTTTCTTGATTCTCATAGTGTATAAAATGCGTAAAATAAGCAAAACTCTAAGTTAGCATTAGGTGAGAAGTATTAACCTTACGAAGTCGAAAAAGGAAACTTTTTTAACCCTTTGAAGATTATGACATATTTTGACAGTTTGTCATGGCTATCATTGGCAATTTAGGAATGATATGTGAGAATTACAATGATAAATACTATCTCAATTAACCCTCTACTTTGAATAATATCATCTAATAATTGCCAGAAAATAAAAAATAAATGCGTCATCGTATCTTCTAAGGATGCATTTAAAACGAATTATATGAGCAAATATAATCAGTCAAGCATCCCCATTACTCATAATGAAGGAGTGATAATATGAACTATGAATTCTACAATTGTAAGAATTACCTATTGCATGGATCAAATATAGTGAAGTATATTTATTTGTTTATTTATTTATAATTATTCTAGTTCCGTCACTACCCCTCCATCACGCTTAAATAAAGCTCCCCAAGATCCCCCTTTGAGATAATTTTCTAAATTTTTAGGTAGGAATTTGTTTGCAGTCGAAGGCAAGTTCCTCCTAAATTACAGGCTCGCTGTCATTTGCCAGGAAAAAAAATGGCACTTAAATGTCATGAAAGGTATAAACAATGACAAATACATGGGACTTTTAAAAAGTCTTACAACCATAAAACCAATGGGGCAGAAGTCATAAGATCTCAAAACTAAGAGGAATAACATAAGGGAGAAGGTGGTTCTAAATATCTACCCTCAAATAATATTGCCTTCCCTGGTTCATGTGAAAGTAATTTATAGTGGTGCTCCCAACATATATTACACATAGCATTATGACGTATTATGACGTACCAATTTCCCCGGCAACATGCTCCACTCATTGATTACAATTTAGGTGAAAACATGCTGTTGTGACATCGAGATTAGCACTCCTGGTTGTATATTTCATCCCACTTCCTAAATTGGATGACTATCAACAGTGACTCAACATCAATATTGTCAACGCCCTTTAACCCTCAAACTGCGGTGCCTGTCATATGACGGGAGAGAGAATATTGGCCACCCCTGCGGCGCCCGTCATATGGCGGGTGCCATTTTGAGGCCATTATGAGCTATGATAGAGATACTGAGCATTGAGGGGACGATAGGCGGCCTCACACCACTCTTAACCGCCATGTGGCTCTCATTGGGATATACTGTATCTCATCACCACCTCCTACTGCTCTCACAAAGGATAAAATCGGGAATAATACCTCATTTTAGGTAATTTTCGCCTCCGGTTACACGATTGTTGCAGGAGAACCCGTGGTCATACAAGGATGATTCAGGTGTCAGTGGAAAGCTCTATTATCGCCCTTTCTAGGATATATAATTGTATTACACTCTGGCTCTTGCTTATGCATGAAAATGAGCATGGTATAAAGCTCGTTTTCGGTAAATATACCCACCCAGCACTACAGTGATGTAAACAAGCATGGGCCGCTCTTTGGGGGTTAATATCTTGAAACATTCTCAATCTTCTTTTTCTAAGTGAGAACCAATTTAATGTATATAATCTGTTGTGATGTGATTTTATTCTTATCTGTGTTGGTCTACGCTGTACTGACTTGTGTCTCTTTATGTCTTTACATATAGAAGGAGACCAAAATAGTACACCATATTCAAGATGGGGCCTCACTATGCTTTTGTATAACGGTACTATAATGTTCTCATTTATATGAGTGAAAGTGTAATTGTTTGATTTTTAATAAGTTCTCTCTGAGGATATTGCAGCGGTATACAGGTATACACCGGAGTGCCCATGTTTGCAGGTGGTGTTCAAGCAACCCAACAATGTTATCAGTTATTTTCTAGCAGTAAGATTGTCTGTGGTTGCCTTTGATTAGGGTAGACAGTAGCTTTAATCTGTTAGATGTTTAGTTGGCCCTAGTTGAGTTATACTTGTTAAAATTGTACTTATGAAGTTGTTAGGCGAGAGAGAGTGAGGAATGAGTATGGTTAGTATGAGCCTACCTAATGATTCTATCATCTTACCTGTAGACCGGCTTCCCAGTAACACCACTGTAGACCAACACCAGTATGGGGGAGTCATTGGGTTGGGTTAGGTTGCAGGGTAGTAGTGCTCGGCCCCCTACGACAGCCACCACCTCCTGGGACACTCCTGTAATACACAAACATACATATATATTATAATAATTAAGGGCAGGATTTTAATTTGTTCCCTAGATCTCCATGACGTTTATAATTACACTCCCTAGACCCCCTTTCACGATAAATGTGTACATTTTTCGTTAGCAAAATGTCCAGGCTGAAGGCTGGTTCCTCTTAAATTACAGGCTCGATATCGCTCGACAGGAAAATATCGACACCTAAATGGCACAATTGACAGAAATAAGGCGAAAGTTCTTAAAATTGCCAAACTAATGGGGCGAACGTCTTAACATTTCAATAGTAATGGGTCTAAACATGAGGGAGAAAGGGGTCCAGAAAAAATCCCTCAAGTGGAAATCTCCTCTTAGCAATAGTAATCAATAAACTTAAAGGCAACTTATATCGAACTAACCACCATTTTGTTGTATTTACTCAGTATTATGTTTCCCTAGGTCATTGTAAAGCCGGTATCGCACGAGAGCTTTTATAGTCAACATTATATGGTCAACATTTTTCTGGCAACATTTCAGGAATATTTTGCACTGGTATCGAAAACTTGATTGCTGATAGATGAATTTAGGTGACCGAAATTATGTAAAATGTTATCTCATAAGCTGTCAGACCAGTGTTGAGGATAAATATTGAGGAAAAAAGCGCTGGTGTAATACCGGCTTAAGGGTAACGATAAATCTATGATATTGATGTGGGTTGTATAAGGGGAGATGGGTCGTTTTCTGGTCCCCATTCTTCCTCATGTTTAGCCCCATTAGTTTTCAGATTTTAAGACTTTCACCCCATAAGTTTGTAGATTTTAAAAAATTTCGTCCCATTTCTATATCAATATCAATAGCTTTTGTGCCATTTAGGTGACCATTCTTTCCTGGCAAGCGAAAGCGAGCCTGACATTTTAAGAGAAACCAGCTATCAAAAAATGTACAAATATATCTTGAAGGGGGGGTCTAGTGAGTGATTTTTTAAAGCTTGATGAAGGTCTAGCGAGTAAACTAAAGATAACATGATTATATAAATAAATAGACTCACAAAAATAACCAGTGTCCCCATAATTATGTGTTTATATAACACCCATGTTCAGGTTTGTCTTTGGTATAATTAGACACATTTATGCAGTTTTGGAAGGACCTGAGAAAGCTAAGAGATAGATTTTGATAGCGTCCCCTCTGATTGTATAAGGTAATTCCCAAGTTGCAAATAATAGTATAATCTTAGATATACTAAAATGGATGATTATACTGTAAGGGCTAAACTGGTACATTCATTGAAACACACATCCTTAAGGTGGCCCACCTCGTTATTTTTGTTTTCTCTCTCTCTCCCTCTTCCTCTGGGTTGTATCCATTTGGCCCCATTCAGCCTACTGATACGTGGTCAGCTCACAGATTTTGCGCCAGAGCACCTAAGACCAGGAAGCGTTTTTGTATCCCTGGTGGTGGTGTGGACGACGTAGTTGCTGCAGTTGACGAAGTATCTAAGCTGGCCCCTGCTAATACAATGTACGTCATCCACGTTGCATCCAACGATGTGCAGCGAACCCGGTCGGAAGATTTGCTTTTAAAGAACCAGCAGCTGATCAAGTCGTTTAAGAAGAAGTCATCAAGGATCATCGTCTCAGGAATCGTCCCCCGGCTTGGTGTAGAGAGCCGATTTTACAACATAGCCACCAGCACAAATCGTTGTCTAGCAAACCTCTGCAGGAAGGAACACGTGGGATTCGTCGACACCTGGGACAATTTCTACTACGATGACTATTTGTTTTCGGACGATGGAGTTCATCTGAACCAGGTGGGAGCAGCACGTTTTGGGCATCTTCTCAACGATGCGGTGAAGGATTTTCGGAGAAGAAATCGACTCAGCACAGGACAACCAGGAAGGAAGACCGAAGACAGCGAAGGCGGCAACCTGCGAAGGAATTAAATGCTAATCTGTCAAGAACCGCGAATTAGGATAAAGCTCCACCAACACGACCCAAATTCAAAACCGCCAGGGATAACGACCGAGGACCGATGTCAGCCATGAATGTAAATGTAGATCCGATCAGAACCCAAAATTTGATTAAAGAATGTTCTGTGAGTTCTAAAACCGCAACTTTAAAGGTTTTCTATGCAAACGCTCGTAGTATACGCAATAAATTTTCAGATTTAGAGGAACTAGTGTTTACTGAAAATTACGATGTGATTGGTATAACAGAATCTTGGCTCAATACAGTAGATTGAGACTTTTTAGCAGAGTATTCACATCCCGGTTATGTAATGTTTGAGAAAAGCCGAATAAATAAAAATGGAGGTGGCGTTTTATTTGATATCAAAGAAAGTCTTATCCCGACCCTCTTGTCAAAACCTCAAATTGTGAACGTCGACACATCTTTTGTGCTAATAAAGAATAATAAAGGTACAAAAATAATACTTGCATTAATATACAGACCTCCAGCTCAATCAGTGCAAACTGACCGAGAAATTTATGAACAAATTGCAGATGTAAGTAACTCACAAGATACCGTATTTTGGGCGACTTTAATTTACCTGTGACCAAGTGGGGCGATACTCTTACTTCACACTCCGGACATGACTTGTATACGAACTTGCAAGAGAGTTCGCTTTATCAATTTGTTCGAACACCGACCAGTGGTAATAACGTTCTTGATATTGTACTTGCAACAAAAGAAGAATTAATAGAGAATTTGAATGTTGGTGATGAATTCAGTAACAGCGACCATCGTACGATAACTTTCACATTAAACTTTACTAGTAACGAACCAAATAGTAGCATCGAAAAAGTCCCTAATTTCAAGAAAGCAAACTTTCATAAACTTAGAGCTATGATTAAAGAAACTGACTGGAGCTTTTTAATTAACAATAACGACATAAATACATCTTGGAAGATATTCGAAACCACTTACCTAAAAGCAGTGCAAGACTGCATACCATCGAAAATACGGCGTCCAGGCCATAATTATAAGCCCAAATGGTGGAATAAAGATATTTCAAACTGCCTGCTTGCTAACAAATTTGCTAACGATAGATTAAAATCCTCACAAAATGACGAAGAACGGGTGAAATTTGTAGAGCTACGACGCAAAGCCAAAAAGTTAATTAAGCAAAGTAAAAAGACCCTAGAGATACGTATTGCGAATCAAAGTAAAACAAACCCGAAAGAATTCTATAGTTATATCAGAAAGAAAAAAGTAGTTACTTCAACTGTTGGACCGTTAGTCGATGAAAATGGAGAATACACCAAAGACGAAGTACAAATGAGTAATGCCCTCAATACCTTCTTTGCATCAGTTTTTACAACCGAAGACCTCAGTGATATCCCTGCACCATCGCCGATTCAGATTGATAATTCAGATGTTCTAAGCAATATCACCGTTACAGAGAGAAAAGTATTGAATTGTTTAGATAAACTCAAGGTAAATAAAACGCCTGGACCTGATACAATCTCGCCTAGAGTTCTAAAGGAAGCTAAGGATGAGCTCTCCAAACCAATGACATTACTATTCAATAAAACCTTGCAGTCTGGAACTATGCCTGATCAGTGGAAGATAGCCAACGTAACACCGATATTCAAAAAAGGCAGCAAATCCCTACCCAGTAACTATCGTCCAATTAGCTTAACCTCAGTTGTATGTAAAATGCTAGAAACGGTCATAAGAGACAGACTCGTAAATCACTTAGAGGAAAATAACATACTTAAAGATACTCAACACGGCTTTCGTAAAAAACATTCCTGTTTAACAAACCTCTTAGACTTCTTCCACGATATCCTCAACCTCTACGATGAGAGTAAAGCTGTAGATATTATATACCTTGATTTTCAAAAGGCCTTTGACAAAGTTCACCACAAACGTTTACTGCTAAAACTAAAAGCGCATGGAATACAAGACGGTGTGTTGAAATGGATAGAAAATTGGCTCAGCGACAGAAAGCAAAGAGTAGTCATAAACGGTAAGGCATCTAAATGGACCAATGTAAGTAGCGGGGTACCCCAGGGATCGGTACTAGGACCAATTCTCTTTCTAATTTACATCAACGACATAGATGAGGGTCTCACCTGTACAATCTCAAAATTTGCTGACGATACAAAAATTGCAAATAGCGTACTCTCAAAAGATCAAGTTGACGATATGCAACACAATCTAGATAAATTGTCACATTGGGCCCAAGTTTGGCAAATGAGTTTCAATGCGGATAAATGTAAAGTACTACATATCGGATACCTAAATGAGAAAGCAAACTATTCGATGAATGGCACTCAGCTTAAGAATGTAAACAGAGAAACCGATCTGGGAGTAACAATATCGAGTAACCTAAAACCGTGTCAACAATGTTCAGAAGTTGTTAAGAAGGCAAACAAAATAATTGGCTTTATAGGTAGGTCATTTGAGCATAAATCCAAAGACGTTATCCTAACCCTTTACAATTCCTTAGTCCGCCCTCTTCTGGAATACTGCGTTCAATGCTGGTGCCCTTATTACCAAAAAGACATAAACGAGCTAGAACGAGTTCAACGTAGAGTTACCAAAATGATACCTAGCCTAAAGAACAAACCATACGAAGAGCGTCTTAGAGAATTAAATCTATTTCCTTTAACCCAGCGCAGATTAAGAGGTGACTTAATTCAAGTGTTCAAAATCATCAAAGGCATCGACAATATGAACTGTAGTAAGTACTTCACTATCGACCAATCTAATTACACGCGGGGAAACGGTTGCAAAATTATTGGTAAATCTTTTAACTCACACGAATCTAAGAATTTCTTCTTCAATTGAGTTGTCAACTTGTGGAATGGGCTTCCCCGAGATGTTATAGACTGCAGCACCGTTGATTCATTTAAATTCCGCCTAGACAAATATCTCGCATCAAACCCGCGACTGACTGCGATGTAAATGAATAACTTTATTTTATCCTCCCCTCAGTAACTAACCCATATGTCCCCTACTAACTTCCTAGTCCTGCCACGGACATTAGTTCCAGGGCAGTAGTTCCCTTTCCAATGTTCCCTTACCCACTCTAAACCACTGTTTGGACACTTGATCCTCAGTGTTTTGGAGGACAAGCAGCCTAGAAGGGTCACTAGATCTGTTGTTGCTTGATTTCCTTTGTACTCCTTTGTACTCCTTTGTCTTAAGACGTTTATCCCCATCCAGGGGTCAATATTTAAACAACAAAAATTGTTGACAGTAGGCTAAATTTGTAAATTTTCCGATAGAAAAATTTCTCCGGCGAAGTCGGATTTCTTCATACATTGCTGGCTCGCTAATGCTCGCCAGGAAGAAATCGACACCTGGATGGGATTAAATGTCTTAAAACAGTAAGCTGTATGGGGCCGAATGGATATAAGTCAGAGGAAGAGAGAAAATAAATATCAGGTCACCCCCCTACGATCTGACGCATGACAAATACGTATCCATAGAGTTACATGTGATGTATTAAGGGGAGATGGGTCGTTATTATGGTCCCCCTTCTTCCTCATGTTTATCCCCATTAGTTTTCATATTTTAAGACTTTCGCCCCATTAGTTTGGCGATTTTATGATCTGTTGACCTATTTCTTTTTCAATATTAAGGCTTTTCGTGTCATTTATGTGTCAATTTTTGTCCTGTCGAGCGACAGCGGGCCTGTAATTTAAGAAGAACCCGCCGATTTTTCTCTAAAAAAATGTGCACATTTATCTTGAAGTAGGGTCTTGGTGGAGTGTTTTTTAAGCTTGATGGAAGTGTAGGGGGGAAATACAATAATACAATAAAAATATATATAAATGAGCAAACACATCCGCCCATCACCCATTAATTCGTACGTACTCATTCCAACACGTACCTAGAGACGTAGACTTACAAATATACTGTATAGAAACCACATCCACGCAGATACATTCAACTCGAAAACAAACACACTTCTGATCGTTTTTTTTTTCTCATAATTCTTTGTCCTCATCTTTCTATTACAATAGCTATATCACATTCTACGATATATCCCATTCCCTTCTCTACTCCTCTCCATGTTCTCCCCTTATCTCCTGCAGACCAACTTGTTCTGCACTTCCTCGGTTCCTCTGTCTCTGATCAATACAAGATCTGCATATCTGGAGGCCTGACAGTGTGTCGTATTGGAATATTGAAGGAATCCGCCACTGCAAGGTGAAGGCTGATGGTTCCAACATGATACAGTATCTGGTGTCCCTGCAGAGGACCACTTTGTTTACATTGACAACAGGGATCTAGAACCATTTATGTAACCCTTTGAGTACCAGCGACGTGTTCTATGTTTTATTCTATATATATTTAGACGATATTATGCAACTTAACCCATTCACACTTATGATGCGATGTTGAGTCTATTAGGTATACTTTAAAGCCTTTACTACCATCAGGGGTATTTAGAAACCTTTTGTTTAGTTATTTCAACCTCTGCAGTTGTCTTTGAGTTAGCTGTAGGCAGAAAACTAATTTTGGAGAGGTAATTATATGAGTGAGAGAACTCTATTTCTTATTGCTAATCTGGCAACCTCTGCATCATAAAAGCGTTAAAGAGTTAAGAAGTATGTGTGGTAGTTAAAAGTGATGATTTAGATATTTTGAAGACTTATTATCATCTAATCATTGTCAGAATATAATGAATAGGATGTCAGCGGTACTATACGGGTAAAGGTGGTGAATATCTGAGTTAGGAACGTAAATAATAATACTACCGGTATTTATAATAAATATGGGTGGCACGGATAGCGCAGGATTTGCTACTGGTATGTACATTCTGTAGAAATGGATTACTAAGGTTTGATCATATTGAGTTTGCAGCGAATAGATGTTGTAATTACCCCAGAATGTTTATGTGTGTATTAACCTATCAAGCGCGATAGGCCTCACGGAAGGGTCACCATAGCGAATGCGATAGGCCTCACGGAAGCAAGACCATAAAAAAAAACTTCCAAAGCACCCCAGGGGCTCTACAAACAAAGGAGTATGTCATTAGGTGAGATAATTCCTCTCTAGTAGTTCCTACCATTCATCCATATGTTTCTCACCCCTCCCTTCCCCTCCTTCCCCACCTTATTCCCCCCCTCCCCCCCCCTCGTCAATTATCACCTATTTTTCCTGTTATTTTCGTCATTTATCGGTTATTTTTCTCTCCCGCGGTAATATAGCACAAGTGGGTTACATAAAAGATTGTTATATAACACCGAGACACCTCCCGCTAGCTTCAGTTGACTCAGAGACAGCGAGAGAGGAGGGTGTGTGACTCGCTGCCTCACGCCTGAGAATACAACCGGGTGCGAAATATTTACGATTTTCACCACCCAAATGCTTTTCCCACTTATTTTATCACTCTTGTAGGTTCATATATTCATCATATATATAAAATAAAGGCACATTGAAAACAAATAATTCTTTATATCTTAAATATAACGAATTGTGTCAGAATCCAAGGCTAGAAATTCACAAATAAGTACCCTTGCCCCAAGGGCATTTTCGCGCTTAATGGGTTAACCTAATTAAATGTCCCGTCTGCTATTAATGTATCGTATTTGTGTTTACATGAATGACTGCTTTGAGCACACACCGCTTGTTTTGCAACCCATTCCATTCTCTACGATTTTGTTGGGAAAACCATGTCGTGTGATGTCTTTCTTGTTTCTATTCTGTGGGAGTTTGTAGTAATGTCCTCTTATTCTCCCTGTAGCTAGCATAATGTAGGCTTCTTTATCAGTGAACGCAATTCCTTTGACATACTTTTTCATATTTATGAAGTCGCCTCTCTTTCTTCTGTCATGCAGTGAAGTGAGATTTAGGCGATTTAATCTGTCTTCATATTCCACAAGGGACTGGAGTTCTCAAAAAGAGGCTCCAGTCCTAACGCTATTCTTGACTTACAGTGTGCTAGTTTTATAATCCAGAAGGGTTGATAACCTCTGAAGTCCTATTTTAGATAACTAACTACTTCATATTCCAATGTTCTTACGTTGGGAACCCATCTTCTTAGGCTGCTTTGGATTCTCTCCAGTGTATCAATGTGTTTTTGTTTTGTTTTTGTTTACGAAACAGGGTGACTAGAAATGTGACCATGTCTTTATTAATAGAACTGAAAGCAACTTGAACATTATCCCATCAACCATGTAGCTCCGCCTCTTTTACTAATGCAAGAATGCAGTCGCCAGGATATAAATGTCGGTTCACGGAAATCGGACCCTCTCCGGGGGATCTGGGACCTGAGAATCTTTTCCTGGGGACCTCAAATGGGGTTGGGCCTCTGGGTATTTCTCCTGGACGACCTAGATGTGTGAGATGTTAAGTTTTGTTTTGTTTTTCTGATGTGTTATGATGTTCCTATTTGGGCTCTATCTCAAGTTGCCCCCCCCCCCCAAAAAAAAAGAGGAAAACTAGGGTAAATGCCAGGGTATATACATACATATGCAGTATACATACAAATACTTCTAGATCCTTTTCCTTTCTTGATTTAGTTTAGGTCTCTCCCTTTAGCTTGTGCGTTCCATGTGGTCTTCTATTTCTCTCTCCCAATTCCATGACATGACATTGTTGTGGTATATATCCCAGTCTCCACCTCTGGCTCCTTTGCTATAGTTTGTCAATGTCACTCTGCAAGGCTTCACAGGACTCATGATTTGTCATCTTGTTCAGCATTTTTGCACCAACGGCAAACATGATTTTACAGCTCTGCAATCTAGCTGGTAGGCCATTGATGAATATATAAAACATAGTTGAACACCATCTCTCCTCTTACAAACCTGATCTTCTTTTCCTCACTGGTACCCAGGTATCTGAGGCAACTGCCAGCAGCCCCTTCTCTGTATCCTCCTACTTTCTCTATCCTAGTTTCAAAGCCAAAGACGGATGTTGTGCATACGTGCAAAACAAATTCACTTGCTCTCATGTTCCCGATTTTGACTCCTCTGAATTCTCAACTTTATGGTTTAAAGTATCCTGTCATTCTCATACTAAATATTTATGTGCTGTCTATCTTTCCCCAAACTCTCCCGACTTTCCAAACATCTTTGACTATCTAAAGTTCTAAATTCTAAAGTGGAACACATTCTATTCATCTCTCCCTTCTCGGAAATCTCCTTCTTAGGAGATTTGAACGTTCACCACCGCCAATGGCTCTCCTCTCTTACAACTGACCAACCTGGTGAACAATCCTTCATCTTTTCTATCCTAAATGACCTAGAGCAGTGGTCCCCAACCTTTTGTAAGCTGTGGGCCAGATCTATCCTTGTAAATACAGTTAAAATTTGTTTTATATAGATATATATATATATATATATATATATATATATATATACAGTATATATATATATATATATATATATATATATATATATATATATATATATATATATATATATATAAATAAATATACAGGGTGTTCAGAAAACATGTGTACAAAATGAAATTGGTGATAGGGAACACAGAATTAAACATTTTGTAATCCATGGGGGTATGTCCATAAATGCTTCGTTGCGGTGCAACAGGGAAGATAGTTTCAACGTAATTTCCCTAAATTTTTACCCTAACTTCTTCGTGAGTAATCCGTTTACATACAAACATGGTAATTTAATGTACACAACAGTATGAACATTACTTAATTAATGTCAGTACACTGCAAAAACAAAAGTACATTTGAAACTGAAGTGAAGATTAACAATCATTAACAATCATTCAGAATCGTTTAGTAAACGAAGCAGTTTCATTTCGGCACCATGAAGTGGTTGTTTAGTAGTCGACAAGGTAATGTGCTGGTCTTCACCTACATTCTCCTCTTAGTCTTGAGGTAAACACCATACGTGTAACATGGAGGGCTTCACGTTTGCTGAATTGGCTGATATACACCTTGTGTATTGTGCTGCTGCAGGAAATGCCAGAAATGATGTGAGGATGTACCAGAGGCGTTTCCCAAACAGACGCTTGCCAAACCATCAGATATTTTCCTCATTGCACAGGCGACTGCGTGAAAGGGGAACATTCACTGCCAACGCGCATGACAATGGTCGCCCTAGGCGTGTGCGAACACCAGAATTGGAAGAAGAGGTAATGAGGATGTTCACAATTCAGCCACATGCAAGTACGCGAGGTGTTGGACATGCTCTCAGAATATCTCATACTCTGGTTTGGGAGGTGTTATGTGACGAACAGCTACATCCATATCATCTACAAAGAGTCTACGCATTGCTCCCTCGAGATTATCCCATACGTGTAGAATTGGCACAGTGGTACTTGCAGCAGACAGCGCTCCAACCTGATTTTCCCTCGAGTGTGCTGATGTCTGATGAAGCCTCCTTCCCCTGTGACGGTGTGTTCAATATGCACAATGCTCATGTCTGGGCAGCAGCAAATCCACACGCTTCACACGAGCATGGGCATCAGGTGCGGTTCAACGTTAATGTTTGGGCGGGCATCATTCATGATAAGCTGATTGGTCCGTACATTCTGCCTCCACGTCTCAACGGGAACATTTATCGGATTTTCCTTGAGGAAATGCTGCCCCAACTGCTGGAAGATGTTCCTTTGGCCATCCGCAGACGAATGTGGTTTCAACACGATGGAGCTCCACCACATTTTGGCAACGTGGTGCGGGAGTATTTAAATGCAACGTTTCCGAACCGATGGATTGGCTGTGGTGGTCATGTTGCCTGGCCACCAAGATCCCATGATTTGACATCCATTGATTTCTTCCTATGGGGACACATGAAGAGCCTTGTGTATGAGACACCCGTTGAATCAGAACAAGACCTCGTTGCAAGAATTGTTGACGCCGCTGGAAGAATTGCGGAGGAGCCAGTAATCTTTGAACGTGTATGTGAATCAATGCTACGGCGCTGCCATGCATGCATAAGCGCTGGTGGTCGTACCTTTGAGCAGTTTCTGTAAATTGAAATGTCATGTTGCATTGTTTTGCAGTTCTTAACCCATAATTAGCGGCGAGCAACATAAGTCGAGTTAAATAAAGCTGGACTATGTGGCGGCGCTCGACATAACTCGAGTGGCAATTTCAGCACGTAATGTGGCTGAGAGAGAGAGACAAGTGGTGGCAGGAGACTACTAGCGAGCGTATGACTGTCTCCAACCACCGCGGCGAACCTACTGACACAAATCTCAGCTCCCTCCTCCCTCTCTCACAGACTCGCTACATACTCAATGTATGTACTGAAAGTAACCGAATTACCTGCTTTTTGCACTCGCGTTGCACGGTTATTGCAAGAAAACTATCCATCATACAAGGATCGTTATGGTGTCATTCGAAAGCTCTGTTTATGCCCTTTCAGGGATAGGTACTTGTTTTACGTTCTGGGTCTTATTTAGGCATGAAAATGATCACGTAAACAGCCCTATTTTGGCTAAAAACACCCCGCTGTGCGGTACACATAAATAAACCGCATAGGCCGCTCGTAAGGTGTTAAACAGTTTGGAGTATTTTGTGCATTTTCTTTTCAATTTAAAGTTTTGTACTGTGTTTGCAAAGATACTGCAATTCATGAACAATTACTGTACACTACCTTTAAATTACCATGTTGGCATATTAAAGTTATTAATGTAATATATGAATTACGTTGAAGCCCACCATACAGTATTATTTCGTTGCCTACTACTAATGGATCACTTCTTGGTACTGACATAAGACATCTTCGTTCAGGTGTTCCTCCTGTTGTTCTCAAAAACTGTGCTTCCGTGCTGACTCCCTGCCTAGGCAAACTCTTTCGTCTCTGTCTATCCTCTAACGTCTTCCCTTCATGCTGGAAGTTTGCTCACATTCAACCTGTCCCAAAGAAGGGTGACCGCTCTCAACCCTCCAACTATCGTCCAATTGCTCTTATCTCTTGTCTTTCTAAAGTTTTTGAAACTATTCTTGCTTCCAAATTTCTTAAGCATTTCTCTTCTCATAATCTGCTCTCAGATCGCCAGTATGGCTTCCTTAAGGGTCGCTCTACTGGTGATCTTCTTTCATATCTTACTAACTCTTGGTCATCCTCCTTCCGGGACTTCGGTGAGACTTTTTCTATTGCACTAGACATATCGAAAGCCTTCGATAGAGTCTGGCATAAATCTTTAATTTCTAAACTACCCTCCTTCGGTTTCTATCCCTCCATCTGTGCCTTTGTCTCTAATTTCCTTTCCGGCCGTTCCATAGCCGCGGTTGTGGACGGCCATTGTTCACTTCCTCATCCTATAAACTCCGGTGTTCCTCAGGGCTCTGTCCTATCTCCTATTCTCTTTCTAATTTTTATAAATGATCTCCTTAACTGTACCTTAATTCCCATCCATTCATACGCAGACGACTCAACCTTACACTACTCCATTAGTTTTTCAGAACGCCCCAGCCAGCAATCCCTCAACGACAAACGTAATGAAGCCATAGAACTCTTAAATTCTGATCTAAATACTATTTCCAATTGGGGCAGAGAAAACCTTGTTAACTTTAATGCTTCCAAAACCCAATTTCTCCATCTATCTACTCGTCAGGATCTCCCAGCGGACTATCCCTTATTCTTCAACAATACAAAAATCAACCCTTCATCTTCTCTCAATATTCTTGGTGTCTCTTTTTCTTCTGCTCTCATTTGGAAGGACCATATTACCAGTCTTGCTAAGGCAGCCTCCCAGAAGCTGGGTGTGCTCAACCGCCTTAGGGGGTTCTTTTCCCCTGCACAGCTTCTTGCTCTGTACAGGGGCATAGTGCGCCCTTGTATTGAGTATTGTTCACATGTGTGGGGAGGTTCCTCTCACACCGCTCTCCTAGACAAAGTTGAAAGGAAGGCCTTTCGTATCATTAACTCCCGTCCACTCACCAACTCTCTGCAATCTCTCTCTCTCCGCCGCAATGTTGCATCTCTCTCGCTATTCTATCGCTACTATAATAATCAGTGTTCCTCAGAGCTATCCCACTGCATACCACCTCCTTTACGTAGGGCACGTGGTACCCGTCTTGCAACTCAATCCCACCCCTACTCTGTGCAACTCTCCAACCCAAGAGTGAAACGTTACTCTCAAACTTTCTTCTACTCAACAGCTGAGCTCTGGAACTCTCTCCCAGAATCAGTCTTTCCCTCTTCCTATGACTTAAATTGCTTCAAACTCCGTGTGTCCAGGCATTTTGGCTCGAACGTCCCTTGATTTTGGCCCTGTCACTCTTTCAACTATGGGGGAGGCACTCGCTATAGGCAGTTATGCCTTTTGCCTCCCTCAATCACATAGAAAAAACAAAAAAAACAAAAAAAAAACAGTTCTGACTGATGATTAATGATTGTTAATCTTCTCTTCCATTTAATGTTCTTTTGTTTTTGCAGTGTACTGACATTAATAAAGTAATGTTCATACTGTACATAATGTACATTAAATTACCATGTTTGTATGTAAATGGATTACTCACAGAGAAGTTAGGGTACAAATTTAGGGAAATTACGTTGAAACTGTCTACCCTGTAGCACCGCAAAGAAGCATTTATGGACATACCTCCATGGAGTACAAAATGTTTAATTCTGTGTTCCCTATCACCCATTTAATTTTGTACATATGTTTTCTGAACACCCTGTATATGTATATATATATATATATATACTGTATATATATATATATATATATATATATATATATATTTTGTTTTTTGTTTTGTTTCTTTTCAAACATTTAGTGAGGTTAGCTCTGCATTCCATCTGTTAACGTGGATATCTCAGGGGTGTAATTTGTAACTGCCATTCTCATGCAGTCATTCAGGTGACTGTCAGTTAGACGTGACCTATACTTGTATTTTAAAATGTTCGTTGCTGAAAACCCCGATTCACACATGTATGTTGACACAAAGCACGAACGTAGTCTTTGATACACTTCCTTCAGAAGTAGAAATTTCTCCGACTCTATAATGTCCAAAATTCTGGGTGGTCTGTTTTGCTTTTCAGTTGTAAGTCACTTTGCAACGTAATAATTTCAATTTCCAGGTCAGAGACATTCACTTTGAAAAGCAAACCAAGTTGAGATGCAGTGTAACTGACATCGCGGTTGCAAAATGGGTTTGATATGAATGTGGCTGCTGGCAGAACATTACTGAAGTCTGCAAACCTTTTCTTAAACTCATCCAAAATTATGTTGAGCTGATTTGTGTATGTATGAATACTGCACTCCAATTTTTCTATGTTCAGCCTTTTTTGCAGCGAAGGGAAGTGTTGTAAGAGCCCTTTAGAGACTGAGGCATCCATAGTTTCTGCTTATTTATGAAAGCATTTACTGAACTTATCATTTGTGACCGAGTTTTCATTTGTCCTTGCAGCTCTAGATTTAACTCATTGAGCTTAGATGTGATGTCAGTTAAAAATGCTAGGTCAGCTAGCCATTTTGGATCATCGAGTTCTTTATCCACTCTTTCTTGCAAAAATCTCTTCGGAAATCAGCTGTTCAAATCTTTGGAGAACTTTCCCCCTGATTAGCCAACGCACTTCTGTGTACAAGACAAGGTCACCATACTGAGCACTCATCCAGAAGTGCTTTGAACACCCTGTGTTGAAGAGGTCTAGCACGAATGGAATTAATGATTTTCACAACCACCTTCATTACATGTTCATACTTAATAACTTTTGAACAGAACACTTGCTGGTGTATGATACAGTGATAACTGAGGGAATGCAGGATCATTTTTGCACAGTGCCACAAAGCCAACTTGTCTACCAATCATAGATGGGGCACCGTCTTTTGTCATTGACACAAGCTTTTGAAGGGGTAAACTGACCCTGTCTACATAACTCTTAAAATCTTGATAAACATTTGCACCACACGTTTTCCCCTTCAGAGATAAGAGCACTACAAAAAAAAATGTTCACGCTGGCATCAGAAAAAAACATACGCACAAATACACTTAATTGGGCTGTGTCCACAACATCTGTGGATTCATCAAACTGCAGGCTGAAGCACATTAATTTCTTAAGATCATCTTTTATTTGAACAAACACATTTTCCGCCATCATTTATATCCTACGTGTGACTGTGTTTCCTGACAAAGGCATGGATTTTATTGCAGTTATAATTTAAGTTTTATTCTTAAAATGTTCAAACAAGGGTTCAGATTCTGAAAGCCAACATTTTTTCACTGTTTCATCATCTTCAAATATTTGTTTTCTTTTTTGTAAGGACATGAGCAATATTGAATGATGCAACTGTTGATGCTTTAGCTTTGTCAAGTGGTTTCCGGATGATGTCTTGTTGGGCCTGCAACTCCTATTTTAGCTGGTTCACTTTCTTCCTTCTTATAGCACTGTCAGAGGGATATTTAGTATCATAATTGTTGTTAAATTTAACAAAATGCCTCTCTACATTGATTTTCTGGGATACTGCAACAGTAGCATGACAAATTAAGCAGACACACTTATCTCTCAAATTGACGCAAATAGGTTTCTTCCCATTCCTTATGAAAGGTGTGATGGTGACTTCGTTTCTTTGAACTAGAAGCCATTACTGTTCTTTATTATGAATGAAATCAAAGTGGACAAAAACACAAGTGCTGAATATGCAATGGTTTAGCAACACTGTGCAGCACACCACCCGCGCAACAGATAGACACCAACTGCACTGGTGACCGAATGACGACCAGTCCGGGGTAGCAACTTTCGTCCTGAACACGTACCGGTAAGCGTCGTGCGCAGTACTCGTCCGTCCTCCCTCACTCTCTCTAACTCTTCAACCGACTCTCTCTCTCTCTCTCTCTCTCTCTCTCTCTCTGTATGTGTGTGTAGTAGTAGTAGTAGTATCGTGTTACTAGATTTATAATACATATTTTCGTAATTGTTATTGTCTGAATAAATACAAAACTATATAATTATAAATGAAGAATGTTTCACATATTTGTGGTGGACCATTGTGGGCGCAATAATATGGTTCCGAAGGCGCCATGGCACCCGCGAGCTACAGTTTGGGGACCACTGACGTCCTAGAGCAGCTGGTCCAGCAACCCACTTGTACCCCGGATCGCTTCGGAGATCGGCCCAACATTCTTGACTTATTTCTGACTTCTAACCTTTCTTCTTATACTGTCAATCTTGTCTCTCCTTTGGGCTCCTCCGACCATTAACTTATCGCCGTTACCTGTCCTATCTCTCCAGCACGACCACCCGATCCTCCCAGCTAGTGGCACTTTGCCGCTGCTGACTGGAAGGCTCTTCGGCAGTACTTCTTTGATTTCCCATGGAATTACTTTTGCTTCCATGGCCGAGGACCCTCGGAGAGTGCTGAATGCTTTTCCATGGTAATCCTCTCGAGCATGGAAGTGTACATTCCATTTTCTTCCTCTCAGTCTAATGCAAAAAAATCTTGGTTTACTCACGCTTGTTCTACTGCTGTCCGCGACAAGGAGGAAGCATTCAAATGTTACCGACGCCTAAAAACTCACGCATCTCATTCTTCCGATGTTTCTGCCCGGAATCAAGCCAAATCTGTTTTTCGACTTGCCAAGCACTCTTTCTTCAATAATAAATGCACTGAACTATCCAACTCTAGCTCTTCCCAATCTTTCTGGCATCTAGCCAAAAACCTCTCCAACAATTTATCTTCCTCGTTTTTCCCTCCTCTTTTCCACTGTGATGTCACAACCGTCAATTCTTCCTCTGACAAAGCTGAACTCTTCACTCAAACTTTTGCTAGAAACTCCACCTGTGCTGATTTAGGTGCTATTCCTTCCTCTCCCCTACAGGGGCCGACCGCTTTTTGGACGTGACTATGCTCAGAAAGGCAATTTTTAGCAACCCGGTATATGGCATCAACACCCATCCCTCTGTACTCAGTGAAAGTCCTGAGGCGATATTCAGTCTGGAAACATTTTATTTTTGTACTTATTTCAAACTTTCGCGGGTCGCAGGTCGCGTAGCGTCGTAGGAAGTGCATTATGGTTTTCATACATGTAAAAAAAAAACTAGTGAAACCATGCATTTTTTGTATAAACATTACCTTCGAACATATTTTCCCTGGCAGTATCTGCTATCCCTACCCTAGTCACAGCTCTCGTGTAGACATACAGAGGAGAGAGAGTCAGTGTCAGAATTAATATTACAGGAATCTCTCTCTTTTTAGGTCCCCTATAAGTGTTTCAAATATTATTGAACTCAGACGAAATTCACTGACACCTTCATGAGTAAAAAGCGGTCGGTCCCCTAGTCCTTTGTACTTATGCCTAATATCCTAATCTCTTCTAAAGATGTACTTTCTACCCTCTCTAGGCTTAATACTACATGGCGTACAGGCCAGACGGTGTTCCTCCTGTTGTACTCAAAAACTGTGTTTCCGGGCTGACCCCCTGCCTAGGCAAACTTGTTCATCTCCGTTCTAATCCTCTCAGGCTGGGAACTGCAATTAGCATAATTATGCAGGAAGAGGGCCCCTAAATGCACAGATACGCGATGAGCGTATTGTACTGTATACGTAAGGGTGTAGTGCTTGTTTTTTGGTTTCTTTATTATTTTAATAATTTGTATATCTTTCAGTTTCTTCTCTAGATCTCAATCAAAGGTTAATATAGTACCCCCTAGACTCCCTTTCAAGATAATGTTTTACATGTCCCGACCGAAGGCCGGTTCCTTCGAAAGTTACTGGCCTAAATGGTGTGAAAGGTCATAAAATTGAAAACGAAATGGGCCAAAAGGTGTTGAAATCGTCAAACCAATGGGCCGAACATCTTAAAATCTCAAGCCTAATATGCTAAACATGAGGGAAAAGGAAGGCATGACAAAAAACGCCTGTTTCCCCTTAAGGTGGTGTCACTCCTTTGTCCTTTGTACTCGAGCGATTGTTCGGTCAATATTTTCGAGCAATTATAGGCTGGCAGGCTTCAAATGTCAGTTATATCAGATATCTGCCACATGACATAATCTACCTTCAGTCTAGTTTCCGATCCCAATGTGAAAACGCCTCAAAATACAAAAACTTGCTCATTGAAAATGCCGGAAAAAGCGCTTGTGTGACACTGGTTTAACCCCTCCTGCCCGGTTGTCATTTTAAAATGACACCGCGGCAGATGGGCAGGAGCCCGGGTGTCATTTTAAAATCCGTAAGCTTGAAAGCGTGGTTTGAAATCCGTGCGTCGAAACGTATGTAAACAAAGCCGGTCGGAGTGACGCACACCACAGGGCTACGTTTTGAGATGTGTGTGAATTCTCTATAAAAAAGATAGGGCTAGGCCTATTACGACGTTTTTCGGCCAGATCGCCCGGATCTGAATGCTATCCTTTGGAAGGCAAGCCCGGGCAAGAAGGGTTAAGGGGGGAAGGTTGGTTTTTCTGGCTTCCTTTCTCCCTCATGCTTAACCCAATTAGTTATCAGATTTTAAGACGTTAGAAGATTTTAAGACCTTTCGCCCCATTTCTTTGTCAATATTAAGAATTTTTGTGTCATTTGGGTGTCAATTTTTTCCCGGTGAGCAATAGACAGACTGTATTTTAAGAGGGAAAAAGGTACAAATTTATCTAGAAGAAGGGTTATGGGGGGTATTTTTTGTTTAGCTTAATGAAAATATAGGAAATAAACTATAAACATAATAATAAGATAAATAAATGAGCGAATAAACAAGCCCATCCCGCCTTAGAACCCTTAGCGAGAACGCTAAGTATCACGATGGCAGTAAGAGCAGCACGAACAATCTGAATATTGACAAAGATATGGTACAAAAGGTCTAAAATAATGGTTCGAACTTCATAAAATCTGAAAAATAATGGGGCTAAGCATGAGGGAGAAAGTATTTAAGACAAACAAGCCATCTCCCCGTAATGCATTCATCATTCTCGCAATCATAATTTAAAACGCCAAACCTTTTATAAAAATAGCTCTCACGTCCCTCAGACATGAACACTTCTTAATTATTGGCACTCATTTTTAACTCTCGTATTTTCACTATCATCTTGTCAATCATTTTTAGCACATTTTTCGTTTCTGCGCTATGTGTATCCTTCAATTTTGTCCATCATAGCTTTCTAGTGTTTCTGTCTAGTTTAATATATATATATATATATATATATATATATATATATATATATATATTGTCACTCCCAAATGAGTTTGTAGCCTGTATAATTTGTGAGGGAGTTATTATAGTTGCAAGGCCTGTTGTGGAAGGGGACCCTGTGTGAGGCTTGTAGCTAGCTAGCCCTCCTGGCTAGCAGGACGGCGCCTGTAGTCTGTGTGGCCGGTTGGCTATTACTATAATTAATTAGTTTATTTAGCCTTTCTGCAATTATTTCGTCTATCATAAGTTTACACAATGTTGTCTTATGTTTTACTTGATTACTTTGTATTGCTAGTGAGAGCCCAGGCTGTCTAGTTAATTGTATGTTCTGGCAGTGCCTGGTGCTCCCCCTTCTCTCTCTCTTCTGGTCGTGGGAACCAGAGCGAGTGTAGGAGCTTCACTCCTGCCCCGTCCCTTGAGATAGCAACATCCTCCTCTGTCGGTGTTGGCTTGCTCCGTGTCTTCCCTTGAATACCGCATTTTTCTTTTTGTTCGTTAGTTGATTGGAGCATAGCAGGGGCTGGAGTCATATTGAGCATATTGTTTTATTTTAATATCTTTAGTTTACTATAAATTACAGTATTCACTCCTTCTTTGGCAATCTTAACATATAAGCTTCACCCTGTTCTTCTGTGCATTCTTTCCCATTGTTTAACTACATTGCCTATTGATATTACATGTATAGGTCTCCTTTATTATTGAAGTTGACGTTCACAGTGGTTTGGAAGTATGCTCAAGGATAACATATCCCCAACCTACTGGTATGTCAACTCTTGTGTTCCATGTCTTAGGTTAGTGCTCCAGACTCTCCCCCATGTTTCGGCTTTATATTATTCCTAATTCCTAAGCAATTGGGCATACTATGAAGTGTCTGGAAGTCTGGCAGCATTACATTTCCTCAGTTAGGTGCAGTCTAGAAGAGAAGGACTCTTAAATATTATACGCATTATCTACCGGACTCAGGGGCAATCGATATTTTTGTGTCTCCTTGTTGCTGCTTTAATAGAGCCAAGAGGAAGATAACCATTTTTCCTAGAGAACCTGCATGTCTTGGTGTTTGAGTCAGATATTAAGAGCGTGTCTGTTGCAGGGTGAGGGTGCTATGGGCTAGGCTATTTGAGCATCTATTTTACCCCAGCCTCCCCTCGTAACAGTGGCGACCTCGCCTAGGAAAGTGTGATAGTATAGGGTTCTTGTGGTGTGAAGCAATTATATTTAGATTGTCAGTAATTTTTATTGTGTAATTGAAAGTCTACGGACATAGTACTCTTATTTCATTAACCCGTGTCCACAACTATTGCTAAGATGTCGCATGTTGATTACATTCCTGTTCATATTGTGGGGAAGGAGGATGCCTTGCAGTTTATTACAACCCAACCTAGTCAAGAAGAGGTTGCTAGCAGGAGTAGTGATGAATTAAGATGTGTGTTGGAGGCGTATGGATGGAGGTGCAGTGGTATGTCTAAGGCAGAGTTAGTTCAAGAGGTGTGCAAGTTGGCTGCGCAGCCTAGGGGTCCTTATTTTGAAGCTAGTACTTGTGTTGGGGATGATGGCACCATCCTGCATGTGCCGCAGCGTCCTAACAGTCAGGTTAGCTATTAATCTACTGGGGCCCGGAGTGGAGCAACGACCTCAGAGCAAGGTGATACTGTAGTTAGACAGTCTCCTACTAATACCACCGCACCTGCCACCACACTTCCACCGTCAGCATTTAACCCTATCAGTTCGGCCCCTTCATTTTTACAGGGCTATGTTCAGGCCCCTATGGCCAGTACATTTGTTTCAAGTTATGCTAGCAATCCTCAGTATCCTCCTTCTTCCCCCCATGTGTCGTTGGCCACACCCCAGCATTTCGATGCCACTCATACGGTGAGTCTCAGCACAATGGTCCCCCTTATGCCCAGTTTCCTCCTATAACCCCGATAGGGTCGAGAAGAAGTCCAGAGGTTGAGTTGCAGCTCAAGAGAATGGAGTTGGAACAGAGAGAGAGAGATAGAGAAGCAGAAGATAGACAGAGAGAGAAAGATAGAGAGCTTGCGTTGAGAAGATGGAGATAGACAGAGAGAGAATGCGGGCAGATAGAGAGACAAAGATAGAGAGCTGGAGGTGAGGAGAATAGAGATGAAGGAGAAGAGAATACAGGTAGATTTGGAGAAGACGAAGTTGTTATCTAGTGGGCAAGGACGACAAGGGAACAGTGCTGGTCATGCATCAAGGGAGGAGGCAGAAGAGGTGTTGTTGTCTCGACGGCTGAAACTCGTGCCGGCCTTCGATGAACTTAAGGTTACAGAGTGTTTCTTACCTTTTGAGAAGAAGGCCCACGAGTATCAGTGGCCGGGGCACCGCTGGGCGGCGTTGGTGTCTAATGTTTTAAAAGGCAAGGCTCTCGATGCATACGATCGCCTAGAAGTGCAGGAGCTAGAGTATGAGGTACTTAAAGAGGCTATGTTAAAGGCCTACGAGCTGTGTCCCGAGGCTTACAGGTTGGCCTTCAGGGGGGCTCGGAAGCGGCAGGGGGACTCGCATGTGGAATGTGCCAGGTACCTGCGCGATATTCTAGCTAAGTGGCTGCATTCAGAGTCAGCTGGTACTTTTGAGGCGGCGTGTGAGGTTTGGCTGATGGAGCAGTTTACAACCATAGTTGAAAAGGACATTGGGGAAAAATTAAAAGAAAAGCGGTTTAAATCAATAAGGGAAGCAGCAGTTTGGGCTGATGAGTTTGCACTAGCCCAGTGTGGCATGTGCATGGGGAGCATTGGTGACAGGAGAGACCGACCTGTGCATCTCGCCCATCATCACCCAAAGGTACCACAAATAAGACACAACATTATACCCAGGCTGACAGCCAGCAAGCTTCTACAGAAGTGAGATGTTATTTTTGCAAGCAAGTGGGTCATATTGAACCTCAGTGTGCTAAATGGAAGGCTACCCAGGATCCCAGGGCTGTCCAGTTGGTGGCGACATTAGGGGAGGTGCCTGTGAAAGGCAAGCCAGGTACTGGAGAGTTTGGGGGGCAGTGATGGCCAGCGCGAAGCAGGGTAGTAAGCACTTTGCCGCCCCAGATGATATCACCACCTGAGCATAACCAGACTTCCCCTGATTGGTGTCAGCCATTCATGCACGATGGATCAGTACAGATCGGGGAGCAGACGTACCCTGTCAAGGTGTTTAGGGATACTGGTGCACAACAATCCATGTGTCGCAACCTGACAGGGGGACCTATTAGCACGGGAGAGTTTGTAATGTGCAGGGGAATCAACAGTGAACAATTCTGTGATTTAGTCCCGGTGACCCTAGAGTGCCCACTTTTGACTGCCGAGTGTAAGGTGTCCATGGTGGACACTCTGCCAGTTGAGGGGGTGGACTTTTTGCTCGGGACTGACTTGGCAGGGGATGTAGTTTTCCCGCCTCCTATAGTCGTCGCTGAGGCTGCTTTTGTACCCCCTGGTGGTGGTTGTTTGCAAGAAGATAACATAGACTCTATCTACCCTGTTGTTGCAGTGACCCAATCAGTGGCACATTTGGCACAACAGGTGGATGATTTAGTGGATGCGGGGGCCGACAGCCATGAGTGCGGGCCATCCCATGATGCACTACTAGATGACACTGGTCTGGAGATAGCTGTGGGATTGGCTGACCCCAGTGAGGCTACCGATACTAGTAGAGGTGACCTAGTGCCGGACGAGGAGTCTGACATAGTGATACCGACTCAACCTTCTGATATTTTTGAGAGGTCAGAGGCCTTGATGGATCTACCTAGAAACAAACTGAGCAAGTTGCAGCAAGAGGACCCCAGTCTGGGCCTCCTGTTTAAGAAGGTTGGTACGACTGGTGGGAAGAACGGTAGAGCAGAGATTTTTGTTGTAAAGGGGGCATTGTGGTATCGGCAGTGGAAGCCGGATACGAACTCAGGCTTGGGGGAGGAGCAGTTAGTGGTGCCTGCCCAGTTCAGGGAGGAGCTGGTTATGCTAACGCAGGTGGCACAACTGGCGGGTCATTTAGAGGTATGTGAGACTACTGATAGGCTACATTCTCATTTTTGGTTGCCTAATATGTATGCATCGGTGGCTTCTTTTTTTATGTGTCATATGGTAAGGTAGTTGGAGAAACCCACCCAGGAATACCCGTGGCACCTTTGATCCCTACACCTGCAGTTGAACCGCCATTGACTTGTGTCATAGTTGACATGGTTGGTCCCTTATTACCCACCAGTTCGGGAGATAAATACTTGCACCCTTTAATTGATACTACCACTAGATACCCGGAGGCTATCCCGGTTAGCATCATGAACACAAAGATGAGAGGCCATTGTGACAAACAGGCTAAATCTAGGGTGTTCAAGGGGGGTGACAAGGCTTTGGCATGGTTGTCAGTTCAGGGTCGACCCATGGCTGCTAAGTTTTGTGGTCAGTATAAGGTCATTAAGCAGATTGGTGAGGTTGACTATGTAATAGATACGCCCGACCGTCGCATAGCCTCCCAATGCTGCCCTAGTAAAATGTAACAGCCCTACCATAGACCGACTGCATCGGGCCGTGGCGCTGAAGAAGGTGATGTTGCGCAGGCAGGTGTAGCCGCAAGGAATGTGGGGGTGCCCATGTATGGTATCGGCGGGGAAGCCTTAGCACTTAAGAACTGTGGGAGTGACTGCACAGGTGGTAGAGATTGTTCCTCTCATGATCTGGCTGTATTAGGGACGGAGGTGGAGAAGGAGGGAGACTATAGTTCAGAGGCTGCGGTCCTGACTGGGTTGTGGGAGGGCAATGGGAATGTTGTTCTTCGAGATAAGTTGCAACCTCTTGTTCCTAAGTGCCAAGAGGAGTTGTTTACTAGGCTGTGGCAGTACTTCCGCATGTACCGTATAAATCCTGCTCGACAGCCTGTCTTTAAACGCAGAGCTGGACTGCATGTTGACGAAGGGTCTGAGGGATAAGGGATATCGTGAGTGGTCTTGGCCAGTGACTTTGCAACCTGAGTTGAGTGGCATGATCCGTTTTTGTGTTGATTGCAGTAGTGTTGGTGCATTATCCCTGACATTACCATTACCATATCCATTACCCAGAGTTGACGACCCCATAGACCGCATCGGGGCTGCCTCGTTTATCACTAAGGTGGAAATAGTGAAAGGTTATTGGCAGGTCCCGTTGCCGGAGAGAGCGAAGAGAAGTGCCAGTCTTGTGATGGACTGGGCAGTTTATCAGCATCAGGTGTTGTTTTGCTGCCGGAACACAGTTTGGATGTGCGGCATGTTAAGGGCACTGATAATGTTCTGGCTGATTGTTTGTCACGGGAGGGAATGTTTTAAGGAGAACCCTCGCCGCTCAGTCAGTGTTGGTGTAGCCTCCTACTTTGGTTTGATTAGCATGTTTATGTCTGGTGCTTGTTGGTTGCCGTATGTAGCCCAGCGTAGGGTCGTAAAGTAGGAGTTGCTGTGATTCTGTATAGAAGAAAATATTTAAATACAAATATATAAAAACTATAAAAATACTAAAAAGACTGTAGTTGTGTATGTCTTGTAGTGTTATTGAAGTATGAACAGTCTGTTGTTTCAAGATGCACCAACAGACTCCCCCTGAGTGTGAGGGTGTTACTCCCAAATGAGTTTGTAGCCTGTATAATTTGTGAGTGAGTTATTATAGTTGCAAGGCCTGTTGTGGGAGGGGACCCTGTGTGAGGCTTGTAGCTAGCTAGCCCTCGTGGCGACCAGGACGGCGCCTGTAGTCTATGTGGCCGGTTGGCTATTTAGTATAATTAAATAGTTTATTTAGCCTTTGTGCAATTATTTCGTCTATCATAAGTTTACACAATATTGTCTTATGTTTTACTTGATTACTTTGTATTGCTAGTGAGAGCCCAGGCTGCCTAGTTAATTGTATGTTCTGGCAGTGCCTGGTGCTCCCACTTCTCTCCCTCATCTGGTCGTGGGAACCAGAGCGAGTGTAGGAGCTTCACTCCTGTCCCGTCCCTTGAGATAGCAACATCCTTATCTGTCAGTGTTGGCTTGCTCCGTGTCTTCCCTTGAATACCGCATATTTTTTTTTGTTCGTTAGTTGATTGGAGCCTAGCAGGGGCTGGAGTCATATTGAGCATATTGTTTTATTTTAACATCTTTAGTTTACTATAAATTACAGTATTCACTCCTGCTTTGGCAATCTTAACATATAAGCTTCACCCTGTTCTTCTGTGCATTCTTTCCCATTGTTTAACTGCATTGCCTATTGATATTACATGTATAGTTCTCCTTTATTATTGAAGTTGACATTCACAGTGGTTTGGAGGTATGCTCAAGGGTAACATTCAACTCTTGTGTTCCATGTCTTAGGTTAGTGCTCCAGACTCTCCCCCATGTTTCGGCTTTATATTATTCCTAATTCCTAAGCGATTGGGCATACTATGAAGTGTCTGGGAGTCAGGCAGCGTTATGTTTCCTCAGTTAGGTGCAGTCTAGAAGAGAAGGACTCTTAAATATTATACGCATTATCTACCGGACTCGGGGGCAATCTATATTTTTGTGTCTCGCTGTTGCTGGTTTAACCCTTCTTTAGCGGGGCCCGACTTAAGTCTGTATAGAGAACACCTGCCCAAAGAGCGGGGCCCGACTTAAGTCTGTGTGCAATTTTGGAGCAATATTGCCTCTGACAGAGAGACGAGCGGTGGGCGGAGCATAGGTCGGGCTCTGACCATTCGCCATGGGTCCCGCGGGCCTACTGACGTTTACTCCACACACATCCACCCTCCCTCCCTAACTACATAGGGTATTATGTCAAGAAATTACCGTATTTTAGGGATTTTTCCTTCGTCTTGCACGATCGTTGCAAGAGAACGCCTTTTCGTAGGAGGATGGTTCTGGTGTCATTGGAAAGCTGAATTAACGCCCTTTCAGGGATACATAATTGTACTACGCTCTGACTCTTGTTTATGCATGAAAAAGATCACGGAAACAAGGCCATTTAGGGTAAAACCACCCGCTTGGCGGGTAGTAGAAATTCCTTACGGGCCCGCTCGTAAGGCGTTAATAGAGCCAAGAGGAAGATAACCATTTTTCCTAGAGAACCTGCGTGTCTTGGTGTTTGAGTCAGATATTAAGAGCGTGTCTGTTGCAGGGTGAGGGTGCTGTGGGCTAGGCTATTTGAGCATCTGTTTTCCCCCAGCCTCCCCTCGTAACAATATATTATATATATATACAGATAATTTATATATATATATATATATATATATATATATATATATATATATATAATATATATATACTGTATATATAGATATAATATATATATATATATATATATATATATATATATATATATATATATATATAAAAGAACATAAGAACATAAGAAAATGGGAGTCTGCAGAATGCCGATTGGCCTACACAAGGCAGATCCCTGTCACACCCAACCCTAATTATAAGCCCAGCTTAAAAACACCATTAGGACTTACCTCACCGAAACGGTCAGAGGTCAGCAAAACGGGGATCTGCAGATCCCCACACCTGGGCCACACCTGACAGATCACCCTTACACCCAACACATCTGGTCCATATGTCTATCTAATTGTATCTTAAAGCTCCCTATCGTTCTTGATCCCACTATAGCACTTGGTAGCCTATTCCACCTATCTACAACTCTGTTACCAAACCAATATTTGCCTATATCTTTCTTGAAACGAAATTTATCTAATTTGAAACCTTTTGTACGAGTTCTTTCGCTATCACTGAGCTTTAGTACATTTTTCATGTCCCCTTTATTAATCCCACTAACCCACTTGACTACCTATATCATGCCCCCTCTAACTCTGCGTCTCTCTAACGAATGTAAGCCTAATTTCTTCAACCTTTCTTTATACGGAAAATTTCTAATATTATGGATAATTTTTGTCATTCTACGTTGTACTCTCTCCAATGGATCTATTTCCATTCTGTAATAAGGACACCAAAATTGAACAGCATAATCCATATGGGGTCTCACTAATGACAAGTAAAGTTTTAAGATAACATCAGCAGTTCTGTTACTCACACTCCTAGAGATGAACCCGAGAATCCTGTTTGCCTTGTTTCGAACGCTTATACACAGTTTTCTAGGCTTCAAATCATTGCTAACAAACACACCTAGATCTTTCTCACAATTCGAGTTTTCTAATTCCATATTAGCTAGTTTATAATTTATGTAACATTTGTATGCATCTTCCCTATCTTTAACCCTTAATTAGCGGCGCGCAACATAAGTCGAGTATAATAAATCTGGACTATCTGGCGGCGCTCGACATAGGTCGTGTGGCAATTTCAGCACGTAATGTTGCTGAGAGAGAGAGACAAGTGGTGGCAGGAGAGTAGCGAGCGTATGACTGCTCCAGACCACCGCGGCGAACCTACTGAAACGAATCCCACCTCCTCCCTCCCTCTCTCACTCGCTATATACGGAATTGTATGGGGAAAGTGCCGAATTAAAAGTGCCGAAAGTGCCGAAGAAAACTAGCCATCATAAAAGGATCGTTATGGTGTCATTGGAAAGCTCTGTTTATGCCCTTTCAGGGATAGATACTAGTTTTACGCTCTGGGTCTTATTTAGGCATGAAAATGATCACGTAAACAGCCCTATTTTGGCTAAAAACACCCCGCTGGGCGGTACATATAAATAAACCGCTAGCCCGCTAATCTAGTGTTAATACCTTGCATTTGTCAATGTTAAACTTCATCTGCCAATTTACTGACCATTTGTGTAAGGTATCTAGATCCCTTTGGACGCACTCTATATATCTATCTGAATCAATTGTTCTCCCCATTTTGGTATCGTCTGCAACTTTACTTATCCTACTAGTTATACCTAAATCAAAGTCATTTATGTATATAACAAACAACAGAGGACCTAATACAGATCCCTGGGGGACACCACTTTTGACTGCTCCCCATTCTGACTTCGTACCATTTATGCCGACTCTCTGCTTCCTACCAATTAGCCATGACCTAATCCATCCCATCAACGCCCCACCTATTCCATGCGCCTCAACCTTTCTCATCAATCTCTCATGGGGGACTCTGTCGAAAACTTTACTGAAATCTAAATATATTATATCATATGACTTGTCATTATCTACTGCTTCATATACCTCTGAGAAAAAACTAAGCAAATTAGTAAGGCAAGAACGTCCCTGAGTGAATCCATGCTGAGAAGAATTTATTAAATTAAATGTATCTAAGTGGTTTCTAATTTTACTAGCAATAATTTACTCTAGTAGCTTTCCTATGATTGATGTAAGACTAATGGGACGGTAATTGGATGCTATTGATTTGTCACCTTTTTGAAGATCGGAACTACGTTTGCAAGCTTCCAAGCTTCTGGAACTATACCTGTCTCTAATGACTTGTTAAATAGAAATGTTAATGGCTAACTTAACTCATCCCTACATTCTTTTAATACTCTAGCATATACCTCATCAGGACCAGGCGATTTATGAGGTTTAAGTCTGTCAATTTCCTTAAGCACATCATTTCTACTTATAGTAACCGTACTTAACCTATTTTCTATATTATCGCTATATACCTTACGGACTTCTGGAAACTGTGCCAAATGTTTTTTAGTGAAAACGGAAAGAAATTGACTATTTAATGTACTGCACATTTCTAAATCATTTTCTGTCATTTCTCCCATCGAAGTTTTAAGGGGACCCATTACATCTCTAATTATTATGTTCCTTCCAACAACCAACTATACTCCTAAAATCGATTAATGAAATTTACAAACTCATGTGGCAGTCCGTGGATTCGAATCCAGGATGCTCACACCGAAAATCAACACCTTATGCATCGCACCACGTAGACAGTTAAAGAATGGTGGACACTGCCTACGATTTATTATGCAACTTCGAATCCTGCATATCAATCTAAGCATGTACACACATCCCAACTGCAACTCACGTAGGCTATGCATATGTGAATGGAAAGAGCAATTAATGGGGCCTTAACCACTAGGGAAGTCCTCTCGATAAATTACCCCTGAACCAATATCAATTATTATGTTCCTTCCAACAACCAACTATACTCCTAAAATCGATTAATGAAATTTACAAACTCATGTGGCAGTCCGTGGATTCGAATCCAGGATGCTCACACCGAAAATCAACACCTTATGCATCGCACCACGTAGACAGTTAAAAGAATGGTGGACACTGCCTACGATTTATTATGCAACTTCGAATCCTGCATATCAATCTAAGCATGTACACACATCCCAACTGCAACTCACGTAGGCTATGCATATGTGAATGGAAAGAGCAATTAATGGGGCCTTAACCACTAGGGAAGTCCTCTCGATAAATTACCCCTGAACCAATATCAATTATTATGTTCCTTCCAACAACCAACTATACTCCTAAAATCGATTAATGAAATTTACAAACTCATGTGGCAGTCCGTGGATTCGAATCCAGGATGCTCACACCGAAAATCAACACCTTATGCATCGCACCACGTAGACAGTTAAAAGAATGGTGGACACTGCCTACGATTTATTATGCAACTTCGAATCCTGCATATCAATCTAAGCATGTACACACATCCCAACTGCAACTCACGTAGGCTATGCATATGTGAATGGAAAGAGCAATTAATGGGGCCTTAACCACTAGGGAAGTCCTCTCGATAAATTACCCCTGAACCAATATCAATTATTATGTTCCTTCCAACAACCAACTATACTCCTAAAATCGATTAATGAAATTTACAAACTCATGTGGCAGTCCGTGGATTCGAATCCAGGATGCTCACACCGAAAATCAACACCTTATGCATCGCACCACGTAGACAGTTAAAGAATGGTGGACACTGCCTACGATTTATTATGCAACTTCGAATCCTGCATATCAATCTAAGCATGTACACACATCCCAACTGCAACTCACGTAGGCTATGCATATGTGAATGGAAAGAGCAATTAATGGGGCCTTAACCACTAGGGAAGTCCTCTCGATAAATTACCCCTGAACCAATATCAATGATTATGTTCCTTCCAACAACCAACTATACTCCTAAAATCGATTAATGAAATTTACAAACTCATGTGGCAGTCCGTGGATTCGAATCCAGGATGCTCACACCGAAAATCAACACCTTATGCATCGCACCACGTAGACAGTTAAAGAATGGTGGACACTGCCTACGATTTATTATGCAACTTCGAATCCTGCATATCAATCTAAGCATGTACACACATCCCAACTGCAACTCACGTAGGCTATGCATATGTGAATGGAAAGAGCAATTAATGGGGCCTTAACCACTAGGGAAGTCCTCTCGATAAATTACCCCTGAACCAATATCAATTATTATGTTCCTTCCAACAACCAACTATACTCCTAAAATCGATTAATGAAATTTACAAACTCATGTGGCAGTCCGTGGATTCGAATCCAGGATGCTCACACCGAAAATCAACACCTTATGCATCGCACCACGTAGACAGTTAAAAGAATGGTGGACACTGCCTACGATTTATTATGCAACTTCGAATCCTGCATATCAATCTAAGCATGTACACACATCCCAACTGCAACTCACGTAGGCTATGCATATGTGAATGGAAAGAGCAATTAATGGGGCCTTAACCACTAGGGAAGTCCTCTCGATAAATTACCCCTGAACCAATATCAATTATTATGTTCCTTCCAACAACCAACTATACTCCTAAAATCGATTAATGAAATTTACAAACTCATGTGGCAGTCCGTGGATTCGAATCCAGGATGCTCACACCGAAAATCAACACCTTATGCATCGCACCACGTAGACAGTTAAAGAATGGTGGACACTGCCTACGATTATGCAACTTCGAATCCTGCATATCAATCTAAGCATGTACACACATCAAACTGCAACTCACGTAGGCTATGCATATGTGAATGGAAAGAGCAAATTAATGGGGCCTTAACCACTAGGGATGTCCTCTCGATAATTACCCTGAACCAATATCAATTATTATGTTCCTTCCAACAACCAACTATACTCCTAAAATCGATTAATGAAATTTACAAACTCATGTGGCAGTCCGTGGATTCGAATCCAGGATGCTCACACCGAAAATCAACACCTTGCATCGCACCACGTAGACAGTTAAAGAATGGTGGACACTGCCTACGATTTATTATGCAACTTCGAATCCTGCATATCAATCTAAGCATGTACACACATCCCAACTGCAACTCACGTAGGCTATGCATATGTGAATGGAAAGAGCAATTAATGGGCCTTAACCACTAGGGAAGTCCTCTCGATAAATTACCCCTGAACCAATATCAATTATTATGTGCCTTCCAACAACCAACTATACTCCTAAAATCGATTAATGAAATTTACAAACTCATGTGGCAGTCCGTGGATTCGAATCCAGGATGCTCACACCGAAAATCAAACCTTATGCATCGCACCACGTAGACAGTTAAAAGAATGGTGGACACTGCCTACGATTTATTATGCAACTTCGAATCCTGCATATCAATCTAAGCATGTACACACATCCCAACTGCAACTCACGTAGGCTATGCATATGTGAATGGAAAGAGCAATTAATGGGGCCTTAACCACTAGGGAAGTCCTCTCGATAAATTACCCCTGAACCAATATCAATTATTATGTTCCTTCCAACAACCAACTATACTCCTAAAATCGATTAATGAAATTTACAAACTCATGTGGCAGTCCGTGGATTCGAATCCAGGATGCTCACACCGAAAATCAACACCTTATGCATCGCACCACGTAGACAGTTAAAAGAATGGTGGACACTGCCTACGATTTATTATGCAACTTCGAATCCTGCATATCAATCTAAGCATGTACACACATCCCAACTGCAACTCACGTAGGCTATGCATATGTGAATGGAAAGAGCAATTAATGGGGCCTTAACCACTAGGGAAGTCCTCTCGATAAATTACCCCTGAACCAATATCAATTATTATTATCAATTATTATCAATTATTATCAATATCAATTATTATTAATTATTATCAATTATTAACCTTGGATTTATATAGTTGGTAAAAAGCTTTAGGATTATTTTTTGAGTCATTGGCAACCTTAATTTCATAATTTATTTTGTCTTTCCTAATATCCTTTTTTACCTGTCTTGATAGATTCTGATAGTAAGCAAGTAGGTGAATTTCGCCTTTCCTATTTTTTCTATATATTCCTCTCTTTTGTCCTAGAAGATCTATAAGTCTATTATTCATCCATTTGGGTTGGTTCTGTGTTGATCTAAATTTTCTTTTCGGGATATATTTATTTTGTGCATTGAATACTGACTCGATAAAATTATCATATGTATCTACCAAGGTTGACGTCTCTTTTTAAGATGACAGGTGCCTGAGAAGGGGTACACTCATTTGGACACCTGGATCGACTTAATTTTTTGACCATAGGGTCCGCTAATAGCTCTTCTTAACCCACCATAATTGGCTTTTCTGAAGTCAGGTATTAATGTTGTATTCTCTCTGGTATTACCTTTCCATTGTATATTAAAATACACAGAATTGTCGTCACTATTTCCTAGGTGGTCCCCTATCTCTACATTATTTACCATATGTTCATTGTTACTGAAAACTAAATCGAGAATATTATTACCTCTAGTCGGCGTATCTATGAATTGAAATAAAAAACTATCTTGTACTACCTCTATAAACTCCTCAGAATCAGAGTCTCCTATTTGATGCTGCCAATCTATATTCGGAAAATTAAAATCCCCCATAATGCACACATTGCTAAACCTTGATGCCATTTTTATTTCCTCCCATAATGACGTTCCGTCATTTCTACTCATATTTGGCGGTCTATACATAACTCCAATAACTATGGTCTCACTACCTTCGTTAACCTCTACCCAAACACTTTCATTATCGTTATTTAGTCTAATACCTGATTTAATACAGCTTTTTAATGTACTCCTGAAAAACAGTGCTATACCGCCACCCCTCTTACTTGTTCGGTCATATTTAAACAAACTATATCCTGGTATAGCAAATTCTGCTAAAAGATGCCTGGTTTCTGTATTAATCCACGTTTCAGTTAGCGCTATTATGTCTATATTTTCTTTGCTAACAAGGGCTCTAAGTTCGTTCATTTTGTTACATAGACTCCTACAGTTTGTGTAATATACTCTCAATTTACTTCTTTTCTTTATACCTAATTTACCTTTATTTCAAACGACATTTCCATCTTCCGTTGCACCATCACTACTATCATTATCAATATAGTCATCATTTTTAGCATGACAGTGAATATCCTATTCGCTTTCGCCTGACGCTAAAATTGTTCCATTTAACCTCTCATTTACACTCTCAATATTTCTGTTCAAAACCCCACAACCACCCTATCTAAAGAACTAGCTAATGTGGAAACCCCTAACCGTGAAAGATGAACCCCAGCCCTTGCGTACATCCATTCTCTCCCATAGAAACTATCCCAGTTATCAATGAATGGTATTGCTTTTTCTTTGCAATATTTATCCAACCGGCAGTTGACACCAATCGCCCTGGATGTCCATTCCTTGGGAACTCCTCTTCTGGGTAGGATACAATGTACTACAGGGATCCCTCCCTTCATCCTAACTTTATCTAACACATCCCGATACTGCTGCAGCAGTTCCTCACTTCTATCCTTACCAACATCGTTACTCCCAGCACTGAGACAGATAATGGGGTTATCTCCACTATCTTCCAAAATGTGGTCCATCTTCTCTAAAACCCTCCCAACTCCATGGCCAGGCAGACACACAACCTTCCTAAGTTTAGTGCGGGTAGCCCTAACTAAATGTCTTACCATGGAGTCGCCCACAATCGACACAGACTTACCTTCTCGGGACACAGACTTACCTTTCCCTCGGGAGGATCCAGCAGCTGCAGCTGGAGAACCCCCGGTGGTGGCAGAAGCTCCCTTTGGTGGTGGTGGTGGTGGTGGGGGTGGTGGTGGTGGTAGGTAGCACAGCGTCATCGGTTGGAGCTGAGTCGGCGGCAGGCACTTCGGCTAACCCTCCCTTATCCTGACTATCTTTTCCCTCACATTCGTCTCGCAAAGGAGAGAATGTATTTGTCACACTCATACCTATTCTACTATCCTGCTTCTTGAGTGTGACTTTCCCACCCGTATTTTTAACAACCCGCCATGAATTCAATTTTTCATCAACTTCCTCCCTTTTCCCCTTACTCGACTTTATTTCCTCTTGGCTAAGCTTGATAGCTAGATTTTCGTCTATAATCAAATCCACTTCCCTCTGAAGTTTAACATTAACCTCCCTTAGAGCCAAGACCTCTTCCTTCACCACAACCATCTCTTCCCTTACCTGGAGAATAAGATGATGCAGATCAGTTAGAGACTCGCACTCCATACCTGTCATGATCCCAGTAAGCTTAGCGAGGAGCAAGAAACTAAGTACAGAAAAACAAAAACAAGTAAACTAACAGCTAAAAACTGAGATATAACACTTTTATATAACACGAGTGCACTGCCCCCAAACACAGGTAGGTGTGACTGGTCACTAAAGGTCACTGGTAAGTGGTCCGGGCAGGAGCTCAGATTAACACAACCTTCTCCTGGCACTGAATGAACTGAACTATATATATATATATATACATATATATATATATATATATATATATATATATATATATATATATATATATATATATATATTGAGTATATATCACAAATACACGTGAGCCACTAAATGTTTCTAATCTACCAGTGGGGTTCGAACCGCCGACCGTCAGGACGATAGCCGACGCTTTAATCAACTACACCACGGCAGTCTAAAAGACACTCAACCCTCTATATATGAGAGATTAGAAACATTTATATATATATATATATATATATATATATATTGTCCAAAGCTCTGTGTCTGTTTCTCAAGTGTTATTTCACCTCCATTAATCTCGCAAACTATACTATATATTTCTTCGGACGCATGTTTTCTCTACCTAGACATGTCTAGCACAGTTTTATCCTGACTATGTTGCGTATATTAAGGGGAGATTTCCACTTGAAGGATTTGTTCATGACCCCTTTCTCCATCATTACCTGTGTTACCTTTAATGCTTCCAAAACCCATTGTTTCCATCTATCTTCCTATACGAAGCTCTTCAACAATACAAAAATCAATCTTTCATCTTGTCAGTATTCTTGGTTTCTCTTTTTCTTCTGCTCTCACTTGGAAGGACCATATTACCACTCCTGCTAAGGCAGCCTCCCAGAAGCAGGGTGTGCTTAACCGCCTTAAGTTCTATTTTACCCTTGCACAGTTTTTTGCCTTGTACAGGGGCACAGTGCGTCCTTGTATTGAGTATTGTGCACATGTGTGGGGAGGATCCTTTCACACCGCACTCCTAGACAAAGTAGAATTATAAACCTTTCGTGTCATTAATTCCCACCCACTCACCAACTCTGCAAACTCTCTCTCTTCGCCGCAATGTTGCATCTCTCTTGCTTTTCTATCGCTACTACAATAATCAGTGCTCCTCAGAGCTCTCCCAGTGTATACCACCATCCTCTACGTAGGGTATGTGATACCCGTCTTGCAACACAATCCTATCCCTACTCTGTGCAGCTCTCCAACTCAAGAGTGAAACGTTACTCCCAGTCTTTCTTCTATTCAACAGCTGAGCTCTGGAACTCTCTCCCAGAATCTGTCTTTCTCTCCGCCTATGACTTAAATTGCTTCAAACTGTGTGTGTCAAGGCATTTTGGCTCGAACGTCCCTTGATTTTGGCCCTGTCTCTCTTTTATCTGTGGGGGAGGCACTCGCTATAGGCAGTTCTGCCTTTTGTCTCCCTCACTCATATAGGAAAAAAATCATATTTAGCCCCATTGCTTTTGAGATTTTAAGGTCACCCCATTTATTTGGCGATTTTAAGAACTTTCGCTTTTCGAACATAATTATACAGTATATACAGTATATATATATATATATATATATATATATATATATATATATATATATATATATATATATACTGATCCACCTGGTGAACAAGCCTACGTCTTTTCTATCCTAAATGACCTAGAGCAGTTAGTTCAGCTACCCACCTGTATCCCGGATCGCATCGGAGATCGGCCCAACATTCTTGACTTGTTTCTAACTTCTAACCCTTCTTCTTATACTGTCGATCTTTTCTCTCCTTTGGGCTCCTCCGACCATAAACTTATCTCTGTCACCTGTCCTATCTCTCCAGTACGGCCACCCGATCCTCCTAGCCGGCGCTGCGAGGCTCTCCGGCAGTACTTCTTTGATTTCCCATGGAATGATTTCTGCTTCCGTGGCCGGGAACACTCGGAGAGTGCTGAATGCATTACCGAGGTAATCCTATCGGGCATGGAAGCATACATTCCATTCTCTTTCGCTCAGACTAATGCTAAAAAATCTTGGTTTACTCACGCCTGTTCTACTGCTGTCCACAATAAGGAGGAAGCATTCAAACGGTACTGTTGCCTTAAAACTCAAGACTCTCATTCTTCCTATGTTTCTGCCCGGAATCAAGCCAAATCTGTTCTTCAACCTGCCAAACACTCTTTCATCAATAATAAATGCACTGAACTATCCAACTCTAGCTCTTCCCAAGCTTTCTGGCATCTAGCCAAAAACCTCTCCAACAATTTCTCTTCCTCGTCTTTCCCTCCCCTTTCCCACTCTGATGGTACAACCATCACTTCTTCCTCTGATAAAGCTAAACTCTTTGCTCAAACTTTTGCTAGAAACTCCACCTTGGATGATTCAAGTTCTATTCCTCCCTCTCCACCCTCCTCTCTCTTACTTATGCCTAATATCCTAATTTCTTCTAAAGCTTAACACTAATAAGGCGTACGGTCCGGACGGTGTTCCTCCTGTTGTTCTCAAAAACTGTGCTTCCGTGCTGACTCCCTGCCTAGGCAAACTCTTTCGTCTCTGTCTATCCTCTAACATCTTCCCTTCATGCTGGAAGTTTGCTCACATTCAACCTGTCCCAAAGAAGGGTGACTGCTCTCAACCCTCCAACTATCGTCCAATTGCTCTCATCTCTTGTCTTTCTAAAGTTTTTGAAACTATTCTTGCTTCCAAATTTCTTAAGCATTTTTCTTCTCATAATCTGCTCTCAGATCGCCAGTATGGCTTCCTTAAGGGTCGCTCTACTGGTGATCTTTTTTCATATCTTACTAACTCTTGGTCATCCTCCTTTCGGGACTTCGGTGAGACTTTTTCTATTGCACTAGACATATCGAAAGCTTTCGATAGAGTCTGGCACAAATCTTTAATTTCTAAACTACCCTCCTTCGGTTTCTATCCCTCCATCTGTGCCTTTGTCTCTAATTTCCTTTCCGGCAGTTCCATAGCCGCGGTTGTGGATGGTTATTGTTCACTTCCTCACCCTATAAACTCTGGTGTTCCTCAGGGCTCTGTCCTATCTCCTATTCTCTTTCTAATTTTTATAAATGATCTCCTTAACTGTACCTTAATTCCCATCCATTCATATGCAGACGACTGAACCTTACATTACTCCATTAGTTTTTCAGAACGCCCCAGACAGCAATCCCTTAACACAAACGTAATGAAACCATAGAACTCTTAAATTCTGATCTAAATACTATCTCCAATTGGGGCAGAGAAAACCTTGTTTCCTTTAATGCTTCCAAAACCCAATTTCTCCATCTATCTACCCGTCAGGATCCCCCAGCGGACTATCCCTTATTCTTCAACAATACGAAAATCAACCCTTCATCTTCTCTCAATATTCTTGGTGTCTCTTTTTTTTTTCTGCTCTCATTTGGAAGGACCATATTACCAGTCTTGCTGAGGCAGCCTCCCAGAAGCTGGGTGTGCTCAACCGCCTTAGGGGGTTCTTTTCCCCAGCACAGCTTCTTGCTCTGTACAGGGGCATAGTGCGTCCTTGTATTGAGTATTGTTCACATGTGTGGGGAGGTTCCTCTCACACCGCTCTCCTAGACAAAGTTGAAAGGAAGGCCTTTCGTATCATTAACTCCCGTCCACTCACCAACTCTCTGCAATCTCTCTCTCTCCGCCGCAATGTTGCATCTCTCTCGCTATTCTATCGCTACTATAATAATCAGTGTTACTCAGAGCTTTCCCAGTGCATACCACCTCCTTTACGTAGGGCACGTGGTACCCGTCTTGCAACTCAATCCCACCCCTACTCTGTGCAACTCTCCAACCCAAGAGTGAAACGTTACTCTCAAACTTTCTTCTACTCAACAGCTGAGGTCTGGGACTCTCTCCCAGAATCAGTCTTTCCCTCTTCATATGACTTACATTGCTTCAAACTCCGTGTGTCCAGGCATTTTGGCTCGATCGCCCCTTGATTTTGGCCCTGTCACTCTTTCAACTATGGGGGAGGCACTCGCTATAGGCAATTCTGCCTTTTGCCTCCCTCAATCACATAGAAAAAAATATATATATATAATATATATATATTATGGGGAGGTGTGGTGGAGTGGTCTTGCCACTGGACTTGTAATCCATTGGTTCCGGGTTCGAATCCCAATATATCAATGGGAAGATATTTTTGGGATGGAATTTGTGCTGTAACTAGTGTCAGTGCAATACTACAAAACCCACCAAAAAGCCAACAAAATACCCTCATTGTTCCTTGATTAAATTGCACTGTATGAATATTCCCATATTCAAAATATGCTATAGGGGAGCAATGCCTAGTGATTTAATTGTTCAATAGGTGGCGTTCTGAGAGTAAGGGTCCGAGGCTGAGGGTGAGACAGTGAAGCACGAAGGCAAGGCAGCTTCAGAGATGGGGCTGCTTCGAGCCATGAGTGGAGCTCTAAGTGCTTCACATGTCTCAGTCCCTGGAGTGGAACAAGACCACATGAGCTTCACCGTGTTGAACGGTTGGATGTACAGGCTCTCAGCCTATGCCCGAGAGGAAGTAGTAGGAATATATATATAAACAAAAATAAAAATAAACATTGGGTGTCAATATTTGTCCTGGCGAGCGATTGCGAGCCTGTAGTTTAAGAGGAACCGGCCTCCGGCCGGGACATACTGAAAAATGTACACTCGACCAAAAACAATCTTTACACTGGTGAGCTGTAAATAATCTAGTGTGAAAGAAATTAATCAGGTGAAACATACGTCTGTGAGTTATTATCGTAAGACTTCGACCCACTTCCAGAATGTTTAGAGCGTTAGTGTAAAGATTGTTTGTTGGTCGGGTGTACAATCTTATCTTGCAAGGGGGTCTAGGGGGTGTAATGTTAAGCTTGATGGAGGTGTAGGGAACAAACTAAAAACCTCTCCTTAACCCCTTCAGACTCATATGACGCTGAGGTTGCCAGATTAGCAATAAGAAATAGAGTTCTCTCACTCTTATAATTACCTCTCCAAAATTAGTTTTCTGCCCACAGCTAACTCAGAAGACAACTGCAGAGGTTGAAGTAACTAAACTAAAGGTTTCTAAATACCCCTGATGGTAACAAAGGTTTTGAAGTATCCCAAATAGGCTGAAAATCACGTCATATGTCGGAGAGGGTTAATGTGCCATGGTAATTTATCATCCTGGTATCCTTGTCTTTATGTTCTCTGTATGTCTGTTGCACGAGGCTGTCTACGTGTTTACAAGTCTATGTAACTGTCTTTTTGCGTTCTGTGTCTGCCTCTGTGTGTGTGTGTGTCTGCCTTTCTGTGTGTGTGTGTGTCTGCCTTTCTGTGTGTCTGCCTTTCCGTGTGTGTGTCTGCCTTTCTGTGTGTTTGCCTTTATGTGTGTATGTCTGCCTTTCTGTGTGTGTGTGTGTATCTGGCTTTATGTGTGTGTGTCTGCCTTTCTGTTTGTGTGTCTGCCTTTCTGTGTGTGTGTGTCTGCCATTCTGTAAGTGTGTCTGCCTTTCTGTGTGTGTGTGTGTGTGTCTGCCTTTCTGTGTGTGAGTCTGCCTTTCTGTTTGTGTGTCTTCATGTGTGTGTGTGTGTCTGCCTTTCTGTGTGTATGTCTGCCTTTCTGTGTGTGTGTGTGTCGTGTCTGCCTTTCTGTTTGTGTGTGTGTGTCTGCCATTCTGTGTGTATGTCTGCCTTTCTGTGTGCCTGCCTTTCATCTGTGAGTCTGCCTTATGCTATGCCTGTGTGTCTGTCTTTCTGCCTAGAGCCATCTGTGTATGTCTGTTGTTATCACAGGACATTCTCTAAAGTCCAGCAGCCTGCATATTGACCACTTGCGAGTTTCAAGCTATAAGGTAGTTGGAACCGTAAACATCGATATAATGCAGCTATGCAATAATAATACTGTAAGTTTCTAATAGATAGAACATGTGTATAATTTGATTGTATGTGTTTATTGATGTACTACAACCGTATTTCAGTTGTGAATTTTGCTAAATAGCGATGTATGTAAGCCCCAACTTCCGTATAGCCTGAAACTAGCAATTAGTCAATTGACCACTACGAGTTTCAGGCTATAAGGAAGCTGGAGTTATAGGTATCAATATTCAACATAGTCATCAGCTAAAATACGGCTGTAGTGTATATATAATCACGTAAAATAAAATTTGATATACATTTTATCTACCGTAAAGCTACATTATAATCATATTTCTGTTCAATATGGATGCTTACGGTTCCAATTTCCTTATAGCCTGAAATTCGCAAGTGGTTAGGGATTCTATGTTTCCTTCTTCTTTCTCATCACTTAAGTCCTCCCTTTCAGAAACTAAATTTTGTTAATGTTATGCTTTATTTGTTAATGATCTGCTGATATGAATAGCACCGTATACTTGTTCTTAGTGCATATTTTCGAGATAAAAACATAGCATCTCAGTTGACATCTATTTTAACCCTTGTCTATCGGGGCCTGACTTAAGTCCATATCGAAAAATTTGGACTATGTGGCGGGGCCCGACTTAAGTCTGTGCGCAATTTTGGCCCAATATTGGCTCTGAGAGAGAGACGAGCGATGGGAGGAGCCTGGGTTACCTCATGACCGCTCGCCACGGCCGTCGTGGACCGACTGAGATGTACTCCACTTACATCCACCCTCACTCCCTCGATACATATGTAATTATATAAAGAAATTACCGTATTTTAGCGATTTTGCCCTTCGGTTGCACGATCGTTGCAAGACAACCAGTGATCGTAGAAGGATGGTTCGGGTGTCATTGGAAAGCTCAATTTACGCCCTTTCAGGGATACATACTTGTATTACGTGCTGGGTCTTGTTTATGCATGAAAAAGAGTATGGAAACAACCCCATTTATGGTAAAAAAAAAACGCTGGGCGGCACAGTGAAATATACTCCACCACCCGCTCTTTGAGTGTTAAGGGGATATTTTCACTTGAGGGTTATTTTTCTAGACCCCTTTCTCCCTCATCTTTAGCTGTATTGCTTTTGAGATTTTGAGGCGATTGCCCCTTGTTTGGAAATTTTAAGAACTTTCGCCCCATGTATCTCAAATTTAAGACTGTTCGTGCCATTTAGGTGTCGATATTTTCCTGGTGAGCGATAGCGAACCTGCAATTTAAGAGGAACCGGCCTTCACCCGGGACATTGTTCTACCGAAAACATATACAAATGTATCATGAAAGGGGGTCAAGGGAGTGCAATTTTAAGCTTGATGGAGGTCTAGGGAACAAACTAAAAACCTCCCCTTAAAGCTCAACTTCGTACAAAGATTGGAATATTTGTCCTTGATATATATTGTGTACAATCGTTATATGTTATCAATATATCTATTTGATTTATAATATGTAGATTTGTTTATCTTTTTGTTCTACATTTTATTAATTAGCTTATAATATGCAATTGTTTTTATTTTATTAGTTTATCATTTGTTTATCCTATTAGTTGATGTGAATGTATTTCTTACCTCCTATTTCTCCAGTCTAGCCTTTCTCTCTCTCTCTCTCTCTCTCTCTCTCTCTCTCTCTCTCTCTCTCTCTCTCTCTCTCTCTCTTCCGTTATCATTACAACCGTAATAACTCATAATAACAGCAGGCCAATAACCTTCAATAGAAAGTATGGGGTTTGAATCCAGGACAGGCGCTCCCAAAAGTTCGCTTCCTATACCTGGCTTCATAACCACTTCTGGGCAGTTTGAGTGCTAATTAATATATAGATGTTAAGACAATACAACGAATTTCAGAAACTTTAGTTTGATATGTTATTCACTTATCACAAATTGTGCTATACCTTCCTCAGTTATCCACTTGTTATCCGATGTGGACCATCTTATGCTTTCTCATATTTATCAGGGAGTGTTTTCTGTTTTAGATTAAGCTTTGTAGTATTTGTTAATCTTGTCTTTAAATATCGTTTTAGTGATTAACAGTGCCTTTACCTAGCTGAATTCTTATATTTATCTTTCTCTTAATATTATAAATAGATCCTTTTACGTTAAGTTAATTTTAGACTTGTCTTCATTTTTAAGGATCTTGATTGACTACCTGATGATGGCCTTCCTGTAGAGAGCCGAAAATTTGTCGAAGAATAAAGAAAAATCGAGTAAGTAAATACAGCATGGCATTAAGTACAGTGTTGACTCTATTCATATATATATATATATATATATATATATATATATATATATACACTATAAATAGCCAGGATTTTACAGTATTGTTCACTGCAACAGACGACATGACACGTGTGACAGCTGAGTCCCTCCTCACCCACCACCTCCGCCCGTCTCTAGGCACCCACGAGACCTCCACGCCCCTCCTCTGCTTTTAGTTTCTTTTACTTTTAATATTAGGTACGTGTAGGCATATGTTTAAATAGATATATGTGCCCATTTGTACTCCTGTTTCCTTATTTTAGTCGACCCCGCCCCTTTCGCTCCTCGACTTTTAAATTCGCCACCCTCATCTATCTTTATTTTGCCTAACATTAATTGTTATTGTTTACATTATTCTAACTCTTTTAAATAGGAGAATCAAATGCTTCCATTATATATATATATATATATATATATATATTTAAGTGGTGGGCTGGTGACAATAGAAATGCTTCCATTATATATATATATATATATATATTTAAGTGGTGGGCTGGTGACAATATAAATAGTACTAGTACTATACAATAGTTTTCTGGACTACAAACTTCTTGAAGCTTATGCCCTTCAATTAAATGCTGTGTTGTTTTTTTTCTTCTAACAAGTAGCCTTTTAAGGACCAATACTTTTGTTGTTGTTTGTCTTCCTTTGTATTATTTGTATTAATATTAGGTTAGGGTAGTTTAAGTAGAGTTAGATTAGTACTGTAGATTGACACGTGGACCATTTCAACCAGTAATTCTCAACCCAGTGCCTACTCTACCATTAAGGGGAGACAGGCCGTTTGTTCTAGATGCCCTTGTCCTACATGTTTAGCCCCATTCAATTTAAGATTTTAAGATGTTTGTCCCATTAGTTCGTCGATTTTAAGACCTTCCGCCCCATTTCCTTGACAATATTAAGACCTTTCGCGCTATTTAGGTATCGATTTTGTTTCCTGGCGAACGATAGTGAGCCTGTTATTTTGGAAGACCCGGCCTTTGGTCGGGACATTTTTCTACCGAAAAATGTACAAACTAATCCAGAAGGAGGATCTAATGAATGTGTTTTTGAGTTTGATGGAGGTCTTGGGAGAAAACTAGAAAAATTATTAACAAATGAAAAATATTGACCAAAAAATGAACCATCCCCTTAATATTAGGTTAGGTAATGTTAGCCAGAGATATATTAGTATTATAGATGGGCACGTAGACATTTCAACCAGTAGCTCTCCTTAACCATTAATATTATGTTAGGTTAGGTAGAGTTTTGGTGAGCATTATATCAACCAGTAACTCTCCTTAACCATTAATATTATGTTAGGTTAGGTAGAGTTTTGGTGAGCATTATATCAACCAGTAGCACTCCTTAACCATTAATATTATGTTAGGTTAGGAAGAGTTTTGGTGAGCATTATATCAACCAGTAACTCTCCGTAACCATTAATATTATGTTAGGTTAGGTAGAGTTTTGGTGAGCATTATATCAACCAGTAGCTCTCCTTAACCATTAATATTATGTTAGGTTAGGTAGAGTTTTGGTGAGCATTATATCAACCAGTAACTCTCCTTACCCATTAATATTATGTTAGGTTAGGTAGAGTTTTGGTGAGCATTATATCAACCAGTAACTCTCCTTACCCATTAATATTATGTTAGGTTAGGTAGAGTTAGGTTAGTACTATATCACCCAGTAACTCTCTTCAACCATTAATATTACGTTAGGTTAGGTAGAGTTAGGTTAGTACTATATCAACCAGTAACTCTCCTTACCCATTAATATTATGTTAGGTTAGGTAGAGTTAGGTTAGTACTATATCACCCAGTAACTCTCCTCAACCATTAATATTACGTTAGGTTAGGTAGAGTTATATAAACACACTGAGTTGGTCGTCCCTGGTTGATTTGTCACTGGTTGAGGTCTACTGATTGAAATGGTCTACTGGTTGAAATGGTCTACTGGTTGAATTGGTCTACTGGTTGAAATGGCCTACCGGTTGAAATGGTCTACGGGTTGAATTGGTCTACGGGTTGAATTGGTCTTACTGGTTGAATTGGTCTACTGGTTGAATTGGTCTACTGGTTTGAATGGTCTACTGGTTGAATTGGTCTACTGGTTGAATTGGTCTACTGGTTGAATTGGTCTACTGGGTGAATTGGTCTACTGGTTGAATTGGTCTACTGGTACAAATGGTCTACTGGTTGAATTGGTCTACTGGTTGAATTGGTCTACTGGCTGAAATGGTCTACTGGTTAAAATGGTCTACTGGTTAAAATGGTCTACTGGTTGAAATGGTCTACTGGTTGAAATGGTCTACTGATACAAATGGTCTACTGGTTGAAATGGTCTACTTGTTGAAATGGTCTACTGGTACAAATGGTCTACTGGTTGAAATGGTCTACTGGTTGAAATTGTTTACTGATTGAAATGGTTTACTGGTTGAAATGGTCTACTGGTTGAAATGGTCTACTGGTTAAAATGGTCTACTGGTAAAAATGGTTTTCTGGTTGAAATGGTCTACTTGTTGAAATGGCCTACTGGTTGAAATGGTCTACTAGTTGAAATGGTCTACTGGTTGAAATGGTCTACTAGTTGAAATGGTCTAATGGTTGAAATGGTCTACTAGTTGAAATGGTATACTGGTTGAAATGGTCTACTAGTTGAAATGGTCTACTGGTTGAAATGGTCTACTGGTTGAAATGGTCTACTAGTTGAAATGGTCTACTGGTTGAAATGGTCTACTAGTTGAAATGGTCTCTTGGTTGAAATGGTCTACTAATTGAAATGGTCTACTAGTTGAAATGGTCTACTAGTTGAAATGGTCTATTAGTTGAAATGGTCTACTAGTTGAAATGGTCTATTGGTTGAAATGGTCTACTAATTGAAATGGTCTAATGGTTGAAATGGTCTACTGGTTGAAATGGTATACTGGTTGAAATGGTCTGAGTCTGACACTGTTTCTCCCTTTACGTAAACACCAATTGATATAAAAGCTTGGGTGTTTTTTACTCCATTTAATTTCCTCGGCACAATATCATCTGGCTTTAATCAACTCTAGATATAAATACTCGGTCAAAGAAAATTTCGTACACCTAATGGATTAAGGGGAGATGGGCGTATATATTTGTTCATTTATGTATCTTTTTTATTTTAGTTATTATTTGTTTCCTCCCTAGACCTCCATCAAGCTTAAAAAACACCCGCCCAAGACCCTCTTTCAAGATAAATTTGTACATTTTTCGATAACAAAATGTCCCAACCAAAGGCCGGTTTATCTTTAACTACAGGCTCGCTATCGCTCGCCTGGAATAAATCGACATCTAAATGACAAGAACAGTCTTAATATTGACAAAGAAATGGGGCGAAAGGTCTTACAATCGCCAAACTAATGGGCCTAACGTCATCTAATTTGAAAACTAGTGGGGCTAAACATGAGGAGGAAGGGGGACCAGAAAAATGGCCCATCTCCCCTCAACATCCTCCGAGCCTCTATTGCTGCAACTCACTTTACATCGAGTGATTTTGTTTTCATGAGACATCGTTTAATATTATTATCTCTGTCTCTCTCTATCTCTTAACGAGTATCTTCATATCTCTCTCTACTTTACCTCGCATCATCACACGTCTATTTCCTTCTCTCTCTCTCTCTCTCTCTCTCTCTCTCTCTCTCTCTCTCTCTCTCTCTCTCTCTCGCTCTCTCTCTCTCATCATTATACCTTCAGCTGGTCCTATGGGTACAGTTGGCGCCATAAACACCTCACTCTGGTCCTGGCCCCAGCACAAGGTGGAGAGCAGCAGCAGAGGAAGCAGATACACCACTAGGAGAACAGGGGAACTCCACATTGTTCACTTTTTTTGTCTAGCCTCTTGTTTAATCTTGCATAGTGACCGGAATTTCGGTGTGAGTGTCCTAGGTTCGAGTCCTTGGTGTACCACATGTATTCATTAGTTTCATTGATTTCATTGATTATGTTTATTTGTTAATTGGTGGGTTGGTGAACAATATGAATATGAAATATACAGTATAATATATAACCGTTCTGTGTATTATTCCATTTTTCACTTGTTTCTAGCTTCTTGTTATATTTTGTATCTGAAATTATTGTAACCATTATTTCAACTTTGGTCTAGCCTCTTGTTATATCTTGCATCTAACATTTATATATCCGTTGTTTGCATTTATAGTGTTTCACTTTTGTTCTAACTTCTTGTTTAATCTTGCTTGTAAAATCTATATAACGTTTTGTTCATATTTCACTTGTTCTAGCCTATTAGTAAATCTTGCATCTGGAATTGATATAACATGTATTTTCTTAGTGTGTTTTTGTTCAATCCAATTATATAAATCTTGCATCTGGAATGTATACAACCGTGTTTTTGTGTGTTATGTGCACTTCTTTTTCTAAGCTGGTGTTAAATTTTGCATGTGAATTATATATAACATAATTGTATTAATTTAATATAACACTTTTTTGTTCTAGCCTTTTGTTGAATCTTGCATCCAAAATGTATATAACCTGGGTTTTTTTTCACTTCTGTTTCTAAACTCTTGTTCAACATTGCATTTTAAATATATACATAACAGCTTGATTTTGTATACTGTAAACTGTATATACCTGTTTTTTGCTCTGGTATTTTTTCTAACCGGTTATTTTTATATATGTTCTTCCTATTCTCTAAACTTATATTGAGTCTTGCTTCGGCGAGATATAATATGCCTAGTATATATTTTCTGGTATTATTTGTAACTGGTTTGTTTATATACTTTCTTCCTATGCTCTACACTGTTATTGAGTCTTGCTTCAATTAGTTATAATTATGCCTTGTATTTATTTTCTGGCATATTTGTGTTCACACTTATTATCCAGTCGTACTTCAGAGAGAGTCATGATAGGATGTTTTTGTTGCTTTGTTTCTCTCCTGTTCAGCTTAGTATTTTCATCACGAGCACATTTCATCTCATTTTGTTCGTATATTTCATCTTTAATGGTATCGTTACTTGCGTTAGGGTTTCATTGTGTTGTTATATAAACACTTTTGATTAGGTTTACTATAGTTTCTGTATAAATTTCTCTAGCGATTCACATGATTATATCACATCATTGAAAAAGAATGATCAACTCAATTTAGTATAGTCAGTTTATTATATAAATTGAAATATTATTAACACCTTTTGTACTGGTGCCGTCTTTTTTACTTTATCTTAGCTACATTTAGACGAGTTTATAAAGCTTAGGAAGGACGTCTACGAATCAAAAGGCAACAGACTATCTCAATGAATCCTTCTAGCTCCCATGCATCCCTCGTAATTATTCAGTTTAGAAAGAACATGTGGGAGCTAGAGAGTTAGAGGGGATGCTATTAAGCTCTTTTTTTCATAGAGATTTGTCCCCAATTGCACAAAATCTTCTAATACAAGCCAAAATAACTTGTAAAATGCGTCATACACCTCAAGGGGTTAAGAAATTCACCAACAGTGATTACTCAAGAAAGGCTGGCAGGTCACGTAATCGGTAGAAGGTTTTTGTTTGCCGCCGGGGAAGGTGGACAAATATAAAAGGACTTATTGGAATCGAGAAAGGACTTTTTTTCCAGAAACCAGAAAGGCTTGGTTAAAAAATTGAATTCTTTGTTTGGCTCAGCTCAGAGAGAATATGCTTGGAAATAAAAGGGACTATTCCTATGCCAACACAGTTTGGTTTTAGACAATACTCGGGATAGGAAATTCTACATAGCTTAAAAGAAACAAAACACACACACACACACAAAACAAGTGTTATGGTGGAGTTATTACTATAAAGAATGATGTGTACTATGTGTATGAGTGTGTGTGTGTGTGTGTGTGTGTGTGTTTGTAGATATGTATATATATATATATAATATATGTATATATATATATATTATATATTATATATAATATATATATATATATATATATATATTTTTTTTTTTTTTTTTTTTTTTTTTATATAATTTCTTTTTTTCCAGACTCGATATTGCTCTTTATGAGATAATCGACACCTAATTTGCGCGATAGGTCTTAATTTCTCAAAACAAAATAGGCTAAGTATGAGGAGGAAGGGGATCCAGAAAATAACAAATGCCTCCTTTTCAAGAGACGTTCTAAAATGATCTTACAAGCACAGCGTATTATTTAGTCGAGTGAGAAATTTTATTTATATTGGCAAATGAGTACTTTAACATGGATAACTTCTTATGAAATATTATTTTACTAATGGCATGTAAGCTAGAAATGTAGTTATATAGGTTTTGTGGGTGTTACAAACAAAAGATTCAATTTAATGCTAATGGACTAATTTCGCTTAATTAATATTACACAATGTCGAATAGCATAAACATGCCTGTAAATAGTCCTAATATATTTCAGGTGAAGGTATGACACCTATTCATTGTATATTGTTGATTAAAAAATCAAGAAGCTATTGAATATTTTAGATATTTTTGTCTTAGTTTACGTGGAAGAATGGTATAATTATCGATGTGATTATAGCGATTTTATGATAATAATAATCACATAAAACTTACTTTGTGCTATGCTTGAGACCAAGGCAAAGCAAGAATATTTACCTTGATAATAAACGTCTTGAGGAGTATGACGCTGTTTGACATAATATTTTGGTTATTATTAGACGATTATATTCAGATTAGGATGGGAATATGGAGGTCAGGGGTTAATAGGAGTGTTCAATCTGTGGACACACTTGCCAGATGTCACCAGATTCTTTAATTTATCACGAATAAAATAATAAAATTTTAACATTGCTAATACTTACTATATCTCTTTAGATGTGTTTCAAAACATCAAGTATAATTTTAGAATCAGTTTTCCTACATTATGGTGTTTAACAGATACATCTAATGGATATATATTGTATAAAGTAAATTTATATTTGTCATTGTAGAGTAGAATATTGTATACAGAAGATGCTGATTGGTTGTTGATTGAATTGTGTTGATAAAGTTGAAATAGCTTAATTATTCCATATATATTATCGAAACTTTAAAATTGTATGCAATTTCAATGATAATGTGATGATCTAAAGTGATATACGAACCCTGAGAGCTAAAATATATCACATATAACACATTAATAACATAGGTATTATAAAGTGAACAAAAGCGAAATACAAATTGCTAAAGCCAACAAGTAAGCGAGATTTGTAGACTGACTGAGCCTGGCTTAAATCTCACCAGCCTTAGCCAATCACAAGCCTCTGTATTTTTAACATATGCACTGGCTTCCTAACACCAGGGTAAGTCAACACGGTGGTGGTAGTTAGAATATCAGCCCCTGATCGGCTAATAGGGTCGAGAACTCGGCTCTCTCGTCAGGCAGTCTACTCTCTCGCTTAGTGATTTTTCTCATACCTTTTTATTTTGTCTCTGTTCACTTTATAATATTTACGTTAATAGTGTATTTTATGTGACATATTTTATACCACAGTGTTCGGAACATGACTCAATTGTTGAAATTGCTTGTAATTAAAGTATTTAAAAATTAGATATGCAATAATGAAGATATCTTGATTTAATACTCATACTCTTATCCATTAGCCAATCAACAGCCTCTATAACAAAATTAGCTGCTTCTCAAGTGGCTCTCGTCGTCGGCCAATCAGCTTGCAGCACCACCAGCCTGCAAACCACCTGCCTCTCCACACTACCATTGCCACCAACAACGCCATTATTTGTGGTACTGTCAAATGGTATAATTATAAGGCAGGCTACGGCTTCACAACGACGAAGAACAATGAGGATATCTTCTGCCACCACACCAATATCTGCAACAACAACAACAACAAAAGCAAGAAGATACCCTCACTAAAAAATGGTGAATCAGTGGCATTTACCATCCATACAGTGAGACAGGGACGTGAAGCTGCCAACATCACAGGCCCTGAAGGAGCTTCAGTCAATGGCTCCTCATTCTCCCCACGGAATGCTCTACTAAAGTCGACACAAACTACAACTACAGCAGATGAGGAAGTGGTACTGAGGGCCAAGATTTTTGCCTGTATTCAGTCGGCCATGGCCATCGCTGGCTCAGAGAAACACCGACTCTGCCAGCTAATCCCCTGTCTGTTGTCACACAACAACTTACCCACTATCACCATACCTCAGAAGGCCTTCTCCACGACCCCTGCAAACATCAAAAAGGCGTCAACAAAGAAGAGGAAGCCCCCCAAGGCACAAGATCCACGAGTTCCAGAACTACAGGAATTTCCAAATCTTCACATATATGAACAACACCTAGAAGAGGATGAGACACCAATGGAACCCGAGGAAGCCATAGCATCACCAGCTCCCCCCGACACCAAGACAAAATCGCCCAGACCATCCAAAGAGATCCCCAGGACCACTACGCCCCCTCCTGTTCTGACCCCACAAGTCGTGAAGAAGAAAAAGAAGGAGAAACCAACTAGAGAGTCACCAGCCAAAAACACAACCACCAAGATACACCAACGAAACACCACATGACGAACCGTGATGACGAAAAGCTGGAATTTGCTCGGGATTGCACAACTTGTACTCATGCTGAACTAAGCCAAAAATACCATGAAATAGATGTTGAGTGGATACTATAACAAGATGGGCAATATTACTATTCCTTAATAATGACTAACTTAAATAAAAAGATGAACTTAAATAAAAATATGAAACCTAAATAAATAAAAACAGCAAGGTGGACGGCCCACTAACTTTTCTCTTCCACTGTACTTCATCTTTCCTACTTTCTCTTCCTCCCACCCAATCTGTGGTGCCTCTCTTCCCCCCCCCCCACATTAAAAAAAAAAAAAAAAAATCAAGTCCGGCAGTCCTGTTCAGAGAAAAATAAGTAACTGAATGAAATGTCAATTTAATCGGAAAAAGCGTTGTTTAATTTTGATACCACTATTAAAATATATCATTAACATACAAAAGAAGGTATTCATATACTATTTATTTTTTGCAACCAGTATTTACCGTTTTGTAATGGATTTATTTCACAACACAATATTTTGGCTCTCTTATTTTAAATATACGATATAGTAGTGAGCTAAAATATATAAGAAATTATTATAATATATATGGAGAATATATGAGATTAAAACCGCTTGTCATAAGACTCTATTAACTACAGGAAAAATCGAAAAATAATTTAGAAACTGACACCCTTCTTAGTCTTTTTCACATTTTATTACAATAATTGTCGAATCTGGTGACATCTGGCAAGCTTGTCTACAGATTGAAGAGTCCTATTGAGAGAGTATTTACCCTTCTGATGGCTACGGACCCTTCCAAATTTTCCTAAAATCGTCCAATGATAGCTAGAATAAACTGTCAAAATGCGTCATAGTCCTAAAGGGGTTCATCAATTAAATGTAGAGACAAATACAATATACGGATGTTCAAGGAAAATTAAATATTGTTATATGACTACGACACACATTGGTAGGTTGAAGCTCATCAGGGATATTGTATAAGCGAGAGAGAGGGAGATAGAGAGAGAGAGAACTGGAGTTATTAAAAAGGGGCTCCAGTCCTGACGTTATTTTTGACTTACAGTATGCTGGCTTAATATTCCAGAGGGGTTGATAGCATCTGAAGTCCAATTTTAACCAAGGGAAAGAGAGAGAGAGAGACTGAGTGTGTGAGAAAGAGAGACTGCGCGAGTGTGTGTGTGAGAGAGAGTGAAAGATTGTTCTTATCATTGAAATAACCACCACAACGCCCAAAGGAATACACAAGGGAAGGACTCCGAATGGACAAACAAAAATACTGCGGTAAATTAAAATAAATGTCATTACCAAATAACGAAAAATTCTATTATTGTTAACGGAAGTTTAAGTTTATCTGGACCCACTTTTCCCTACATGTTTAGCCCCATTAGGTTTGATATTTGAAGACGTTTACTTCGTTACTTTGGCGATCTTAAGACCGTCTTTGCGATTTACGTGTGTATTTGTCGAAGGGGGTTCTTGAAGGTATTCTCTTAAGCTTGAAGAAGTTCTAGGAAACAAACTAAAATGTTCCCCTTAACCCAATAATTACCGGTGACGTCCTTTTCATTATATTATTGGAACTATTAGAAGATTGCATTCAGCTTAGGAAGAACTTCCAGGCAGTAAAAGGGTAAAATCTATCTCAAGTATCCCTCTAACTCTCATAGACCTTCTCTAAACTTAATAAAATCTTCTAACCATAGTCAAATTAAAGTTTAGTCTAGCGATGTTTAGACGATTCTTTGCAGAATAAGAAGGGTCTGCGGTAACCAATAGGGTTAAGTGAGATAGATTGAAGCCTGTTAAGTGCTGGAGGCCCCTTATAAACTTAATACAATCGTCTAATAGTAACCAGAATATAGTGAAAAAGAACGTCACGTGCACAGAACGGATCAATTCAGTATTCTAATGATAGCCAGAATATATTGTAAAAGAACGTCCCCAGTACAGAATGGGTTAAGCCGACTAAGGGTTAGTGGTAGTGGAGGGTCGTAAGGGAGATTGGCCTGTCTGGATAATATATACGTATATGGCTCACAGGGACGGGATAACTGTACACCATGACACCATTTGGGGGGCTAAATGTTGTATACGCCGAAAAGTACTTTGATATATTAAGGGTGGATGGTTCACTTTTTGGTATAATTTTTACCCCATTGGCTGAGGGAGACGTTTCGGAATGCCATGGCAATTTACAGCAATTTACAGGCTTCTAAAGCCTCTTCAAGCCTGTAGAATCGAGTGCGAGGGAGCGAGAGCCCGACAAGGCACACGTACTTCCTCCAGGCAGCCGGCCGCGGCACTGAGGACTCTGAGGCATACTCTCGCGAGATATACAGTGCTGCCAAAGGCAAATGTAACGTGACATTAGCGATAATTGCTAATTTTAGCGAATGTCTATGGCAGTGCTGCGGGTGATGCCTGCAAGTTACGAAGCTCGTTTTGGTGTCATTTTGAAGCGATTTTCTTCTATTATTTGGTTGAATACATTTAATTTCATTCAAACACTTGCTTAATCAATCAGGAATGCCTGAATGAGCCCTAATGTGGCGGAAATATGCCAACAGCCAAAGTGTTAATATATTTATTATTCGTTTAGCTTCCGTCCTAGACCTACATCAAACTTTACAAAACAACCCCAAGATCCCCCTTCAAGAAGTATATATTTGAAAAGATTTCGGTAGAAAAAGTTCTCGGCCGAAGGCTGGTTTCTCTTAAATTACAGGCTCGCTATCACTCGCCAGTAAAAGATCGAAACCTAAATAACACGAACAGTCTTAATATTGACTAAGAAAAGGAGTGAAATGTCATAAAATCGTCATACTTGTGGGCTGAACATCTTAAAATCTAAAATCTAAAGGGGCTAAGCGTGAAGGAGCAGGGTGTCCCCATCTTCCCTTAAATATTACTCTTATATTAGTATTGTTCAACCTTTCCAGTACAGGTGACAGATTTGTTATTGTATTTCGGCAACTATTGGATGATTTTAATCAGCTTAAGAAGTACATCTATCCATTAAAAGGCTACAGACTATTTCCATCAATCATTTTAGCTACTATATATTTGTCCTAAGCTTCAAAAAGCCCTCTAAATGTGGCTGGAATCATGTATAAAACACGTCACTAGTATTGAAGGGGTTAGTATTATAATTCACACTAACAATAATATTTTCAGAGAGTTATGACATTACGGAGAATGCAAATGTTTTGTTTGGAGTTGGATAACTCGCCACATTAATTGATATATCAAATTAATTTCCCACAATTGATATTATTATTATTATTATTATTTTTTGTTCTATGTGAATGAGGGAAACAAAATGCATAACTGCCTGCAGCAAGTGCCTCCCCCAGATTTGAAGGAGTGACAGGGCCAAAATCAAGGGATGTTCGAGCTAAAATGCCTGGACACACGGAGTTTGAAGCAATTTAAGTCATAGGAAGAGGGAAAGACTAATTCTGGGAGAGAGTTCCAGAGCTCAGCAGTTGAATAGAAGAAAGTTTGAGAATAGCATTTCACTCTTGGGTTGGAGAGTTGCACAGAGTAGTGGTGAGACTGTGTTGCAAGACGGGTACTACATACCCTACGTAGAGGAGGTGGTATACACTGGGAATGCACCGAGGAACACTGATTATTGTAGTAGCGATAGAATAGTGAGAGAGATGCAACATTGCCGCAAAGAGAGAGCGATTACAGAGTGTTGGTGAGTGGACGGGAGTTAATGATGCGAAAGACTTTCCTTTCTACTTTGTCTAGGAGTGCGGTGTGAGAGGATCCTCCCCACACATGTGAACAATACTCAATACAAGGACGCAATGTGCCCCTGTACAGAGCAAGAAGTTGTGCAGGGGTAAAGAACCCCTTGAGGCGGTTGAGCATACCCAGCTTCTGGGAGGCTGCCTTAGCAAGACTGGTAATATGGTCCTTCTAAGTGAGAGCAGAAGAAAAAGAAACACCGAGAATATTGAGAGATGATGAAGGATTGATTTTTGTATTGTTGAAGAATAAGGGATAGTCCTCTGGAGGTTCCTGACGGGTAGTAAGATGGATAAATTGGGTCTTGGAAGCATTAATTGCAAGAAGGTTTTCTCTATCCCAATTGGAAACAGTAGCTAGATCAGAAAATAAGTGTTGTATGGCTTCATTACGTTTGATTTTGAGGGGCTGCTGGCTGGGGCGTTCTGGAAAACTAATTGAGTAGTGTAAGGTAGAGTCGTCTGTATATGAATGGATGGGACTGGATGTACAGTTGAGAAGATAATTTATGAAAATTAGAAAGAGAATAGGAGATAGGACAGAACCCTGAGGAACACCGGAGTTGATAGGATGAGGAAGTGAGCGATGGCCATCCACAACCACAGCTATGGAACGGCCGGAAAGGAAATTAAAGACAACGGCACAGATGGAGGGATAGAAACCGAAGGAGTGTAGTTTGGTTATTAAAGATTTGTGCCAAACTCTATCGAAGGCCTTCGATATGTCTAGTGCAATAGAAAAGGTCTCACCGAAGTCCCAAAAGTTGGATGACCAATAGTTAGTAAGATATGAAAGAAGATCACCAGTAGAGCGACCCTTTAGGAAGCCATATTGGCGATCTGAGAGCAGATTATGAAAAGAGAAAAACTAAAGTAATTTGGAAGCAAGAATAGTTTCAAAAACTTTAGAGATACAAGAGATGAGAGCAATTGGACGATAGTTGGAGGGTCGAGAGTGGTCACACTTCTTTGAGACAGGTTGGATGAGAGCAAACTTCCAGCAAGAAGGGAAGACATTAGAGGAAAGACAGAGACGAAAAAGTTTGTCTAGGCAGGGGGTCAGCACGGAAGAACATTTTTTGAGTACAACAAGAGGAACACCGTCCGGACTGTACGCCTTCTTAGTATTGGGCATAGAGAGGGTAGAAAGTACATCTTTAGAAGAGATTAGGATTTTTTTTTTTTTTTTTTTTTTTTTTTTAAGAGACAATGAACGGAGGAAGGAAAAACACAGATAAAACAAAAAGGTCCATGTGCCTAAAGGCATCCTCCATTCATAAAATGTTTGTAACAACTGGATTTAAACATTTGTTGATTGTAAGTTTGTGGAAAGCAATTCGAGGGAAGTGAATTCCAAAGAGTAGTAGCTCTGGGGATAAATGAATTCTGATAAGCAGAAGTTCTGCATTGTGGAGGAGAAAGTGTAAATTCATGTAAGTGTAAATTAACCCTTATTTAGCGGGCTAGGCGGTTTATTTATATGTACCGCCCAGCGGGGTGTTTTTAGCCAAAATAGGGCTGTTTACGTGATCATTTTCATGCCTAAATAAGACCCAGAGCGTAAAACAAGTATCTATCCCTGAAAGGGCATAAACAGAGCTTTCGAATGACACCATAACGATCCTTTTATGATGGCTTGTTTTCTTGCAACAACCGCGCAATGCGAGTGCAAAAAGCATGTAATTCAGCACTTTCCCCATACAATTCCGTATATAGCGAGTGAGAGAGGGAGGGAGGAGGTGGGATTCGTGTCAGTAGGTTCGCCGCGGTGGTCTGGAGCAGTCATACGCTCGCTACTCTCCTGCCACCACTTGTCTCTCTCTCTCAGCAACATTACGTGCTGAAATTGCCACACGACCTATGTCGCGCACCGCCACATAGTCCAGATTTATTTAACTCGACTTATGTTGCGCCCCGACACTTAGGGGTTAAGCATAAGTAGGAGAGAGGTGGGTGGAGAGGGAGAAATAGCACTGGAGTCATCCAAGGTGGAGTTTCTAGCAAAAGTTTGAGCGAAGAGTTCAGCTTTGTCAGAGGAAGAAGTGATGGTTGTGCCATCAGTGTGGAAAAGGTGAGGGAAAGACGAGGAAGAAAAATTGTTGGAGAGGTTTTTGGCTAGATGCCAGAAAGCTTGGGAAGAGCTAGAGTTAGATAGTTCAGTGCATTTATTATTGATGAAAGAGTGCTTGGCAAGTCGAAGAACAGATTTGGCTTGATTCAGGGCAGAAACATAGGAAGAATGAGATTCTTGAGTTTTAAGGCATTGGTACCGTTTGAATGCTTCCTCCTTGTTGTGGACAGCAGTAGAACAAGCGAAAGTAAACCAAGATTATTTTGCATTAGACTGAGAGAAAGAAAATGGAATGTACGCCTCCATGCCCGAGATGATTACCTCGGTAATGCGTTACACACTCTATGAGGGTCCCTTGGCCACGGAAGCAGACGTCATTCCATGGGAAATCAAAGAAGTACTGCCGGAGAGCCTCCCAGTCGGCAGCGCCAAAGTGCCACAAGCGCCACCGGGTGGGAGGATCGGGTGGCCGTACTGAAGAGATAGTATAATTATATTGTCTAGTTTATCATGTTATTATTGAAAACATACATCATTAAAATAGTGATTCATGCATATATACAAAAAGGTTTGTATGTCTTGTTTTCAAACATATGTATACACACCCTGACACTACCTATGATAGTAACTATTATATGATATTAATATTCTTCTTCACAAAACTAATCACAAAACTAATGCGACGAACGTCTTGATATCTCCTTACTAATGGGGCTAAACATGAGGGAGAAGGGGGTTGACAAATAATAAATACCATTGTATTAAAAGTCCTCTAATTATTGTGATGGTTGAGAATGTCCGGGCCCCTGGTTACTGAGGGTAGTCTAACGTGTGGAGAGGCAGTATGTGGGGGACCTGTATTGTTGGGACCCCTTGTTGGGTGAGTCTCAAAGGTTAGGTCTATGTGGGGGAATCAGGTGGGGGCTTGTGGGGTGTTGTGTGTGGTAGTGTTGTGTATTAAGGCAGTATGTGGGGGACTTGTATTGTTGGAACCCCTTGCTGCGTGGTTCTCAAACGTCAGGTATATGTGGGGGACTTTGGGGTGTTGTGTGTTATGTTGTTGGGTGTAGTTTTGTTTGTTGTGATGTTTGGGTGCGGTAATGTTGTGTATTAAGGCAGAATGTGGGGGGACCTGAATTGTTATATCCTTCGTTTTGTTGGAGGTTTATTATGCACATATTGTTGCATAGTATTATTCTACTCCTAACTGGTAATGCGAATAATATTAGCATTGACGCTTTGGGAAGGTGAAGGAGTGTGAATGGTGGCTGCATATTGTTAGTGATTACGATGGCGGTGAAGAATAGTAATGTATATAATGGTTCATCCTCAAGATATATGGGTTTGAATTACTATCATGGTTGTAATTGTGAGGGAGATTACGATAGTTTAGCCATTATACATGTCCATTACAATCCTACGTAATGGCAAGAACGGCTAATAATAATAGAGTATGGTGAGGTTTGATTTATTCTATATATAATTATTATTTACCAGACAACTACTTTCCTATTGCAAGTTTGAACAATATTGGTTGTACGGTAGGGCTAATAAGTCATTCCTCAGCTGTAATTACCTTTGGCTCGCTCTGGGCTGTATTAATGTCTGTCAGATGTTGAATAGGGTGGGTAAGGGTAGGAACATGTTTGTATATCTCAATCGAAACGAATAAATCAAGTTTTAGATATTGCTGATATTATTGATCAAAACATACTTGGTGCCGATACATCACTTATTAGGCCGACTGTACGTGAACTATTTAAATATCCTATGATGAGACAAAACAAAATTTGAAACGCCTCATATGCAGGATGTAATACGAGCTAAGAAAAACGTTAATTAATCTTCAATAATATACCGCACTGTCCAAAACTGTGTTGGTTGCTGAAAATATTAGTGATTCCAACTTAGCTAATGCTAAGTTAACAATAGATCATTGGATCATATAAAGGTTAATTATTGTGAAACCAATAAATTGTTAATGAGTTAGCATACATGACTCTAAACATATAAACTGCATTTTATAGCTTGTATGTAAGTATATACTATTTTGTGCATACAAGCTATAAAATACAGTACATATTTTCATAAAAAAATGTGTTTATCGCATGTATTTGTTTATATAATTTTTGTGTCGTGATAACTACAGTAACAGTCAGGACCAACCACAAACTGCTGTACATTGTTAAGCAAAGTGTTAAATGATGATAACTAAATTGATATTCCAAACACTAATAACATTACTATAGGGATGGGAGAGGGAATTCGGAACAGAGGGGAGGACAGTTTAGTGTTGCCAATTTAGCTACTTTCCCGCTAGATCTAGAAGTATTTCATTCGATCTAGCGCCACATTTTTACATCCAACGATAAGAATTATAGCTATATTCTGGAGATTTGAGCTATATTTGAGGAATTTGCTAGAGATTGTGCTATTATTCTAGCGAGTTTTGGTCAGGGTTGTCAAATCAAATCCGCTGGATAATAACTACATGCCGAAAATAGCTAGAAAAATGGCACAATTTCTACAATATATCTTTAAAATGGCTAAAATCTACAGATCGCTAGAATTCATGTTGCTAGACGTAAATATTTGCCTCTAGATCGAAGTAAATACCTCCAGATCTAGCAGAATTGTAGCTGAATTGACAACACTATTGCCGGCTTGTATTTACTATCTAGCGGACTTGATTTGGTAACCCTGGCAGGACTGAAACATTGTAATCGTTTCCCACTTGTTGACAAAGTTGGCTCAGCTTTTCATTTAGATAGAGTGGATAGCTGGGGGTCAGGTGAATGTGAGTGATGGTGATGTATGGTGGTGAGTTGTGGTGGTGGTTTGGTGGGGTCGTGGTGGTAATGGAGATGCCTGGTGGTGATGGAAATGTTTGGTGGTGAGATATGGTGATGGTGATATTTGGTGATGGATTAGAGAGGTTGTGGCAATGATACCTGTGGTGGTGATGATTGAGGTGGTGCTAGAGGTGTTAGATGGTGATGATAGTGGTGGGTTGTGGTGATGGATTGGGAGGGGGGGGGTAGTGGTAGTAATGGTGATGTCTGGTAGTCATAATTGTGGGGTGCTAGCGGTGTCACATGGTGGTGATGGTGATGATATTGGTGGGTTGTGGTGATGGATTGGGAGGGATGGGGTGGGGGGGGGGTAGTGGTAGTAATGGTGATGTCTGGTGGTCATAATTGTGGGGGTGCTAGCGGTGTCACATGGTGGTGATGGTGATGATAGTGGTGGGTTGTGGTGATGGATTGAGATGGAGGGGGGGGGGGGGGGTAGTGGTAGTAATGGTGATGTCTGGTGGTCATAATTGTGGGGGTGCTAGCGGTGTCACATGGTGATGATAGTGGTGGGTTGTGGTGATGGATTGGGAGGGAGGGGGAGGGGGGTAGTGGTAGTAACGGTGATGTCTGGTGGTCATAATTGTGGGGGTGCTAGCGGTGTCACATGGTGGTGATGGTGATGATAGTGGTGGGTTGTGGTGATGGATTGGGAGGGAGGGGGGGGGGGGGGGGTAGTGGTAGTAATGGTGATGTCTGGTGATCATAATTGTGGGGGTGCTAGCGGTGTCACATGGTGGTGATGGTGATGGATTGGGAGGGAGGGGGGGTGGGGGGGGGGGGGGGGGGTAGTGGTAGTAATGGTGATGTCTGGTGGTCATAATTGTGGGGGTGCTAGCGGTGTCACATGGTGGTGATGGTGATGCTTGGTGGTGAGCTATGGTGATGATTATTTTTGTTTTTTATTTGAGTTAGAGAGACAAAAGGCAGAACGGCCTGCGACGAGTGCCTCCCCAAGGGATGTTCAAACCAAAATGCCTGGACACACGGAGTTTGAAGCAATTTAAGTAGTGGTGATGTCGGTGTCTACTGGAGATGATGGTGATTTCTGGTGGAGAGTTATGGTGAGTGAGGTGCTGAATGATGGTGATATTTGGTTATGAGTCATGTTAGGCGATTTTGGTGGTGATGGTGATAGGGATGGTGGTGCTCGGTGGTTAGTTATTTTAGGGAATTGTGGTGGTGGTGATGGTGATAACGATGGTGATGCTTGGTAGTGAGTTAAGTTAAGCGATTGTGGTGGTGATAGTGATGGTGATGATTGATGGTGAGTTATGTTAGGCGACTGTGATGGTGATAGGAATGATGTTGCTTATTGGTGAGCTATGTTGAGTGATTGTGGTGGTGATGGTGATAGAGATGGTAATGCCTGGTTAATTGTGGTGTGATAATAATGACAGGTTGTACAGGTGCCCACATAAGTATATTTTCTTCTCCATGATCTATTACATGGAAGTATAATGCACATTATTGAATTACAAGTGCAGTTTCTAAGGCAGTGGTTAACTCATGTGAATAGTCAACTGATAATAATTATTAGAAACCACACTCGCAATACTATTTTACTTACGGTACATACCTATGACCACGACGAGGATCAGAACTAATGTGGACAACTGTACACTAAATGGTCCATGTATGAGAACAGGGACTATGAATAAGCGTGACCTTTCTAAACAATATATGTTCTTATTAATAGCAACTGTTGGTTAATATGATGAAGGGAATGCAGTGCTAATTACTTGTTTAAGACTGGAATTGAGAGTGACTAGTGCGAGTGATGATGATGGTGATAATACAGAATTGCCATGGTTGTAAATAGTAGTGATGCATGTAGTGAGGATGCCAACACGTTATAGTGTGACATTGCATACTAATTACTAATACAGTGTTTTTTATTTATAAAATGATAGTAGAGTACATGTAGTTGAAGAAACTGGAAGGTGCCAGCTCGTAACAGTTGGAGAATTTCTAAAAATTAGGTCAAATCCAAAATTGCCACCATTTACCATTAATACCTTCTTCTCAGTTACCGTAGTATGTTTAAAACAGAAAATATCAATAATTTTGGAATTATTTACAGTCATGAGATTCTTAGCACCTTATATTATCATGTAATCATTACAAAACATAACAATTCAAAGCATTATTTATCCATCATTAACCCTGTTCAGGCCAAGGAAGAAAAATTATCGCCCTAAATTGCACCAGAACTGTATGTTGGCCCCAGTGCCTTTACATTTTCAGGCTTTTAAAGGAATTATATTAAACACGATTTGAATGTATTTTAAAACTTTAGCCTTAGTCAGGGACGTATACAGGAGCCTTTTAGGAAGGGGTCCTCGTTTATCTCCATTTTTGTTTTGTCAAAACAAAAGAAAAAATCTAGCTCGTTTAAAATGCATTGTTTTGAGATAATTTGTGTGTGAAACAAAAATGCATGTGCTGAACAGAACAAAGGACCCAAAGACTGGGTGAAATTCATACACCATCATAGGAAAACAAAATATATAACGTATTACAATAGACCATCTGAAACATTGACCTCCATCAGCCAAAGAAATTACTTGATGATGGACTCTAACCAAACAATGTTATGCATTAATCTCGAGAATAAGGAAGGAATTACACTACCTCTTTAGACTCTAGTAGTTACTGCCACAATCAGTGGGTAACTGAATACATTTGACATTAATGTAACAACTATAGAAAACATGTACCACACCTGAATAGCAAAAATGGATTAACTGTCTTCAGCATTGTCATCTTCAATGTCATCATCGTCATCCTGACACTGGGCCTCAAATGGAGAGAACTGTTTTGTGTGTTCATTCAAACAGATGTTGTCAGCTCCGCATTTGCAGTACGATGTGCATGAAAGTCCATTTGCCCCACAGCTGCATTTCTGGGTGGCGCATGGTGATTTAGATTTGCAGCCACAAGCCACGGTTTGCAAAAGATTAGGAGGCGCAATGAGGTCAGTCCCAAGCATGGGTGTTAGGATTTTGTTCTCTGTCTTCCACCCATACTGAGAAATGTCAAGTTCTGGAGGACTTGGTTGATTAGCTGCAGTCCACAGTAGAACCTTGAGGTGTGCATGCTTGATGTGCTGAAGTCACATGAAGTACAGCATTATATGTTGGCGGCAGGCTCTTAATTTTAGGAGGTTCTTTCTTGCTGGTGAACAAGCAAAATCTCAAGTCATTAAGTGAGGAGACCGGTGCTGTTCCATGCAAAGCTGACAGGAAACGAAATCCTTCTTCAACCCATTCCTTTTTTTGTTCTATGTTATTCTTGGCAACTGCTTCAAGACAAATAGATGAGTTCAGCAAAACGTTAACTGCTGAGACTTTCCCCTTACCAAACGGATAAGACACAGAGTTACATCCACTAAGACTGTGGACAGGCAGCAGACTCAGGCACTTGTCACTCAGTTTCAGCGCTGTGGCATTTATGTTGATAATTTGCCTATTGAACTTCTTCATGGTCACCTGTGCACTGGCTTTGTGAAGCCAGAACAAATACAGTAAGAGTACAAAGATGTCCGTGTCGTCAGCGAGCACCTGTATGTGCCTTTTGTTGTGGTGAAAATGCAGAAAATAACTGATTAATGTTACATCTATGCTTCAGTCACTCTCTTACATGAAAATAAAACATATAAGTAAACGTTGTCTATCACTGAATGAACAAAAACGACAAATGTCATCTGACCTTCATGTAATCTGATATGAAAAGTATAAAAACAATGTATATTTCATAGTTTTTTTCAACAAAAAGGGATAATTTTGGATACCTGATTGCATACATATCACATATTATATATTATTTTAATCTATAAATTGCTTCCTTCCGATCATTTAAGTGACCAAAACGAAAATATTTCCATGAAGGGACACTCCAGTAAATGCGCAGCAAATTTGGCGAAGCTCTCGGAAGCTTGTACTAATTAAATAACTTCCCCACTCGTGCTGCGCTGGCACCTCCCAGATTCTTAAAATATATGTACTTTACTATCATTTTACGAAAAAATATTGTATTAGTACGCTATGTCACACCCATACATGACAAATATAGACGGCATCCTGACTAATGGGTGGTGATTATTGAAAGGCATGGTGGTGATTATAACTTGAAATTTAATGAACGTTGGTAGAGATTATCTTGCTTTACGATTAATATCCCCTTCAGCACCATGACGTTTTTACCTTTCATTATGGCTAAAGGTAGACTACTATATCCAGTTTCAGAAGGACCTATATTATTCAGAGGGTTTAATGAGATCGTATTTACCTCTTTGAGTCGTAGAAGTAGAGTATTAACTATGGTGATAATTACGAAATTGTGAAAGAGTTAAAGGCCGATGTTGACGAAAGCGTTAGATAAAGAATAATTATAGTTACTGTTCATTCATTATAAGTAGGCCAGAAATCCTAACCCCTAACCTCGGTATCTCAAAAAAGGCAAGAGCAAATGGGCTCCAAATATCCAAACCTATTCACTGGCTGACCATTCCCCTTCTGGACCGGTCTTGCCTTGTAAAGGACAGCCCTGAAACCCGGGGGATCTCAAAACGTAGCCCTATTTCGTATCTGTAGACTGGCGTTGAGTAGAGCTCTCTAGGTCAACTGGATCAGTTGTGATGACGATTTCCGTAGAGAGAGTTTTGACGCGATGTTAGCAATATCGGACATTTATAGACACTAATTTCGCAGACAACATCAACAAACCTCCGACTTCTTCTTGATTTTGAAGGTGCGCGTCGCTCCGACCGGCTTTGTTTACATACGGTTCAAACACGGCTTTCAAACCAGCTTAATAGGCTTTCAAGCTTATGGATTTCAGAAGCCCATCCTGGACCAACAGCGCGAGTTTGTTATGGGCTGCTGGAAGCCCAACTGGGTACTGAGGGTAGTAGACATACTAGCTATATTTTTTCGAGTCGTTTTATCTATATTATTAAATTAGTTCGTGTGTCTGTTTGTCTGTGTGTTCTTAATAGGCGGCCGCAGTTTTGGACCTGAGGAGCTGAAACTTCAATTGACCTGGGTCAGGTCATAGAGGGGGCGAGGCCACGATCGGAGATCATTTCGAGGCTGAAATTGAAACAAAAATGAAAAAAATTGCCATTTGGGGCAGAAGGAGGACTCCGATCGAAAAGGTGTATGGAACGAAAGTTGTTCGCAGCCCCCCAAAATGTAGGTACGGAGGAGGCAGATCCAAAATCGGAGGTCATTTAGCGGCCGAAATCGAGGTCGCCGTTTAATGAGGCACAGGGAGGTCGAGGCCGGTAATTATGGTAGTAGTAGTATTGTGATGATTGTGGTAGTAGTGATTGATGATGGTAATTATGGTAGTAGTAGTGGTGGTAGTAGTGATGGTGATTATGGTGGTACAGCATTATTATTAAATTTAAACCCGGGCAACGCCGGGTACCCCTACTAGTTATTATTATTATCGTATATTTTGTTAAGAGCTTAGTGGTCAAGACTGTTAGCCTACCTCTGATGAATGAACTTTAGCATAGTTCCAATAAAACGCAGACATTTAGGAGTGGAGATGATGCTTTATAAATGACAATTCAAGATGATAGCAAATAACATTTGAACAAAACTGTTCTTAATCATGGTAACAACAGTTGTGACACAGGTTGTAGAAGGTAATGGTAATTCATATTTATTCACCAACCCACCAATTAACTTACAAATAAACCTAATTAATTACCTAAATTAAACTAATGCATGCCAGACGTTAAGGGAAGTGTTTTGCATTTATATTTATGGGTATATAGTTACTACTTAGTATTATTCAGTTATTTCCCCAGACCTACATCAAGCTTTCCTTCGGTTCCCCATAACTTGCAGGCTCGCTATCAATGGCCAGGAAAACATCGACACCTAAATGGCACGAACGGTCTTAAAATACCCAAACTAACGGGTCAAATGTCTTAAAATTTCAAAACTAATGGAGCTAAGCATCAGGGAGAAGGGGGCCCATAAAACCACCTTTAACCCTTTCAGTACCGATGATGTCTTCTATATTTTATTTCAGCTTCTTTTACACGATTTTATGAAGCTTGGGATGAATATATGGTAGCTAAAAGGATGCATGGATATAGTAGCCTTATAATTGTTAGACGTTCTTCGTAAGCTGAATGAAATCATGTAAATATAGCTAGAATAAAATGAGAAAGGCATCGCTGGTACAGAAAGGATAACCCAATCATTGTAAACGAGGTTATTTGTCAAGCTTGATGATTATGGTTCATGGGTGGATTGGGTTGTGGGTCTTGGTGATGTTACCCCTTGTAGTACCGCTGACTTCTGTTCTGGCAACGTGTTTTTAAATATATTTTAGCTACATTAAGACTATTATGTTCAGTTTAATAATCTGTGGTAGCAAAAATGGTTTAGTGAGATAGTTAGAAACATGTCAACTGCTGAATATAATCCTCTAATAGTAGCCATAATAGAGTTACAAGGACGGCACTGGTACTGAAAAGGTAAGCACCACAACCTCTCTCATCATCACCATCACCATAGTCGACATCAACACACAGTGTGTCCAACCGGAGCAGTCTTGTTTGAAGACTTGAATGAATATGAGAAGGAATACAAGAAAACCAACATAAAATAGTATTGTTTTGGCAAGGTTCTCAATTCCAAAGACATAATTTGAATTATGGACAATCATTTTATCTTTACATTTACAATAATAGAAACTACAAATTATGGTTCTATCTATCTATCTATTGTCTGACGCCGTGATCCCCCCGAAGGTGTGACCACGAACGAAACGCCCCCATGCACCTCTGTCCCCAGTCAGTCAACGCCCCTCCTCCCAACCAGCACCGCTTTCATCCATATACTTCTTCACTCCATCCTTCCACCTCTCTTTCGGTTCACATCTCCCTCTCTGTCCTTCCACCTCGCTCTCGTACACCCTCTTAGTCTCTTGCTTCCCATACGTTCCATATGGCCGAACGATCTCAAGGCGTTCCTTTTCACACTTTCCAGCAAATCTACCTCCACACTACACCTCCTTCTTACTTCCTCATTCGTCTGTCTATCCCTCCATGTTACTCCGAACGCACTTTTCAAGTAACTCATTTCCACCCATCTCACTCTTGGTCTGAGTTTCTCCACCAACGTCCATGCTTCGCTTCCGTAAGTCAGTGTCGGGATTACCACACTGTCATGCAAGGTCTTCACTTCCATGCTGACCACCCTATTTCTTGTTACTGCTTTCAGCGTTCCTACAACCCTCTTCCCCTGTTGCACCCTCTCCCGCTCTTCTTCATCCATACCCCCATCTTTACTCAGCACACTGCCCAGATAATGGTTCTAATAATGGTTAATAAAGTTTCTAAATTGCAAACACATCATTTGAGCTATAAATAATAATTTTATCTTCACATCTACAATAATGTATATATGAAAGTATGTATATACTCAGGCACATACCCTATTGATGAGAGTGGCCGACTTAAGACAGAAACCCGTACAGAAACCTTTAAAGTTCCAATTCTTAGAGTTCGGGACCACTTTTGCATTCCCTCACCCCTTAAACTGTCTCGTTGAGTAAGACAATTATACAAGGGGTGGAGGATTCTTAACCCCCTGCCCCCAGAAGGGAAAGTAGGTTAGTAAAAGAGACAGACTGAAACGGCTAAAAGTTAGGTAGAGGATATTTAACCTCACTCTGAATAGGACCAGCCCTTACCCCATTTACAATAATAGAGACTACAAATAATGGACTCGGCTATCGTTTGATACCCAGGTACCGTATCACTTTTTTGACAGCTGCACCATAACCTTCATCACTATTAAGGGTACTTCACACAGTCAGGAATGCGAGCTAGAATCACTAGGAGTAGCTGAAAATTCGGATTCCTGGGCCTATTTGCGTTGAAAATCGATGACTCCTAGTGACTCTAGCGATATCCTAGTGACTCCTGTTAGACTCCCAGTGACTCCAAACCAGTTGTGGGCGATTAGCCCTGTCCGACAAAATGTTCACCGTGTTTAAAGTTCTCGCCGCGAGTCGGACTACTCCCAGTGATTCCTGATGACTCTCAGTGATTCCCCAGTGAGTCCTGGTGATTCACGGTGATTCGTATCTGATTCGCGGACAGCTTTCGGTTTCAGTTTTAGTTCTCGCCAGAATCACCAGGACTCACTGGGGAATCACTGGGAGTCACTGGGAGTGGTTCGACTCGCGGCGAGAACTTTAAACACGGTGAACATTTTGTCGGACAGGGCCAATCGCCCGGGACTGTTTTGGAGTCACTGGGAGTCTAACAGGAGTCACTAGGATATCGCTAGAGTCACTAGGAGTCATCAATTTTCACCGCAAATAGGCCCAGGAATCCGAATTTTCAGCTACTCCTAGTGATTCTAGCTCGCATTCCTGACTGTGTGAAGTACCCTTTAATTTTCAACTTTTCAATAACTCGTACTTCATTCCCGGTTTTATCCCGGTGATTCCTGGTGACTCCCAGTGACTCCCGGTGATTCGCAGGTACACTCCCGCTGGCTCCTACTGTGTTGTGAGTGCACAGGGAATTTCAGACACTCGCGGTCGTATTCCCAGGAATCAACAGGAGTCATTACTCCTAGTAATTCTAGCTCGCATTCCTGACTGTGTGAAGTACCCTTTAGTGTAACAATAAAATAATCACCATCACTACTATAACAGCTGCACCAACACCACTATATTCACCACAACACCTGCACCAACACCACCACAAACGTCTGCACCAACACTACCACAAACGTCTACACCAACACTACCACAAACGTCTGCACCAACACTACCGCAACACCTGCACCAACACCACCACAAACGTCTGCACCAACACTACCACAAACGTCTGCACCAACACTACCACAAACGTCTGCACCAACACTACCACAACACCTGCACCAACACCACCACAAACGTCTGCACCAACACTACCACAAACGTCTGCACCAACACCACCACAAACGTCTGCACCAACACCACTATGACCACCACAAACGTCTGCACCAACACCACTATGGCCACCACAAACGTCTGCACCAACACCACCACAAACGTCTGCACCAACACCACCACAAATGTCTGCACCAACATCACCACAAACGTCTGCACCAACACTACCACAAACGCCTGCACCAATACCACCACAAACGTCTGCACCAACACTACCACAAACGTCTGCACCAACACCACCACAAACTTCTGCACCAAGACCAGCACAAACGTCTGCACCAACACTACCACAAACGTCTGCACCAACACCACCACAAACGTCTGCACCAAGACCAGCACAATCGTCTGCACCAACATCACCACAAACGTTTGCACCAACACCACCACAAAGGTCTGCACCAACACTACCACAACACCTGCACCAACACCACCACCAACGTCTACACCAACACCACCACAAACGTCTGCACCAACACTACCACAAACGTCACATCACCACAAACGTCTGCACCAACATCACCATAAACGTCTGCACCAACACCACTATGACAACACCTGCACCAACACCACCACAAACGTTTGCACCAACATCACTATGACCACAACAGCTGCACCAACACCACCACAAACGTCTGCACCAACATCACCACAAATGTCGGCACCAACACTACCACAACACCTGCACCAACACCACCACCAACGTCTACACCAACACCACCACAAACGTCTGCACCAACACTACCACAAACGTCTGCACCAACACTACCACAAACGTCTGCACCAACACTACCACACACGTCTACACCAACACTACCACAAACGTCTGCACCAACACTACCACAAACGTCACATCACCACAAACGTCTGCACCAACACCACCATAAACGTCTGCACCAACACCACTATGACAACACCTGCACCAACACCACCACAAACGTTTGCCCCAACACCACTATGACCACAACAGCTGCACCAACACCACCACAAACGTTTGCACCAACTCCACAATTACCACAACAGCTGCACCAACACCACCACAAACGTTTGCACCAACACCATAATGACCACAACAATTGCACCAACACCACTATCACTTCCACACCTGCACCAACACCGCTATCACCTCCACACCTGCACTAATACCACTATCACTTCCACACCTGCAACAACACCACTATCACTTCCACACCTTCACCAACACCACTATCACTGCCACACCTGCACCAACACCACTATCACTTCCACACCTACACCAACACCACTATCACATCCACACCTTCACCAACACCACTATCACTTCCACACCTTCACCAACACCACTATCACTTCCACACCTGCACCAACACCACTATCACTTCAACACCTGCAACAACACCACAATCACTTCCACACCTACACCAACACCACTATCACTTCCACACCTGCACCAACACCACTATCACTTCCACACCTGCACCAACACCACTAGCACTTCCACACCTTCACCAACACCACTATCACTTCCACACTTGCACCAACACCACTATCACTTCCACACCTTCACCAACACCACTATCACTTCCATACCTACACGAACACCACTATCACTTTCACACCTTCACCAACACTACTATCACATCCTCACCTTCACCAACACCACTATCACATCCACACCTTCACCAACACCACTATCACTTCCACACCTGCACCGGACACCACTATCACTTCCACACCTTCACCAACACCACTATCACATCCACACCTTCACCAACACCACTATCACTTCCACACCTTCACCAACACCACTATCACTTCCACACCTGCACCGGACACCACTATCACTTCCACACCTTCACCAACACCACTATCACATCTACACCTTCACCAACACCACTATCACATCCACACCTTCACCAACACCACTATCACTTCCACACCTGCACCAACACCACTATACCATCCACACCTTCACCAACACCACTATACATCCACACCTTCACCAACACCACTATCACTACCACACCTTCACCAACACCACCATCACATCCACACCTTCACCAACACCACTATCATTTCCACATCTTCACCAACACCACTATCACTTACACATTCACCAACACCACTATCACTTACACACCTTCACCAACACCACTTTCACTTTCACACCTTCACCAACACCACTATCACTTCCACACCTTCACCAACACCACTATCACTTCCACATCTTCACCAACACCACTATCACTACCACACCTTCACCACTATCACTTCCACACCTTCACCAACACCACTTTCACTTTCACACCTTCACCAACACCACTATCACATCCACACCTTCACCAACACCACTATCACTTCCACACCTGCACCAACACCACTATCACTTCCACATTTGCACCAACACCACCAAAAACGTCTCCCAGTTAGCCAGGTAGATTGTATCCATTACCACCAATAACTACAGCCCTCCCCCCCCCCCCCCAACTTCAGTTCACCGGGGATTACACCTGTATAACCATAATTATCGATTAATGGAAATTACGTTTGTTAGCCATACCTCCCACGCAGGACCCTTTGAAAAAAAAAACATGTATACTCTACCGGTATATATACACTATATATATATATATATATATATATATATATATATATATATATATATATATATATATATATATATATATATATATATTTTTTTTTTTTTTTTTTTTTTTCATTTAAACTCGTAAATATGTATACAGTATATATACTTTTTTCTGATTTAACTTCAACCACATGTGTAAGCTGTAGATTTATATTTAGTTTTATGTTACAGAAATGCTATAGCTATCCTGCTACATTTGAATTATATATAAAGATATGGTGTCTTTTTATATTTCCCGAGTTTCATTCATTTAAATATTTATACACTGGTAAGCGGATTTGGTTATTATGAAAATATATACCGGTAGGCCTATACATATTTTATTATTGATTTTAGATGGGAAAGTATATATATATATATATATATATATATATATATATATATATATATATATATATATATATATATATACAGTATATATATATATATAGAGAGAGAGATTCCAGTTGGTATTTTTTCTGGCAGAATTGACTTCATTGATAATTTAGGTTACTTTAAGAAACAACCATGTTCCAGAGATAAAGGTTTTCACTTACAGTAGATTTATCAACAATTAATTATGCACATATTTATGATTCCGAACAACAAAACTGATGCAGGTCACAAAGAACCGGCTGCCCCATTAACCTGGGAATGGCGCAGAGACTCTTAAGAGGTTTTACTGGGCGGAGGCGACTGGACTCTTAAGATCCAAGGCTTAAATAAAGCCTTTTAATAATTCCCAGAGGCACTCAAAACAAAGGAATATGTGAATAAGTGAGATAATTCTCCTCCATACCTCTATCACTCCTCCACATATGTCAAACCCCCCCCCCTTCAATTATCATACATTTTTCCTATTTTTCCCTTGTTTATCGGTTTATTTAACGCATAAATATCTCTCACCTGGTTTCAAGGTCATCTGGGACGCATATAGAGAGCGTGGCAAGAGAGAGACAGCAAGAGAGAGATATCAGTCTGGCTTCAGGTCGCTAACCTCATGACTGGAGGATCGGCAATAATTCGTCTTTTTCACCCCCCCAAATACTATTTCCACTTGTTTTATTGCTATTATATATTAATATATTCATATTAAATATAAAATAGGCACATATAAATAACGATATTTATCGGATAATGACGATTTTAGGCGGGAATGAACCAAAATATGCTTGCTTGGCTGGCACTTTTAAAATCCAATGGCGCGTCCTTGCCGGGTTAATCCCTTCACCACCAATATGTAATTTTGATCCTATTTTGGTTACCGTTAGACGGTTTGTTTAGTGTATAATCTACATCTAGAACTCAAATGGGTAAATATGATCTAAATAAACCCCCTTAATAACATAGGTCCTTCTTAAACTGCAGGAAAATCATCTCATTTTAGCCAGAATCAGAGGTAACAAGGTGTCATGGTGCTGAAAGGGTTGATTAATGTTAACACTAATATCCTTTACCCCTACCAATAAAACAAATCTATCTACACAACGATGACATCACACATATCATCATTCCACTACCCCTACTAAACCCCCACCAACCCAATTACTTTTGTCATCTATTAAAGGAGGGGAGGGGGGTATTTAACTTTATATTTAAATTTGTATATTATTAGTAATATATATATACTGTATATATTTATATTTATATATATATATATATATATATATATATATATATATATATATATATCTATATATATATATATAATATATATAATTATAACAGTATACTGTATATATATATATATATATATTATATTACCATATTACCAGTCTTGCTAAGGCAGCCTCCCAGAAGCTGGGTGTACTCAACCGCCTTAGGGGTTTCTTTTCCCCTGCACAGCTTCTTGCTCTGTACAGGGGCATAGTGCACCCTTGTATTGAATATTGTTCACATGTGTGGGGAGGTTCCTCTCACACCGCTCTCCTAGACAAAGTTGAAAGGAAGGCCTTTCGTATCATTAACTCCCGTTCACTCACCAACTCTCTGCAATCTCTCTCTCTCCGCCGCAATGTTGCATCTCTCTCGCTATTCTATCGCTACTATAATAATCAGGGTTCCTCAGAGCTATCCCAGTACATACCACCTCCTTTACGTAGGGCACGTGGTACCCGTCTTGCAACTCAATCCCACCCCTACTCTGTGCAACTCTCCAACCCAAGAGTGAAACGTTACTCTCAAACATTCTTCTACTCAACAGCTGAGCTCTGGAACTCTCTCCCAGAATCAGTCTTTCCCTCTTCCTATGACTTAAATTGCTTCAAACTCCGTGTGTCCAGGCATTTTGGCTTGAACGTCCCTTGATTTTGGCCCTGTCACTCTTTCAACTATGGGGGAGGCACTCACTATAGGCAGTTATGCCTTTTGCCTCCCTCAATCACATAGAAAAAAAAAATAGAAAAAAAAATATATATACCGTATATAATATATTATTTTTATATGTGGATGAGGGAGACAAAAGGCAAAACTGCCTGTGACGAGTGCCTCCCCTAGAGTTAAAAGAGTGACAGGGCCAAAATTAAGGAACATTCGAGCCAAAATGTCTGGACTCACAGAGTTTGAAAAAATTTAGGCTAAGTCATAGGATGAGGGAAAGATGGATCAAGGGAGAGAGTTCCATAGCTCAGTTGTTGAATAGAAGAATGATTTGGAGTAATGTTTCACTCTTGAGTTGGAGAGTTGTACAGAGTATGGGTGGGATTGTGTTGCAAGAGGGATACTACGTACCCTACGTAGAGTAGGTGGTATGCACCGAGAGAGCTCTGAGGAACACTGATTATTGTAGTAGCGATAGAATATAGAGAGAGATGCAACATTGCAGCGAATAGAGAGAGATTGCAAAGAGTCGGTGAGTGGACGGGAGTTAATAATACGAAAGGCTTTCCTTTCTACTTTGTCTAGAAGTGCTGTATGTGAGGATCCTCCCCACACATGTGAACAATACTCAATACAAGGAAACACTGTGCTCCTGTACAGAGCAAAAAGCTGAGCAGGGGTAAAGAACCGCTTGAGGCGGTTGAGCACACCCAGCTTCTGGGAGGCCGCCTTAGCAAGACTGGTAATGTGGTCCTTCCGAGAGAGAGCAGAAGAAAAAGAGACACCAAGAATACTGAGAGAAGATGAAGGGTTGATTTTTATATTGTTGAAGAATAAGGGAAAGTCCGCTGGAGTTCACGGCGGGTAGATACATGGAGAAATTGGGTTTTGGAAGCAATAAAGGTAACAAGGTTTTCTCTGCCCCAATTAAAGATGGTAGTTAGAGCAGAAGATAAGTGTTCTATGGCTTCATTACGTTTGCTTTTGAGGGATTGCTGGCTAGGGCATTCTGGGAAACTAATTGAATAGTGTAAGGTAGAGTCATCTGCATATTAATGGATAGGACTGGAGGCACAGTTGAGTAGGTAATTTATGAAAATTAGAAAGAGAATAGGAGATAGGACAGATCCCTAAGGAACACCGGAGTTGATAGGATGAGGAAGTGAATGATGGCCATCCACAACCACAGCTATGGAACAGCCGGAAAGGAAATTAGAGACAACGGCACAGATGGAGGGACAGAAACCGAAGGAGGGTACGGTAGTTTAGAAATTAGAGATTTGTGCCAGACTCTATCGAAGGCCTTCGATATGTCTAACGCAATAGAAATAGTTTCACCGAAGTCCTAAAAGGAACAGGACCAAGAGTTAGTAGGATAATATCCTGAAAGAAGAAAGAAGAATTACCAGTAGAGCGACCCTAAAGGAAGCCATACTGGCTGTATGATAATAGATTATGAGATGATAAATGCTTAAGAAATTTGAGAGTAATAATAATTTCAAATACTTTAGAGATACAAGAGATGAGAGCCATTGGAAGACAGTTGGAAGGTTGAGAGTGGTCACCCTTCTTTGGGACAGGTTGAATGAGAGCAAACTTCCAGCAAGAAGGGAAGATGTTAGGAGAGACAGAGACAAAAGGGTTTGCCTAGGCAGGGAGTCAGCACGGAAGCACAGTTTTTGAGTACAACAGGAGGAACACCATCCGGACCGTACGCCTTCTTAGTATCAAAATCAGAGAGGGTAGAGAGTACATCTTTAGAAGAGATTAGGATATTAGGCATAAGTAGGAGAGAGGGGGGTGGAGAGGGATGAATAGCACTGGAATCATCCAAGGTTGAGTTTCTAGCAAAAGTTTGAGCAAAGAGTTCAGCTTTGTCAGAGGAAGATGTGATGGTTGTGCCATCAGAGTGGAAAAGGAGAGGGAAAGACGAGGAAGAAATTGTTGGAGAGGTTTTTGGCTATAGATGCCAGAAAGCTTGGGAAGAGCTAGAGTTGGATAGTTCAGTGCATTTATTATTGATGAAAGAGTGATAGGCAAGTCGAAGAACAGATTTGGCTTAATTCCGGGCAGAAACATAGGAAGAATGAGATTCTTGAGTTTTAAGGCGTCGGTACTGTTTGAATGCTTCCTCCTTATTGCGGACAGCAGTAGAACAAGCGTGAGTAAACCAAGATTTTTTAGCATTAGTCTGAGAGAAAGAAAATGGAATGTATGTCTCCATGCCCGATAGGATTACCTCGGTAATGCGTTCAGCGCTCTCCGAGGGTCCCCGGCCACAGAAACAAAAATCATTCCATGGAATATCAAAGAACTACTGCCGGAGAGCCTCCCAGTCGGCAGCGCCAAAGTGTCACCAAGCTTAAAAATACCCATAATACACTCCTTCGAGATATACAGTATGTTAGATGTTAGGGACATTTCCGGATCATAATCATACAGAATATGTACACTCGGATACCATAGTCTCTAGCCCATTCATACAAATTCGTGGACTTTTACCTATTTTTAACCCTCGTGGCCCGGGCTGCCTTTCTAAAGGACGGAGCTCGTATCCGAGCGATCTGGCCGAAAAACGTCTAGGCCTAGGCTACCGTATCTTTGTTATTTTAACTGCTAGAAATTTCCCATGCATCCCTAAACGTAGTGCGGTTTCCAATCTGTAGACTGGCGTTGAGTAGAGCTCTCTAAGTCAACTGGTTCAGTTGTGATGACGATTTCCGTGGAGTAAATTTCGCCGCGATGTTGACAATATCGGAGCTTTTCAGACACTAATTTCGTCATATCATACAACTACAATATTGATCCGAAGTCTCCTTCTTGTTTTCGGAGGTGCGGTGACGCAATGACCGGCTTTGTTTACATGCGTCGGACGCACGGCATTCAGACCAAGCTTAATAGGCTTTCAAGCTTATAGATTTTAATAGGACACCCGGGTACCGGCCCATCTGCCGCGGTGTCCTTTTAAAAGGACACCCGGGTTGGAAGGTTTAATTAAGGAAGTATATCTCTGGAAACAAATTAATGAATATATTTTTGTATAAATCAACTAGAAAATTATATATAGTATTTATTGAAAAGCTAGTTTTATCCAAAAATAATTCCAAACCGATATAAACAGAAAAACATGGGATTCACGAATTGTTATGGGTGGGCTACAGACTATTGTATCCGAGTGTACGGTAGTTTAAGAAGGATCTGCTGTAGTAAACACGGTAAAGTGAGATAGTTAGAAAGCCTGTTATTTGCTGGAGGCCCTCTTTTAATTTAATAAAATTGCCTAATAGTAGCCAGAATAAAGTTAAAAGGACGGCACCGATACAGAAAGGGTTAAGTAGCCCTTGTAATTACCGCGGGAATAAGCATAATTCATCCTACTTATCAATGTACCGGTCCATCTGTCATCATTAGCGGGGACAGCATAGGGCCCAAACCATTTGTTCGCTACTAACACTTTACAATTATTTAAGGACGGAAGGGGATATTAATTGATCGATATTATTTTGTATTTATTTAACAATTAGTTTCATCGGTAGACCTCCATCAAGCTTAATAAATTATCCTCAAGATCCCTCTTCAAGATAAATGTGTACATTTGTCGGTAAAAACATGTCCTGGCCAATGACCGGTTCCTCCTTAATTACAGGCTTGCTATCGCTCGCCAGGAAAAAATAGACCCATAATTGACACAAAATGTCTTGATATTGATATAGAAATGGGACGAAAGGTCTTAAAATCAACAAACTTATAGGGCGAACGTGTTAATATCTCAAAACTAATAGGGCTAAACATTAAGGAGGAGGGCCAGAACACAACCAAACCTTCCCTTAACCCATTCAGTACCGGCAACGTCCTTTTAACTTTATTCTGGCTACTAATAGGCGATTTTAGTCAGACTAAAAAGAGCCTCCAACAATTAACAGGCCTCGAACTATCTCACTTAACCTTTTTAACTACTACAGATCTTCTCAAACTGCACAATATCTTCTAAATATAGCTAGCATAAATGTACTCCGCCGGTACAGAAGGGGTTAACTGAGAGCAGAGCCAAATCCAGTCTCATCCATCAATACGGGCACTGATTACCGGTAATCGTTTAGTTCAGGTACCGGTACTGGTATGGTAGGTAGCGTTACCAATTAAGGGGAGATGGGCCGTTTTGGTGTTGGTCTATTAATTCATATACTCCTTTATTTCTTAGTTTCCTTGCTAGAACTATATCAAACTTAGAAAAACACCCTCTAGACACATACATATACTGTATACATACTGTGCATACATTTGTACATTTTTCGGTAGAAAAATGTCCTGGCCGAAGGCTGGTTCCTTTTATGATTTCAGGCTCGCTATCACTCCAGTATAAATTTGAAAACAACATTGACAACGAAATGGGGCGAAAGGTGTTAACATTGCCAAACTAATGGGCAGAACATCTTATAATATCAAAACAAATAGGGCTTAACACGAGGGACAAAAGGACCAGGAAAACGGCCCATCTCCCCTTAAGCTACTTTCCCGCTAGATATAGAGGTATTTACTTCGATTTAGAGGTCAGTTTTACATCTAGTGGCATGATTTCTAGCAATATCCTGTATATTTGAGCCAATTTAGAACAATATTGTCGAACTTTTGCAATTATTCTAGCTATTTTCGACATAAATATACTAACTAGCAGACTTGATTATTTTGGTTTGGCGGGGTGTCAAACTGGAGCAATTTTGTTTGAAGACTTGAATGAATGTTAGAGAAGTAAAGCAAGAATATTAACCCCTTCAGCACCGGTGAACTCCATTTCTTTATATTTTGGCAACTATTAGGCGATTTTATTGAACTTTGGAAAGACGTGTACCAATTAAAAGGCTACAGACTCAGGGTGCCAAACAAAATCCGAGTCCATTATTATTAGTCTTTATTATATATTGTATATGTCAAGATAAAATTATGGTTTATTGTTCAAATTATGTGATTCGAACTGATAATATGACCAAAACAATGCTATTTCATGTTAATTTTCTTTATTCCTTCTCATATGCATTCAATTATTTTCAAACCCAAGCAATTTTGTGTGAAGACTGGAATTATTTTGAGAAGCAAAGCAAGAATAGTAAATGGTTAGTGCTTGTTTTGTATCAATTTATTTTAATTTTAATGTAATATTGAGTTTCCTCGCTAGACCTCCATCAAACTTAAAAAATAACCCCCTAAACCCCCTTTCAAGATGAATTTGTAGCCATAATAAAGTACAAAGGACGGCACCGGTACTGAAAGGATTAACCTCTTGAAAATGATGACGCGTGTTGACAGTTTGTTATGGCTATCATTAGGCGATTGTATACAGCTTGCAAAGGATCTGTGGGCGTGAAAACGGCAAAGATCTCAATTAACCCTTTGATTTCCATAAACCCTTCCTAGTCTGAATCAAATCCTCTAACAATAGCCAGAATACAGAAAGGAAATAAATAATGCACCTAAAACAGAAACTCATTACCTGGTACCTATAAATCACGGTTTGGGAAGTACAGTGGCTTACGTTCTGGGGGGGTATTATATATTTGTATTTTTTTATGATGTTATATTTATTACGATATGCCATTTTTTAGTTTGCTCCCTACGGGTTTATAAAGCTTAGATAAGCCCCCCCCCCCCCCCCCCGACTCCCCTTCGAGTTAAGTTTATATAGATTATGGTAGACAAATACCCCAGCTGAAGACCGGTTCCTACTAAATTACAGGCTCGCTATCACTCGTCAGGGGAAAATCGACGCGTGTAGATGATAAGATAGGTATTTATATTGATATAGAAATGGAGCGAAAGGTCTTAACATTGCCAATACGTATAACAAACGCCTGACCTTTCTTTACTTCCGTATATAAAATCATGGATGGAGTCGAAACTCCTGCATACAACTGTACTTTTCAGAGGAGGTATTTGTTTGTTATGAACCCACCAGCCCCCTCTCTCTCATGCTTAGCCCCATGAATTAAGACATTTTAAGACGTTCGCCACATATTATGCAGTGATTACTTATCGGTAATATGATATAAATTAGCGGTTCTTTAGCAAACTACAGGAAACAACTTATGTTAGACAACTGTACAGCTCTCTTGCTGTATATATATTGTCAAAGTATTTAACACAATAATTGTGTATATATATATATATATATATATATATATATATATATATATATATATATATATATATTGGGAACTTAAATGTATATAATTACCAACTTTTATGTATTAAGGATAATCTGCTAACACATGCATGAAGAGCTGTTGGTACATTCCCAGTTGTTAGGAATAGTTATAGTATTTTCCCCCTTTCTACCAGTCTCCCAATATTAATGGGGGATGGGTTTATTTACTTCTTCATTTATGTATTGTTTTGTTATTTTTTTAGTTTCCTCCCTAGACCTCCATCACGCTTATAAACACACCTGCTCAAGACCCTCCTATAAATGTGTACATTAATGTATACTGTAGTAAAATGGCCCGGCCGAAGGCCGGTTCCTTTTAAATTACAGGTTCGCTATCGCTCGCCAGGAACCAACTGACACCTAAATTATACGAAGAAATGGGGCGAAAGGTCTTAAAATCGCCAAACAAATTCGCCGAACGTCTTAAAATCTGAAAGCTAATGGGACTAAGCATGAGGAAGAAGGAGGGCCAGAAAAAACTAACCTTCTCCCCTAAAAAACGAAAACCTAATAGTTTTGTCGATACAATAAATGTATTTGTCTTTTCGAAACATGATTTTGGTCATCTGGTATTGAAGGTCAGTTTTCATACAGATGTACCGGTATATCACTAGGTTATTACAGATGTACCGGTATATCACTAGGTTATTACAGATGTACCGGTATATCACTAGGTTATTACAGATGTACCGGTATATCACTAGGTTATTACAGATGTACCGGTATATCACTAGGTTATTACAGATGTACCGGTATATCACTAGGTTATTACAGATGTACCGGTATATCACTAGGTTATTACAGATGTACCGGTATATCACTAGGTTATTTCATACAGATGTACCGGTATATCACTAGGTTATTACAGATGTACCGGTATATCACTAGGTTATTACAGATGTACCGGTATATCACTAGGTTATTACAGATGTACCGGTATATCACTAGGTTATTTCATACAGATGTACCGGTATATCACTAGGTTATTTCATACAGATGTACCGGTATATCACTAGGTTATTTCATACAGATGTACCGGTATATCACTAGGTTATTTCATACAGATGTACCGGTATATCACTAGGTTATTGCATACAGATGTACCGGTATATCACTAGGTTATTTCATACAGATGTACCGGTATATCACTAGGTTATTACAGATGTACCGGTATATCACTAGGTTATTACAGATGTACCGGTATATCACTAGGTTATTTCATACAGATGTACCGGTATATCACTAGGTTATTTCATACAGATGTACCGGTATATCACTAGGTTATTTCATACAGATGTACCGGTATATCACTAGGTTATTTCATACAGATGTACCGGTATATCACTAGGTTATTGCATACAGATGTACCGGTATATCACTAGGTTATTTCATACAGATGTACCGGTATATCACTAGGTTATTTTGAATTTTCAATATTTGTCCATGACTTATATATATTGTAAAAATACCTATGCATTGTTGTATTATATTTTTCTTTACATAAATGAATAGCCATGAATATAATTCTTACATTCAACAGTATCAACACATATATTGCTTATGCTACATATGATCTGTATCGAGAGTTACATTTATATCATTATTAGAAATGAAATATTATTCCATGTACTGTATGTGTTAAATTATAGCCCTATTTTTATTTATTTTTTAATATACTGAAACGAAATCCAACCTTCAATTAAATTCGGGTTTATTTTGCCAGAGAAATACCTGAATCATTTACTGTATATCACGCTATCGCTCGCCAAGAACATACAACACCTAAATGACACAAAAGATCTTAAAACTGCCAAGCTAACTGAGCGAACGTCTTATAATCTCTAAACTAATGGGACTAAACATTACAGAAAAGGGAGTTCATACAAAAAAAAAAAAAAAAAAAATCCCCTTAACGTGTGGGTTCATTGCTATTTAAAACATGTCCTCCCAACCACAGAATTCCATTAATTTTAGTCTATTATTTTATTATGTAGAGATAAAATCATGGTTTATAGTTCTAATTATGTCTTTGAAAGCGATAAAATAGCAAAAGCAATGCTAGTTCATGTTAATGTTCATATAATCCTCATCATATTCATTCAAGTCTTCAAGCTAAATTGTTCTGGTTTGACTCCCCGCAAGATGTTCACTAATAGTTTAACCCTTTTGTACCAGTGAGGTCCTTCTTGATATATACTGGCAACTATTAGGTGATTTTATCGAGCTTAAGAAGGCCGTCCACTCATTCAAAGGCTACATATTATCTCAATGAATCCATTTAGCTGCTATTTATCATTCCTAAGCTTCATAAAGTCGCCTAAATGCAGCTGAAATAAAACAAAAAACATCACCTGTATTGAAGGGGTTAAGGGGAGATGGGCTGGTTTTTCAGGCCCCCTTCTCCCGCATGTTTAACATATTGGTTTTGAGATTTTAGGACGTTCGGCCCATTAGTTTGGCGATTTTAAGACCTTTCGTGCCATTTAGGTGTCGACTTTTTCCTGGCGAGCTATAGCGAGCCTGTAATTTTTAGAAGCAAAATGTACACATTTATCTTGCAAGGGGGTTTAGGAGGTGTTATTTTAAGGGGGGTTACCTGCTTTATTTCTCTCGCTGGGTTGTATCCATTCGGCCCCATTCAGCCTACTGATTTAAGACGTTTATTCCCATCCAGGTGTCGATTTTTCCTGGCGAGCAATAGCGAGCCTTCATATTTTGGATAATGAGTTAGATAGCTGGCTAAATTTTGTACATTTTTCGAGAGAATAATTTCTCAGGCGAAGCTGGATTTCTCCTTAAATGCTGGCTTGCTATCTCTCGCCAGGAAATAATCGACACCTGGATGAGGATAACTGTCTTAATGTGCCCCATTACTGAATGGGGCCAAATGGATGCAACCCAGCGAGTAAAATAAAACAGGTCACCCCCCTTAATCTTGATGGAAGTCTAGGGAGGAAACTTAAAATATAGTAAAAAGATACATAAATTATCAAATATATACTCCCATCACCCCTTATATATACTCCCATCACCCCTTATATATACTCCCATCACCCCTTATATATACTCCCATCACCCCTTATATATACTCCCATCACCCCTTATATATACTCCCATCACCCCTTATATATACTCCCATCACCCCTTAATCAAATATATACTCCCATCACCCCTTAATCAAATATATACTCCCATCACCCCTTAATCAAATATATACTCCCATCACCCCTTAATCAAATATATACTCCCATCACCCCTTATATATACTCCCATCACCCCTTAATCAAATATATACTCCCATCACCCCTTAATCAAATATATACTCCCATCACCCCTTATATATACTCCCATCACCCCTTATCAATATATACTCCCATCACCCCTTAATCAAATATATACTCCCATCACCCCTTATATATACTCCATCACCCTTAATCAAATATATACTCCCATCACCCTTAATCAATATATACTCCCATCACCCCTTATATATACTCCCATCACCCCTTAATCAAATATATACTCCCATCACCCCTTAATCAAATATATACTCCCATCACCCCTTATATATACTCCCATCACCCCTTAATCAAATATATACTCCCATCACCCCTTAATCAAATATATACTCCCATCACCCCTTATATATACTCCCATCACCCCTTAATCAAATATATACTCCCATCACCCCTTAATCAAATTAAAATGTAAAACTTGCAAACTAAACAAACCAAAATTGGGACAAGGACAATATAAAGTCAAATTAAATTATCAAAATCGCTATGTGGAAACAACGCTTACTAAAATGAAAATTATTAAATAAAAGAACACAATCCACCACATAGGGTGTACACTACTACATAAGCAAGTTAATCTGTTTCCCAAGCAAACTAATCGCACATATAACAACGCACTATCGTCACGTTAAAGGAAGTAGTCAAGTTTGGGAAGTCCGGGACGTTCTGGCAAATTTTACTAAACTCTGCATGAATAAAGAAACTACATGTTAAATGTCAAAATATTATTTAAAATCAAATTTGCAACATGACAAGACATTAACAATAGTACAAAATACAAATATTGATAAGATATCTATACTATTACAAAATAATATATAAAATACAGTACAGCACTCACTAACGATAGTGCTATTGGGTAGGTACCTGTAAGCATAGCATGCCTCAAGTGACCCCTATCAATAACTACCCTACAAATAACCTACATTTATAGCACAAATAAACTAAGGAAATCGCAAAAGTAAGCAATTGATACTATCGACAATGAATACATATAATATATAGTCAAAAAATTGCAAAATATGAAGTAACAACAGATTTAAACAAAGAGTACTCTTTTAACAAGAACAATAAATTTAAAAATCATCAATATTAATAATAATAATAATAATAGAAAAAGATAAACAATAAATACAGACAAAAAGTAAGCAGAGGTTATACAAGAAACTTCAAGTTAAAAATGCTTGATTAAAATTATTGATGTCAAATTTTAGAATACAGTCACAATAATTGACCCTAAAAAGATTAAATTTATGGAACAATTTACTTGCCATCACCCCTTAATCAAATATACCATTACTAAACTGCCGAAACATAATAACATTTCGCTCAACAAGCATCATAAAATCTTCACATCAGCTAAACCTTCTTCATAGGCGTAGTACTTAAATAATATGAGTAATTAATTGATATATATTTGTTTGTGTGAGTCGACCCTATTCGGGTTCTGTCTAGAGTCGGCCACCCACAGTAAAAGAGAGAAAACAAAGGGGAAAAAAATAGGAACAATTGGGAATGGGCCTGAGTAAATAGATAGATTGAATTGTTCTATATCAAATAATTCTCTTAAATCAACCATACTATGTATCTTTCCATTAGTCCATACATAAAGTCACCAAGTGTATTCAAATTAATGTGTCCAGCTGTACATGCAAACACAAATGCAAAACTTTTATGTGAACTTATGCTGATATTGTCTATTAAAAAACAATCAGAATCAGTAGTTTAGTATTATCCACTGACAGGAGTTTAATATCGTTCATCACACGCTGTGGAACTCGAACTGTTTCAAGCGTAAGCCAATTCCGATATATTCATTAAGCGGGTGAAGCAAGGCCAGGCTAAACCGTGGTCAAATAGACTCCACCAATCTGTCACATTTCAGACCCAAAAGCGCAGATCAAATGGAAATGTGTCATACTTTTCCATGCCCTGCTCTTTACGACGGACGGTAAAAATTACCACCAACCCCCCCTCGTTATTACCACCAACCCCCCCTCGTTATTACCACCAACCCCTCCTCGTTATTACCACCAACCCCCCCTCGTTATTACCACCAACCCCCCTCGTTATTACCACCAACCCCCCCCTCGTTATTACCACCAACCCCCCCTCGTTATTACCACCAACCCCCCCTCGTTATTACCACCAACCCCCCCTCGTTATTACCACCAACCCCCCCTCGTTATTACCACCAACCCCCCCTCGTTATTACCACCACCCCCCCTCGTTATTACCACCAACCCCCCCTCGTTATTACCACCAACCCCCCCTCGTTATTACCACCAACCCCCCTCGTTATTACCACCAACCCCCCCTCGTTATTACCACCAACCCCCCCTCGTTATTACCACCACCCCCCCTCGTTATTACCACCAACCCCCCCCTCGTTATTACCACCAACCCCCCCTCGTTATTACCACCAACCCCCCCTCGTTATTACCACCAACCCCCCCTCGTTATTCCTCCTCCACTAGATGTCCAACACATGAGCGCCCCTTTTCCAACTCGTCCCCATCACACATTCCACTACACTCGAATGTAGGGTGTCAAACGAAAGCAGAGTCCTTATATGCTTTAGTTGTTATTCTTGTATAATATGCATATACCAATATGTGGTTTATAATTAAAATTATTATTTTGGAAGTGAGCAAATGGCCAAAATAATGCAATTTTATGTTAAGTTTCTTGTATTTCTTCTCATATTCATTCAAGTCTTCAAACAAAATTGCTCTGGTTGGAGACCCCACTACACTTCAAGCTTGCAAGCCCCATTGTGAGAGGATTATTTATGGTGCGACGGTCACCTGAGCCGATCCCTTCATGTTATTTCCAGAGATCCAATTTCGTGGCATGAATAGATTACGAGCGTGTATCGGTCTTAATCTGATATATGTCTGGGAGTGAAAACGTTTTTGAGGTGGCAGACTATATATGGTGGATATATTATCACTCGCACTACAGAATCAATACGGCAGGGCAGAACTTAAAGGGTAGGGTTAACTTTTTGGTTGATTTTTGTTCATGTATTTATTATTGTATGTAGTTTCCTCCCTAGACCACCATCAAGTATACCATTACACCTCCTAGACCCCCTTGTCAAGATAAATGTGTAGGCTACATTTGTCGACAGAAGCATTTTCCGGCCAATGGCCGGTTACTCCTAAATTGCAGGCTTGCTATCGCTCGCCAGGAAAAAATCGACACCTAAATGACATAAAAAGCCTTATTATTGACAAAGAAAAGGGGCGAAAGGTCTTAAAATCGCCAAACTATTAGGCTAAATGTCTTAAAATCTGAAAACTGAAGCGTCTAAACATGAGGGAGAAGGGGGATCAGCAAAACGAACCATCTCCCCTTAAAGGACAAGGTTCACTCTGTCACTTTCCAGGGTGGAGTATTTTGTTAGGGAGATCAAAATTTGGTTCATTCATTCGAGGTCGTTTACTTTCAAGCTTTAAAACACATAGGCTATATGCTGTTATTTTGTATTATTAGTTTAGAGTTATTGTTGGTCATATGTGTGATGTTTATATCTTAATTATTATTCTGAGGATATAACACACATGCCTTGCTCGCCTCATAATCAGAATGATTAAGTTAAAATCACTGTATCATCATTATGATTATAACATTAATTTAGTAATGTTTCACTTACCATTTGTGATATTGATAAGTAAAGTGAAATCAAATATTCTTACTTAATAATATAACGTTAATGCCGGTACCAATATGACTCCGCAAGATGTTTACATCTTTCCTATTATGAACGAACTCAGTCCGGTGGAAATATCATAACAGTATTAAAAATGTCGAATTACCAAAACACTTGCATATATAAATGTGTCGGTATTGTGAACGAATTAAGATAACTGACCTGATCCCAGTACTTTGTTAATTTATTCTGGCTTCCACTCCATAATTGGATTGCATTTTTAAGTAGTTATAAATCATCTCAATATTTCAATCTCAAAAATATAATATTATCATCACGTTTTCATTCATTTTCAGGGAGAAGAACTTATAACTTAACAGTTCCACAATTATGGCTAACACATTAGCACTCACTTCACTGTAGTAGTAAAATAATAAGACAACATAATATTTCCACAAAATAATTTTAGTACAGCACATCGCACGTCCCTTCGAGTTAAGTCGAGCGCACGAGAGGTAATCCCTTCTGTTTAGGCGACATATTTGTTATTTTATTCTAGCCATATTTATACGATTTTCTGCAGTTTAAGAAGGATCTGTGGTAGTAGAAATAGTTAAGTGAGATAGTTCGAAGCCTGTTAATTGCTGGAGGCTCATTTTGCAGTGACCAAAATCGTCTAATAGTATTATAGTAGCCAGAGTAAAATGAAAAGGATGACACTGGTACTGAACTAGGTATAGTCCAGCGTGGTGACCGTGGCCTCCTCCGTGATTCCTTAGGTAAACCTTGACCCGGGGATTACACCCAAGGATTACACACAACCACACTCATAACTTCGGGACTCACAACCAAAAACGTAAACCAAATGATAATCACCCGAGGAGCGGAAATAAACAGTGGGGCAAATGAGGGAAAACTACAGATTAATGATGATGGAGAGGTGGGAAATGTAAGAGGTGGGTGGAGGGGTGTAGGTGTGGGGTGGGTTGTGTATGGACAGGTGAGGTGTGGGAGTGGGTGTTAGGCAGTGTAGGTGGGGAGGTGGGGAAATAATAATATAACTTTGAATCGGATGTGTGGGTTTACTTGCGGATGTGGAGTAAAGGGAGGCTCGTGCAGTGGGAATTAGATCAGTATTGGTGTCGGGGAGGTGTAAGATTAATAGTACAGGTGAATGTGGGGCTAAAATTAATATATAACAAAATAAAAATGGCTGTTAGATAAGATGCATATGGATAGCTGTATCGGGAATTATGGTTGTGGTAGGAGTAGTTGGGATCAGGACCATAGGAAGGTAGACCAAGGTAGAAATAGGGAAGTAGCACGGACCAAGGGAGGCAGAGCCAGGACGGGGGGCGCGCAACCTTCCTCCCTCACAGATGGATTCATACTGCTTGCCTGGATTGCTGCAGACCACCACTACCACCACCACCACCGGCCGTTGCACATCATACCGCTCACTCTTCTCCCTTGACCTTTCGACAGCTTTGGTCAGTAATGTCACCTTCCCGAGGTTTCCCTTTGACCTTAGTAGGCTACAGTCTTTTATATCCAGCGTCCCCAGTTATTTGTATCCATTTAAGATCTCTAATAAACCCTCACTGTTCGCTTCTCTTGACCTTTTCCTTGCTTTCACATTTCACCCCCCACCCCCACCCCATCTTTAGATCATTAGACGATTGTATGCAATTTAGGAAGGATATTTAGGAATCGAAGGGGTTAATACTGTCCCAATAAACACTTTAACACCCACAAGTTCTTCCTAAGCTGAACAAAAGCGTCGAATGATAGCCTTAATAATCTGTCTAAACGCATTATGATCCTCAAGGGGTTATTTGACCACTTATCCCATATAGCTTCATCATGCCTATAAAGCTATATGCGAAACGTTGTCAATAAAGTGCACCTCCTCAGATGGTGTTTATATTCATATTCAGCTTATGTTTATCCTTTCGCTACATCTAGTGTTTGCTTGTCCCGGAAATGAACTGATCCCCTGGCCCTAAGGGGGATAGGGCTTATTGATTAGTTCATTGATTTATCTATATATTATTTTGCTAGTTTCCTCCCTAGACCCCCATCAAGTGTAATACAGTTTCCTCAATATCCTCCTCCGAGATAAAGTTGTGTATTTTTCGGTAGACAAATTTCCCGGCCAAAAAACAGTTCCTCTAAAATCACAGGCTCGCTTTCGCTCGCCAGGAAAATATCGACACCCAAATGGCACGAAAGGTCTTTATATTTATAAAGACATGGGACGAAAGGTCTTAAAAACGACAAACAAATGAGTTGAACGACTTAAAATGTCAAACCTAATGGGGCTAAACATGAGGGAGAAGGGGGTTCAACAATGAGACTACCTCGCCTACAATCACAGTTCATTTATCCCTCTTAATCCGCTATAGTTCCTCTTATCATTCCTTATCTTTGACCCTTCATTTGTTCGCATCCTTGGGGTATAGTTATTGTTCGCATCCTTGGGGTATAGTTATTGTTCGCATCCTTGGGGTATAGTTATTGTTCGCATCCTTGGGGTATAGTTTTGTTCGCATCCTTGGGGTATAGTTATTGTTCGCATCCTTGGGGTATAGTTATTGTTCGCATCCTTGGGGTATAGTTATTGTTCGCATCCTTGGGGTATAGTTATTGTTCGCATCCTTGGGGTATAGTTATTTGTTCGCATCCTTGGGGTATAGTTATTTGTTCGCATCCTTGGGGTATAGTTATTGTTCGCATCCTTGGGGTATAGTTATTGTTCGCATCCTTGGGGTATAGTTATTGTTCGCATCCTTGGGGTATAGTTATTGTTCGCATCCTTGGGGTATAGTTATTTGTTCGCATCCTTGGGGGTATAGTTATTGTTCGCATCCTTGGGGTATAGTTATTGTTCGCATCCTTGGGGTATAGTTATTGTTGGTATCCCTTAGGTATAGTTATTGTTCGCATCCTTGGGGTATAGTTATTGTTCGCATCCTTGGGGTATAGTTATTGTTCGCATCCTTGGGGTATAGTTATTTGTTCGCATCCTTGGGGTATAGTTATTGTTCGCATCCTTGGGGTATAGTTATTGTTCGCATCCTTGGGGTATAGTTATTGTTCGCATCCTTGGGGTATAGTTATTTGTCGCATCCTTGGGGTATTGTTCGCATCCTTGGGGTATAGTTATTGTTCGCATCCTTGGGGTATAGTTATTGTTCGCATCCTTGGGGTATAGTTATTGTTCGCATCCTTGGGGTATAGTTATTTTCTCATAATCTCTATTTTCCCCTGCTTCTCAAAATGTAATTATCTTCTTACCAGGTCATCTTTGTGAACGTAAAGCAGTTGGACTATAGGCCTACCCTGTTTCAATAAAGGAAGCCCAAACTTTAAAGCATTAGTCTCTATGACTCGCAAACGATTACAGTTATCGAGCTAATAGTTCTACCATTTGGGAAGGATTGGAAGGGATTAGGTAGAGTAATTTACAGCCCAATTGCTCTACCCATTTTTGAGTTGCAGAGGTTAGAGTTCATGATTTCTGGCCCAGCGAATTGGGATAAGGTAGAGTATACTGTATACTGTTGTATGTTCCATGTTCCATGTTCCATGTTGTGTGTTCCATGTTCCATGGAGTTGGGAGGGTTTTAGAGAAGATGGACCACATCTTGGAAGATAGTGGAGATAACCCCATTATCTGTCTCAGTGCCGGGAGTAACGATGTTGGTAAGGGTAGAAGTGAGGAACTGCTGCAGCAGTATCGGGATGTGTTAGATAAAGTTAGGATGAAGGGAGGGATCCCTGTAGTACATTGTATCCTACCCAGAAGAGGAGTTCCCAAGGAATGGACATCCAGGGCGATTGGTGTCAATTGCCGTTTGGAGAAATATTGCAAAGAAAAAGCAATACCATTCATTGATAACTGGGATAGTTTCTATGGGAGAGATGGGATGTACGCAAGGGATGGGGTTCATCTTTCACGGTTAGGGGTTTCTACATTAGCTAGTTCTTTAGATAGGGTGGTTGTGGGGTTTTGAACAGAAATATTGAGAGTGTAAATGAGAGGTTAATTGGAACAATTTTAGCGTCAGGCGAAAGCGATAAGGATATTCAGTCTCATGCTAAAAATGATGACTATAATGCAAATAATAGTAGTGATGGTGCAACAGAAGATGGAAATGTCGCTAAAAACAAAGGTAAATTAGGTATAAAGAAAAGAAGTAAATTGAGAGTATATTACACAAACTGTAGGAGTCTATGTAACAAAATGAACGAACTTAGAGCCCTTGTTAGCAAAGAAAATATAGACATAATAGCGCTAACTGAAACGTGGATTAATACAGAAACCAGGCATTTTTTAGCAGAATTTGATATACCAGGATATAGTTTGTTTAAATATGACCGAACAAGTAAGAGGGGTGGCGGTATAGCAGTGTTTGTCAGGAGTACATTAAAAAGCTGTATTAAATCAGGTATTAGACTAAATAACGATAATGAAAGTGTTTGGGTAGAGGTTAACGAAGGTAGTGAGACCATAGTTATTGGAGTTATGTATAGACCGCCAAATATGAGTAGAAATGACGGAACGTCATTATGGGAGGAAATTAAAATGGCATCAAGGTTTAGCAATGTGTGCATTATGGGGGATTTTAATTTTCCGAATATAGATTGGCAGCATCAAATAGGAGACTCTGATTCTGAGGAGTTTATAGAGGTAGTACAAGATAGTTTTTTATTTCAATTCATAGATACGCCGACTAGAGGTAATAATATTCTCGATTTAGTTTTCAGTAACAATGAACATATGGTAAATAATGTAGAGATAGGGGACCACCTAGGAAATAGTGACCACAATTCTGTGTATTTTAATATACAATGGAAAGGTAATACCAGAGAGAATACAACATTAATACCTGACTTTAGAAAAGCCAATTATGGTGGGTTAAGAAGAGCCCTATTAGCGGACCCTATGGTCAAAAAATTAAGTCGATCCAGGTGTCCAAATGAGTGTACCCCTTCTCAGGCACCTGTCATCTTAAGTCAGGAAGAGACGTCAACCTTGGTAGATACATACGATAATTTTATCAAGTCAGTATTCAATGCACAAAATAAATACATCCCCAAAAGAAAATTTAGATCAACACAGAACCAACCCAAATGGATGAATAATAGACTATTAGATCTTCTAGGACAAAAGAGAGGAATATATAGAAAAATTAGAAAAGGCGAAATTCACCTACTTGCTTACTATCAGAATCTATCAAGACAGGTAAAAAAGGATATTAGGAAAGAAAAAAAAATTATGAAATTAAGGTTGCCAATGACTCAAAAAATAATCCTAAAGCTTTTTACCAACTATATAAATCCAAGGTTAGAGATGTAATTGGTCCCCTTAAAACTTCGATAGGAGAAATGACAGAAAATGATTTAGAAATGTGCAGTACATTAAATGGTCAATTTCTTTCCGTTTTCACTAATGAAAATTTGGCACAGTTTCCAGAAGTCCGTAAGGTATATAGCGATAGTATAGAAAATAGGTTAAGTACGGTTACTATAAGTAGAAATGATGTGCTTAAGGAAATTGACAGACTGAAACCTCATAAATCGCCTGGTCCTGATGAGGTATATGCTAGAGTATTAAAAGAATGTAGGGATGAGTTAAGTTACCCATTAACATTTTTATTTAACAAGTCATTGGAGACAGGTATAGTTCCAGAAGCTTGGAAGCTTGCAAACGTAGTTCCGATCTTCAAAAAAGGTGACAAATCAATAGCATCCAATTACCGTCCCATTAGTCTTACATCAATCATAGGAAAGCTACTAGAGTCAATTATTGCTAGTAAAATTAGAAACCACTTAGATACATTTAATTTAATAAATTCTTCTCAGCATGGATTCACTCAGGGACGTTCTTGCCTTACTAATTTGCTTAGTTTTTTCTCAGAGGTATATGAAGCAGTAGATAATGACAAGTCATATGATATAATATATTTAGATTTCAGTAAAGCTTTCGACAGAGTCCCCCACGAGAGATTGATGAGAAAGGTTGAGGCGCATGGAATAGGTGGGGCGTTGTTGGGATGGATTAGGTCATGGCTAATTGGTAGGAAGCAGAGAGTCAGCATAAATGGTACGAAGTCAGAATGGGGAGCAGTCAAAAGTGGTGTCCCCCAGGGATCTGTATTAGGTCCTCTGTTGTTTGTTATATACATAAATGACCTTGATTTAGGTATAACTAGTAGGATAAGTAAATTTGCAGACGATACCAAGATGGGGAGAACAATTGATTCAGATAGAGATATAGAGTGCCTCCAAAGGGATCTAGATACCTTACACGAATGGTCAGTAAATTGGCAGATGAAGTTTAACATTGACAAATGCAAGGTATTAAAGATAGGGAAGATGCATACAAATGTTAAATATAAACTAGCTAATGTGGAATTAGAAAACTCGAATTGTGAGAAAGATCTAGGTGTGTTTGTTAGCAATGATTTGAAGCCTAGACAACAGTGTATAAGCGTTCGAAACAAGGCAAACAGGATTCTCGGGTTCATCTCAAGGAGTGTGAGTAACAGAACTGCTGATGTTATCTTAAAACTTTACTTGTCATTAGTGATACCCCATATGGATTATGCTGTTCAATTTTGGTGTCCTTATTACAGAATGGACATAGATTCATTGGAGAGAGTACAACGTAGAATGACAAAAATGATCCATAATATTAGAAATCTTCCGTATAAAGAAAGGTTGAAGAAATTAGGCTTACATTCGTTAGAGAGACGCAGAGTTAGAGGGGATATGATAGAGGTGTTCAAGTGGGTTAGTGGGATTAACAAAGGGGACATGACAAATGTACTAAAGCTCAGTGATAGCGAAAGAACTCGTACCAATGGTTTCAAATTAGATAAATTTCGTTTCAGAAAAGATATAGGCAAATATTGGTTTGGTAACAGAGTTGTAGATGGGTGGAATGGACTACCAAGTGCTATAGTGGGATTAAAAACGATAGGGAGCTTTAAGATAAAATTGGATAAGCATATGGACGAGAAGGGTTGGGTGTGAAGGGGGATCAGCAGGGTTGGGCCAATCAGCGCTCTGCAGACCCCCGTAATCCTGCGTTAATCTCTAACCGTTTTGGTAAGATGATCCTCAGGGTATTAGAGTGTTGAGCCTATAATTGGGCTTTGTAATTGGGGTTGTGTGGGACAGGGATCTGCCTTGCTTAGGCCAATCGGCTTTCTGCAGACTCCCATTTTCTTATGTTCTTATGTTCTTAATTGGGATAAGGTAGAGTATACTGTATACTGTTGTATGTTCCATGTTAATTGGGATAAGGTAGAGTATACTGTATACTGTTGTATGTTCCATGTTAATCCACGAATGTTTACATACAATTATTATCAATTTATCGAACGACCAGATATTCTAAGTATTCATCAACCCTTTGAACACCACACATTACTATGACAACTGTAACTAATTTAAAAATCCCCAACTTGATTTCTCCCTCAAGCTATTTTTCCCCAATTCTACGACTTAAACTACTTAAAGCTCCGTGTGTCCAGATATTTTGACTCTAACGTACCTTGAACTTGGTTCTGTCACTCTTTCAACTTTGGGGAAGATACTTGTTACAATCAGCTTTGCCTTTTGTCTCCTTCATACATATAGGTATAAAATATTGAACATGATCTGATCCTAATCTCAATGTTATAATTATGCTAAGTTAATAAATATGTTAATCAAATTACTTACCGTCGTCGGAGCCTAATCTCAATATCATAATATCGCTACATTAATATGATAGACACATTATTTACCGTGCCCAGCTAATTGAGGGGAGATTTACACTTGAGGGATTTTTTTCTGGATCCCTTTATCGCTCATTTGTAGCCCCACTGCTTTTGAGATTTTAAGACCTTCGCCCCATTAGTTTGACAATTTTAAGCACATTTGCCCCATTTATGTCAACCTTTCGTGCCATTTAGGTGTCGATTTTGGCAGGCGAGCGATAGCGAGCCTCTAATTTAGGAGAACCTGGCTTTCGGCCGGGACATATATCTACCGAAAAATGTAAAAATGTATCTTGAAAGGGGTCTACGGCGTGTAATTTTAAGTTTGATGGCGGTCTTGGGAGGAAACTAAAACAATGTTTTAAAAATAAATATATGAGCAAATAAATACGCCCATCTGCCCTTAATATGTTAGACAAATTATTGACCGTGGCCAGCTATATTAGTATGCCCCGTCATTAGCACAACTCTCTCTCTCTCTCTCTCTACCCTCCCATTTAATGTGGGGGTTTTACTAAATCGCCAAAATAAAAGGGAGATGGGTTGTTTTTATGGTCGCCTTTCTCCCTCATGTTTAACCCCATTAGTTTTCAGATTTTGATGACGTTCGGCCCATTAGTTTGGCGATTTTAAAACGTTTCATCCCTTATTTATACCAATATGAAGACCATTGGTTTATGGCCTTCCACGTACAGGGGCTTATACTATAGTCTCCCAAGACCTCCTCCTGATCTTTCGTATGCCGAAGAGCTTTATTAGTAGGTCCCGTCATTAGCACAACTCTGTCTATATATACCCTCCTCTTTACTGTACAACCCACCCAGGTGTACCCTACACCTGTCCCACACAACCTACCCCACACAACCCACCCCACACCTGCCCCACACAACCCACCCCACACCTGACCCACCCCACACCTGCTCCACACAACCGCCCCCACACCTGCCCCACACAACCCACCCTACACAACCCACCACACACCTGCCCATACAACCCACCCCACACAACCCACCCCACACCTGCCCCAAATAACCCGTACCACACCTGCCCCAAACAACCCACCTCACACCTGCCCCAAACAACCAACCCCACACCTGCCGCAAACAACCCACACCACACCTGCCCCAAACAACTCATCTCACACCTGCCCCAAACAACCCACCCCACATCTGCCCCAAACAACCCCCCCCCCACCAGCCCCCAACAACCCCCCCCACACCTGCCCCAAACAACCCACCCCACACCTGCCCCAAACAACCCACACCACACCTGCCCCAAACAACCCACCCCACACCTGCCCCAAACAACCCACCCCACACCTGCCCCAAACAACCCCCACCACACCTGCCCCAAACAACCCACCCCACACCTGCCCCGATCAACCCACCCCACATCTGCCCCAAACAAACCACCCCGCAACTGCCCACGCAACCCATCCCACACCTGCCCCATACAACTCACCCCACACCTGCCCATACAACCCACCATACACCTGCCCCCGCAACCAACCTCACACCTGCCCCACACAACCCAACCCACACCTGCCCCAAACAACCCTCCCCACACCTGCCCCAAACAACCCACCCCACCCCACACCTGCCCCAAACAACCCACTAAACACCTGCCCACACAACCCATCCTACACCTGCCCCATACAACCCACCACACAATCCACCCAACACCTGCCCACACAACCTACCCCCCACCTGCCCACTCAACCCACCCCACAACTGCCCACACAACCCACCCCACACAATCCATCCCACACAACCCTCTCCCCACACAATCCACCCCACACCTGCCCACTCCACACCTGTCACACACAACCCGACCCACACCTGCCCACACAACCCACACCACAACTGCCCACACAACCAACCCCACACCTGCCCACACAACCCTCCTCCTGAACTTCCGTATGCCCGAGAGCCATATCAGTATGTCCCGTCATTAGCACAAACTCTCTCTCTCCCTTCCTCTTTAATGCGGATATTAAGGGGAGATGGGTCGTTGATTTGGTCCCCCTTCTCCCTCATGTTTAGCTCTATTAGTTTTCAGATTTGTAGACGTTCGGCCCGTTAGTTTGGCAATTTAAAAATATTTCTTCCCATTTGTATTTCAGTATCAAGACCTCTCGTGTATGGCATTCCACGTAAGGGGGCTTATAGTCTCCCAAGCCCTCCTGCTGAACTTTCTTATGTCTGAGAGCTTTAATAGTATGTCCCGTCATTAACACAACTCTCTCTCTCTCTACCCTCCTCTTTACTACGGATATTACCTCTGGTAGTGTACTACAATGATTTTCTTCCTTGTATTCTGGCCTGCAGTAAACCATTGAAATCGGATTAGGAACAACCAGTTGTTAATGTTATCAAAGTTATTAAATCTATTGCCATTAAAGTGTGTACATTTACATAAATAATAGTGTACACAAATGTTCGTCATTTGGTCTTGCCTGCTTAGCCATGATGGCTCCTTACCAGACATTAGTACTTGAATAACGGTAACATTAACTTCCAGAAATATACTTCCATAATTAGACATAAGTTAAGTCCTAGAATATTTATCAGTGGGCTAAATACAATGGCATCCGAGTGTACCTAATATCCAAGTGTAATTTTAAAAGCCTCCACTATTTTCTAGTTACGTTTGTGTTAAACATACCTATAATTCATGCCTTCCTAATATCGAAAAAATTATCACCTTACCAATATGTAATTTAAAAGCAAAATATATGAAGTGACGGGGTTATATAGAATGGGGCCAAACCTCACCTGTAAGATTGCTAGTATGCATGTGAGCAGAAATGAGAAGCGAGACAACAAGAGCCAGAAGAAAACACATCTACCGAAGTACCCCATGACCCCAGGAATTTCCCATATTCTACGGACCACAGCGAGAGGTCACCTAGGTCAGTCACCCCAGCAAAAGGGAAATACCTTGACCCAATCACAGTCCAGCTCTCAAACAATGGTCACCAATCACCAGCCGCCATTTGTTCAGCCACCGGATTTGCATTATGATGAAGATATGTTTATGCAAATGCAACACCAAAGGCCTGAGTGCTACCGGAACAAGTGGGCATAAGGAATCCTACTTGTTGTTATGGTCCTGGGGAACTATCAAATCTAGCGGGAAGATAAAGAAGAACTGAGTTATTCAGAATATCACCAATGAACCTCAGTTATGACATAATCACTAGAATTACGATTATGTCTGCAGGATTCGAAACTGCATAATAAATTGTAGGCTTGTCCACCTTTCTTTAACTGTCTTCATAGCGCAATGGATAAATGCACTGAATTTCGGTGTGAGCATCCTAGGTTCGAATCCCTGGACTGCCACATGTATTTGTTGATTTCATTAATTGAGTTTAGGAGTAAAGTAGGTTGGTGGAGGTAACATAATAATTCATTCAGGTTCAGGGGTAGTTTATAGAGAGGCCTTCCTAAGGGTTAAGGCCCCATTAATTACTCCTTCCTTTCATCTATACATAGCCTATGATAGCACAGTTGGAAAGTGTGTACATGCTTAGATTGATATGCAGGATTCGAAACTGCATAATAAATCGTTGGCTTGGCCACCTTTCTTTAACTGTCTTCATAGTGCAATGGATATATGCACTGAATTTCGGTGTGAGCATCCTAGGTTCGAATCCCTGGACTGCCACATGTATTTGTTGATTTCATTAATTAAGTTTAGGAGTAAAGTCGGTTGGTGGAGGTAACATAATAATTCATTCAGGTTCAGGGGTAGTTTATAGAGAGGCCTTCCTAAGGGTTAAGGCTCCATTAATTGCTCCTTCCTTTCATCTATACATAGCCCATGATAGCGCAGTTGGAAAGTATGTACATGCTTAGATTGATATGCAGGATTCGAAACTGCATAATAAATCATAGGCTTGTCCACCTTTATTTAACTGTCTTCATAGCGCAATGGATAAATGCACTGAATTTCGGTGTGAGCATCCTAGGTTCGAATCCCTGGACTGCCACATGTATTTGTTGATTTCATTAATTGAGTTTAGGAGTAAAGTCGGTTGGTGGAGGTAACATAATATTAAGCTAAATTACTCTCACCTAAACATTGCATAAAATACCTATTATCTCTATGCATCCAATAATAACCATTATGTATGTTTTAGTTAGGTATTAACCTCAACAACTCTATCACAACGATTTACTATACCCCTGTAACATTGAATTCCTGTAAGTTAGAGACAAGAATTAATTCAAACAGTGTCTCAACGAAACTGTAGGAAATTAAGCAAACATTCACTGGGGTAATTTTCTTAAGGCTGCAAAGTCCAGGGCATCTAACAGCAGTGAAAAATTGTCTCGCCCTCCCCCCTACCCTCGAGAATACGACGAGCTCTTGTGTGTCTTCTGAAGTCCGGATCCTGAAGTCCTGATTGTGAGAAGTAGCTCCTCCTGAAGTCCTGACCAGTGAATCTACGTTCTACGTCGGCCAGACTTACTCTCGAACCACTACCCCTCCTACATTCCCCTAAGTGTCTCTGAGTATCTTACGTTGTGATTATTGTTGTCAGGGTGAGGCAAAATATGTGAATATTACAGGCTGAAGTTTATATTGATCTGTGCTCTAGATCCTTATTTATTGCGTATGTATTAATCTCTCAGCAATCATATTAATCGTTATATAGATCTGTGTCCAAGATCTAGTGTTAATCTTTGAACTATAACTCTTTTTATAACGTCTTACGCATACGTTACATACTCATGTTAACTAATTCATTTAAGCCAAATACTCAGAGATTTTCCTTGTATATGTCCATTCTATTATGTATGTTACAAGTTGAAGTTGAAGTGAATTCCGTGTCTTTATTCCCTTCTTAAATAATATTATTGCCTAAAACCAACGCTCAAGTTCATATTTTGTTTATCTCAGTCCCCCCTCATCAAGAAGTTTTATTGTTGATTAAATAATCTACTTTCTTCAAGAAACCTTGATTTATCCGTTATATTATATCCGTTCATTCTATTACTGATGTAGATCATTTTGATTCTTCTCGTCTAGGAATTCTAGCCTAGCATAGATCTACTATCTAAATATTCATCATTTGAATACACCGCTGCTTGTGTGAATTCTCTATAGGAATCTGCTAACTCGTTCAGACCTCCTTTTATGCCTTATTAGGTATTTCCATTAGTACAACTTCGTCGTGTGCGCCATTTACTTATTATTAGTATTATGCTAATTATTCGTACACGCTAATTTTATTTGCGCCTTACTTAATATTAGTTAACCCACTGAGCCCCAGCTAGTTATAAATAAATGTACCACCAGGGACCGGTAGGTTTTGATTTTTTTTTTTTACAGAAACAATAGCGAATGTGTTAGGAATGAAGGAAAAACCCCCCCAAAAAAATACCAAAAAAGGTCAAAAATTGGTCCTACGGAGCCCCCGAAAACGGATTTTACAAGAGTAAAAAATTGAAGGCAAAAACACCGAAAAACCATGTTTTTGCGTGTTCACGCGCACACAGTTGGACTTTGAGAGTTTTCAACCATCGGCAAGGTTGCGTGGGATAATTACACAGTTCCCATACAAATTTGAGCCCTCTAGGTGCCATAGGACCGGAGTAATTAACATTGACGACACGTTGTCGTCGCTGGGGTTTAGCGTTACATACATTGACGACGACACGTTGTCGTCGCTGGGGTTCAGTGGGTTAACTACGTTAGTTCTGTTAACTATATATTTTGCTATTTTGTTCAAGGGATACTAAGCCTTTGATTATTCATAAATAGAGGTAAAATACTAAATCTGAATTCCTCGACCCGAGGTATAATTATCGCATATAATAGTTGACGAGTTATATGTTTATATGATAGTTTGCTCAATTTATGCTAAGCATATATTGAATTGTAAAAGTAATTCCGTATATCTCCCCTGTTAATCTCACTTGATTACTTCAAACACTAAGAATATAGTTGCACTAATAGTAAATATTATTTCCAACATCGCAGTACCTAGAATTACCTGATCAAGCTACCCAGTCAGTTTATCTTAATCCGTGCTATTTACACTAGGCGCGCACCACTCACCACCCATGAGCGAATGCTGAACTAAACCTCCCGTGCGTTCCTCGTAAATTGTAACTTGTTTACTCTTACTTGCTTAGTGACTTTATTTCAACTTAATTTAATTTCAGAATAAAAATATGTTAGACACTCAACTCACATAAATATTATTATTCAAGGTTTGATTCTATAAGTAACGTGATTATCTTAGATTGCATATTTCTTATATATTTTGCCATTATATATTCATGTTTCATATTCTTAATTAGATACCATATGTATGACTAAATATATTCACCTGTTTGCTTACTATTGCTTATAATAGTCAAGTTAATTCTCAGTCCATACTTCCGATCTCGCCATACCCGTGACTTTCACATTAACTTGATTATATCCAGCATAGAAGAGTCTCACCTCTATAATAAGTCAGAGGAATAACTATTCTATATAAATCTCTTCGCATACATTAATAAATTACAAGTGTATAAGTTACATGTGTGTCTTTATTGTGATCTGTAGCACCTAGTTGAGTACCTACTTTGTAATTAAGAACGTGTTAGATGTGTTCCTGTTGAGGATATTTTTAGTCTATAAGTCCAGAATAGGACTTTTTTAGAGACTTAATAACGGGATTAAAATATTGTATCCCGGCAAAACAATATATAATTCTTCCTTAGAATCTTCCATTACTCGAGTTGTTATTAATCCCATAACCTTATTATCGCGAATAGTGTATGTGTTTATTTGATTTTGGCGTCAGGTATCCTGTACGTTCTACCCCTGGCCAAAACAAATACTTAGAACCGTATTCGAATATTTTGTTGTCGTCTTTGTTGTCAATAACGTCAATTGTTATTTTTAAATGCTTATTGATCTCTGCCTTCTTCCGAATATATAATTATTTCTACATTATGCGGATAATTAATGGGGCTAAACATGAGGGAAAACGGGGTCCAGAGAAACCAAATACCTCCCCTTAAGTTCAGCGCGAAACATTGACATTTTATCCACTGGAAATCAGGCTGCGATAAAGACATTAACTGTACAACCCTTTCAAGATCCGATGGCGCATTTCTGTTCTGTGTTCTGGCTATTGTTAGACGATATCATTTTGATTAGGAAGGGTATGTGGAAGTAAGAGGGTTATTTTGATTAGGAAGGGTATGTGGAAGTAAGAGGGTTATTTTGATTAGGAAGGGTATGTGGAAGTAAGAGGGTTATTTTGATTAGGAAGGGTATGTGGAAGTAAGAGGGTTATTTAAGATAGTATTTACCTGTATAATTCTCAAACATCCTTCTTAAACTGTATACAATCGTCTATACTGTCAAAGTGCATCAAGTTCTTCAGAATATTAAACTGAACATAATAATTTGGTGGGAGATGAAGTTAGATAAAAAAGTCTATGTCATATTGAAATTGTCGACCCCATTAGCTCACCGTAGATGGTTGGTTCATCTGGCCCCCTCAACTCCCTAATGTTTAGCCCCATTAGGTTTTAGATTTCATGACGTTCGGCCCAGTGGTTTGGCGATTTTAAGACCTTTCACCCCATTTTTTGTAAATATTAAGACCTCTCGTGCCATTTAGTTGTCTATTTTTTCCAGGCGAGCGATAGCGAGCCTGTAGTATAGTAGCACCGGTCTCCGGCCGGGAAATTGTTCTATCGAAAAATTTACAAATTCATCTTGAAGGGGGTGGGGGTGGGGGTCCTTTGGGGTGTTTTTTAGGCTTGATGGAGGTCTAAGGAAGAAACTAAAACAATACTAAAAATATATATATACAAAAGCAAATTAATACGCCCATATATCCCCTTAATCCTTTGCAGATTATGATGCATTTTGACACTTTATTTTAGCTATTAGTAGAAGATTTTATACCGAATAGGAAGGATATGTGGGAACTATATTGGTAAGAACTGTCCCACTTAATAGGAAGGATATGTGGGAACTATATTGGTAAGAACTGTCCCACTTAATAGGAAGGATATGTGGGAACTATATTGGTAAGAACTGTCCCACTTAATAGGAAGGATATGTGGGAACTATATTGGTAAGAACTGTCCCACTTAATAGGAAGGATATGTGGGAACTATATTGGTAAGAACTGTCCCACTTAATAGGAAGGATATGTGGGAACTATATTGGTAAGAACTGTCCCACTTAATAGGAAGGATATGTGGGAACTATATTGGTAAGAACTGTCCCACTTAATAGGAAGGATATGTGGGAACTATATTGGTAAGAACTGTCCCACTTAATAGGAAGGATATGTGGGAACTATATTGGTAAGAACTGTCCCACTTAATTGTCATTAGAAGATTGTTTACAGTTTAGAAAGGATCTGTGGACATTAAATAGGTAAAAACTATCTCAACTAGAGTTCTGACTTCCATATATACTCTTCCCAATCTGAATAAAATCATCTAACAATAGCCATAACACAGAAAATATCTTGAAAGGGTTATATAGTTCATGATTGTCTGTATCGCAGCATATTTCCAGCGGATAAGATGTGAATGTTATGCGCTGAACTAAAGGGGAGGTATTTCGCTTCTCTGGACGCCCTTTTCTCACGGTATTTACGTCTGAAAGTTTTCGGAAATGCGGCTGCCATGGGCGTGTCTGGCCGCAAATTTGGATGTTTAGCATATCAAAAGTTGTCCAATATAAATTCGCACACATAGTCATAGTCATATGTTTGGTCGCGAGCTGATGAGCGGTTCCGGAGTTATTGCGTAATAACCGGTGTGGAAGAATAATTATAAATAATATGAGGATTTAACGATACCAATAGGGGTTCCCCACCGTAGGCTAGAACCCTTAATAATAATTGCATACCTAAAACTTCTGAGACTTGTCGGAATAAACTAGTTGATTGTACAGTCGAATACCATAGTCTCTAGCTCACTCATAAATATTTGTGGACCTCACCTATTTATAATTATGGAAGTATATCTCTGAAAACGAACTTATGAATATAATTTTCTGTGCATCAACTACAAAACTATATATACTATTTATTGAAAAGCAAGCTCTATCCAAAAACCACTACACATAGTTATAATTGCATAACGAAAAACATAGGGGGTCCACAAATTCTTATGAGTGGGCTATAGACTATGGTATACGAGTGTACCTAACAGTAATAACATGGAAAAGTAAACTCACATGGTAGTATAATTATGTGTTTATTATGACACAACAAGCTTCGACTCTTCTCTGGACTCCTGAAGAGTCGGAACTTGTCATGTCATAATAAACACATTATTCTACCATGTGGGTTTAATTCTCCATTCAATTATTCACGGCATAGTGAATATGTCTCTCAGTAATAACACGATACATTGTCCCCTCACTCATCAGTATCACCCTACCGACAAACGAGATCATTAACTCCTTTTCGCGGCCTGATTACCAACACATAAATATAATCGAGTTTTAAAATGGTATTTGTCGGGGCGTATGACGGGCGCCCCGGATAAAGTTAATGCCAGCCAGTTAAGGGAATTTTTCAGGCTCATTTGTGAAGGGGGGCGAACCGAAGCTGATGTCTCTATTTAAGGGGGAGGTAGTTGATTTTTGTGGACCCCCTTCTCCATCATGTTTAGCCCCATCAGTTTTGATATTTTAAGACGTTCGTTCCATTAGTTTAGCGATTTTCAGACCTTTCGCCCAATATCTTTATCACTTTTCGTGCCATTTAGGTGTCGATTTGTTTCCTAGCGAGCGATAGCGAGCCTGTAGTTTTAGAAAGAACAGGCCTGCGGCCCGGACATTTTGCTATCTAAAAATGTACAAATTTATCTTGCAAGGGTGTCTAAGTTTTTTTTTTTTTTTTTTTTTTTTGTAAAGCTTGATGGAGGTCTAGCAAGAAAACTCAAATACAAATGTATACATAAATACATAAACCAAAAACAAGCACTACCCCGTTAAGTTAATTATTCGCACCTATTTGTTAGAGAGAGGGGGGGGGGGGGGACCGAAGCTGATGTCTCTATTTAACAGGAGGCTGATTCCGGAGTGTCATTTGCTGCATCACTATATACTTACCAGGGTGTCCCAACGGTACTATACACACGGGGAGGCTCTGTTTGACGGTTCTAGTTTAATTCCACGTACCGGTATCTATTTTTCGTTTTTTTCATAGTTTACCGTATGATTGAACCACGATTTACTTAACTCTTCGAAGATTATGACACGTTTTGACAGCTTCTGGCTATCATTAGACGATTATATAAAGTTTTGAAAGGATATGTGGGAATTATAAGGGTAAAGACTATCTCAATTAACCCTCTGACTTCCATATCCCCTTCCTAAATCTGAATAAACTCGTCTAATAATAGCCAGGACACAGACAAAAAAATGCGTAATCGGACCTTGAAAGGGTTAAATGATGTAATTTACAGTTTTCGTCAGTGCAGCGAGGGATTATATCAGATGATTGGTTGGTAATGACTTGGCATGCGTATTTTTTGTTAGCTTTACGATGGGATTAGTTCAGATGATATGTCGCAGTATTTATTTCCTATTTCAATGTTTCAAAAGGTAAAAGTATTTGTGTGTATGTGGGTGTGTGTGTGTGTGTGACTGTTATGAGATATATATATATATATATATATATATATATATATATATATATATATATATATATATATATATATATATATATATATATAGAGAGAGAGAGAGTGAGAGAGAGAGAGATAGAGAGAGATAGTGTTGAGGCGAACGTATTTATTCCTTTTTCTCTTCGTCACCAATTTATAAAACTAACAGAATAATTGAGTTTGTTTTTATTTTCATCTGTTTTGTAAAATGAATAAAGCGGAGGTCTCGGGATAAATTCGCTTTGCCGATCATGACGCATTTTGACAGTTTATTCTTTCTATCATTAGCCGATTTTATGCAGCTTTCGAAGGATCTCTGGGGATTAAAAGTGTTTAACCCATAACTGGCGGCACACGACTATAGTCGAGTGAAATAAATGTGGCCTATGTGGCGGGTCACGGCAGTGCAATTTTGAGCCACGTAATGTGCTCTGAGAGAGAGCTGAGCAGTGGGACGAGCGTAGTTACCTCATAACCGCTCCCCACCACCGCCGTGGGTCTAACGAGATGTATTCCACCCTCCTCCACCCTCTCTCACTCGCTACACAGGGAATTATGTAAGGAAATTACCTTATTTTGGGGTTTTTGCACTTGTGTTGCACGGTCGTTGCAAGAGAACCAGTGGTCATAGAAGGATGGTTCGGGTGTCATTGGAAAGCTCTGTTTACATCCTTTCAGGGATAGATACTTGTTTTACGGTCTGGGTCTTGTTTATGCATGAAAAAGAGCACGGAAACAACCCCATTTAGGGTAAAAAAAAAACGCTGGGCGGTACATAGAAATTACCGCCTAGGCCGCTCGTTGGGTGTTAAACTAGCTCAATTAACCCCCTGACATCCAAACACCTTTCCTAATCTGTATAAAAATAGCCAGAATAAACCGTCAACATGTGATAAATATCATGAAAGAGTTAAGGGGAGGTAGTTGCTTTATCTCCCTCATGTTTAGTCCCATTAACTTTTAAGATTTTAAGACGTTTGTTCCATTAGTGTGACGATTTTAAAACCTTTCGCCCCATTTATTGGTCAATATAAAGACCTTTCGTGTCATTTAAGTGCCAATTTTTTTCTTCTGGCGAGCGATAGCGAACCTGTATGTCTAGCAGGATTCAGCCTTCAGCCGGGACATTTTTCTACCGAAAAAAAAATCTACCGAAAAATGTACAAATATATTTTGATGGGGGTCTAGGGGGTATTTTGTTTAAGTTTTATGAAAGTCTAGCGAGGTTACTATAACCTAAATAATAAATTAATAGACCCACAAATATCCACTACCCCCTTAATTCTCATTGCCTGTCGCTATTTGGAAACTTTGCCGATGTATCGTATTTTTGGCCGATGCTATAGTCTTTAAGTAGGCCAGAAACTCTTACCTCTATTTTCTATACCTCAAAAAGGGCTAGAGCAAATGGGCTGTAAATATCCACACCTATTCCCTGGCTAGCCCTTCCCAAATGGCAGAAATATTAGCTCAGTTACTCTAGTCGTTTTTCTGTTATAGAGGTTAACACCTAACGAGCGGCCTAGGCGGTAAATAATATGTAGCCACCAGTGGGGTGTTTTTACCCAAAATAGGGCTGTTTACGTGATCATTTTCATGCCTAAATAAGACCCAGAGCGTAAAAGAAGTATCTATCCCTGAAAGGGCATACACAGAGCTTTCTAATGATACCACAACGATCCTTGTATGACTGCTAGTTTTCTTGCAACAACCGCGCAACACGAGTGCAAAAACCATGTAATTCGGTACTTTCCCCACACAATTCACTATGTAGCGAGTCTGAGAGGGTGGAGGAGGGTGGGATTCATGTCAGTTGGTCCACCGCGGTGGTCTGGAGCAGTCATACGCTCGTTACTCTCCTGCCACCACTTGTCTCTCTCTCTCAGCAACATTACGTGCTGAAAATGCCACACGACTTATGTTGTGAGCCGCCACATAGTCCAAATTTCTTTCACTCGACATATGATGCGCGCCGCCAAAGAAGGGTTAAAGGTCACGATTTCTGGCCTACTTAAGGTGAATTGACTATAGTGACGAGACCCTGGCAAAACGAAGGAAGACAAGAGGCGTGCATTAAGATAGCTTCATTGATATTACAGGGGGGATGGGCGTATTTATTAGCTCACTTATATATATTTATATATTTTTGTTTCCTCCCTAGACCTCCATCATACTTAAACAAAAAAACACCCCCAAGACCCTCCTTCAAGATATATGTGTACATTTTTCGATAGAAATGTCCCGGCCGGTTCCACTTAAATTACAGGCTCGCTATCGCTCGTCAGGAAAAAATCAAATCATAATTAATGAATGGAAAAGTCTTAATATTGACAAATATATTGGGCAAAAGGTCTTACAATCGCCAAACTAATGATCCGAACGTCATACAATCTGAAAACAAATGGGACTAAACCTGAGGAAGGAGGGGACCAAAGAAACGACCCATCTTCCCTTAACCTAAAACGTGCGCATGGGGGGTATGAGACACCACACGCCTGTGCGCACGTATTTGAGCAGTTCCCATCACTAACATCGTTATTTTACCATAAATAGCATTAATACTTATCCATATGAGCCTCTTTTAGTTTGATTATAAAGGTATCAACCTGTTACAGTAATAAAACAAGTGGAAACAGCGTTTGGATGGTCAAAATCGGCGATACAGGCCGGGAGTTACATAATGTATGGCTGAGGCAACCTCCCTCCCCTCCTCCCCTCCCCTTGTCTGGAGAGACACTGTTACGCAATAGTCTCTCTCTCGCTCTTTCCCACGCTTGGTAACAGTGATGACAACGCCCTGCTACCAACTCGCTAATGTTAGCACGAAAATAGACCACAGAATAAGGGAATAACAGGGAAAATAGGTGATAACTGAAGGAGGGGAGGAAAGTGGGGAAGGAGGGGAGGTGGAGGAGTGATATTTGGCATGGTCCAGGGGCAAAAAAAAAAAAAAAAAAAAAAAAAAAAAAACAATTGGGGTGTTTTAACTGGATTTTTTAAGGCCCAGGATCTTAAGAGTCTTCCCGCAGTCGCCCGGGGAAACTCTTAAGAGTCTTCCCGTACTTGCCGGGTTAAGGGATTGGTTTGACATTTTTAGAATCTTTCTACTTTTTCTTTGTCTATATTAAGATCTTTCGTGTCATTTAGGAGTCGATGGAGAGCGATAGGGAGCCTGTAATTTAGAAGGAATCGGCCTCCGGCGTTGGCATTTTCAACTGAAAAGTTTACAATCTATCTCGAAAGGTGGTCTTGGAGATGTTCTGTTGAAACTTGGTAGAGGTCTAGGAAGCAAACTAAACAAAACAAAGATATGCATTTTAAGGACTTAATAATATTCAGAGGGTTTATTGGTACAGTATTTATACCAATTGAGTCGTAGTGATAGATTATCAACTAAAGAAACTCGTCTAATGGTAACCATAATGCAATGGAAATGACGTAATGGGGGTGAAGGGGTTAAGGGGTGATGGGCGTTTATATTTGCTCATTTATGTAGCTTTATAATATTTGTTTAGTGTTCTCTCTAGACCTCCATCAAGCTTAACAAAAACACCCGCCCAAGATAAATTAGTACATTTGTTGACAGAAAAATGTCCCCGACGAAGACCGGTTCCTCTTAAATTACAGGCTCTCTATTACTCACCAGGAAAATATCGACACCTAAATGGCACGAAAGGTCTTAAATTTGTCAGAAATTGGGGGAAGTATTTATAATTGTACAAAGTACAAAGTACAAAGTAAATCAAGCAACAACAGATCTAGTGACCCTTCTAGGTTGCTTGTCCTCCAAAACACTGAGGATCAAGTGTCCAAACAGTGGTTTAGAGTGGGTAAGGGAACATTGGAAAGGGAATTACTGTACTGCCCTGGAACTAATGTCCGTGGCAGGATTAGGAAGTTAGTAGAGGACAGATGGGTTAGTAACTGACAAAGAAGGGTGACCGCTCTCAACCCTCCAACTATCGTCCAATTGCTCTTATCTCTTGTCTTTCTAAAGTTTTTGAAACTATTCTTGCTTCCAAATTTCTTAAGCATTTCTCTTCTCATAATCTGCTCTCAGATCGCCAGTATGGCTTCCTTAAGGGTCGCTCTACTGGTGATCTTCTTTCATATCTTACTAACTCTTGGTCATCCTCCTTTCGGGACTTCGGTGAGACTTTTTCTATTGCACTAGACATATCGAAAGCCTTCGATAGAGTCTGGCATAAATCTTTAATTTCTAAACTACCCTCCTTCGGTTTCTATCCCTCCATCTGTGCCTTTGTCTCTAATTTCCTTTCCGGCCGTTCCATAGCCGCGGTTGTGGATGGCCATTGTTCACTTCCTCACCCTATAAACTCCGGTGTTCCTCAGGGCTCTGTCCTATCTCCTATTATCTTTCTAATTTTTATAAATGATCTCCTTAACTGTACCTTAATTCCCATCCATTCATACGCAGACGACTCAACCTTACACTACTCCATTAGTTTTTCAGAACGCCCCAGCCAGCAATCCCTCAACGACAAACGTAATGAAGCCATAGAACTCTTAAATTCTGATCTAAATACTATTTCCAATTGGGGCAGAGAAAACCTTGTTAACTTTAATGCTTCCAAAACCCAATTTCTCCATCTATCTACCCGTCAGGATCTCCCAGCGGACTATCCCTTATTCTTCAACAATACAAAAATCAACCCTTCATCTTCTCTCAATATTCTTGGTGTCTCTTGTTCTTCTGCTCTCATTTGGAAGGACCATATTACCAGTCTTGCTAAGGCAGCCTCCCAGAAGCTGGGTGTGCTCAACCGCCTTAGGGGGTTCTTTTCCCCTGCACAGATTCTTGCTCTGTACAGGGGCATAGTGCGCCCTTGTATTGAGTATTGTTCACATGTGTGGGGAGGTTCCTCTCACACCGCTCTCCTAGACAAAGTTGAAAGGAAGGCCTTTCGTATCATTAACTCCCGTCCACTCACCAACTCTCTGCAATCTCTCTCTCTCTCCGCCGCAATGTTGCATCTCTCTCGCTATTCTATCGCTACTATAATAATCAGTGTTCCTCAGAGCTCTCCCAGTGCATACCACCTCCTTTACGTAGGGCACGTGGTACCTGTCTTGCAACTCAATCCCACCCCTACTCTGTGCAACTCTCCAACCCAAGAGCGAAACATTACTCTCAAACTTTCTTCTACTCAACAGCTAAGCTCTGGAACTCTCTCCCAGAATCAGTCTTTCCCTCTTCCTATGACTTAAATTGCTTCAAACTCCGTGTGTCCAGGCATTTTGGCTCGAACGTCTCTTGATTTTGGCCCTGTCACTCTTTCAACTATGGGGGAGGCACTCGCTATAGGCAGTTATGCCTTTTGCCTCCCTCAATCACATAGAAAAAAAAAAAAAAAAATTAGGGGGGGGGATAAAATAAAGTTATTCATTTACAAAGGCAGTCAGTCGCGGGTTTGATGCGAGATATTTGTCTAGGCAGAGTTTAAATGAATCAACGGTGATGCAGTCTATAACGTTTCGGGGAAGCCCATTCCACAAGTTGACAACTCGATTGAAGAAGAAATTCTTAGATTCGTGCGAGTTAAAAGATTTACCAATAATTTTGCAACCGTTTCCCCGTGTGTAATTAGATTGGTCGATAGTGAAGTACTTACTACAGTTCATATTGTCGATGCCTTTGATGATTTTGAACACTTGAATTAAGTCACCTCTTAATCTGCGCTGGGTTAAAGGAAATAGATTTAATTCTCTAAGACGCTCTTTGTATGGTTTGTTCTTTAGGCTAGGTATCATTTTGGTAACTCTACGTTGAACTCGTTCTAGCTTGTTTATATCTTTTTGGTAATAAGGGCACCAGGATTGAACGCAGTATTCCTGAAGAGGGCGGACTAAGGAATTGTAAAGGGTTAGGATAACTTCTTTGGATTTATGCTCAAATGACCTGCCTATAAAGCCAATTATTTTGTTTGCCTTCTTAACAACTTCTGAACATTGTTGACTCGGTTTTAGGTTACTTGATATTGTTACTCCCAGATCGGTTTCTCTGTTTACATTCTTAAGCTGAGTGCCATTCATCGAATAGTTTGCTTTCTCATTTAGGTATCCGATATGTAGTACTTTACATTTATCCGCATTGAAATTCATTTGCCAAATTTGGGCCCACCATGACAATTTATCTAGATTGTGTTGCATATTGTCAACTTGTTCTTTTGAGAGTACGCTATTTGCAATTTTTGTATCGTCAGCAAATTTTGAGATTGTACAGGTGAGACCCTCATCTATGTCGTTGATGTAAATTAGAAAGAGAATTGGTCCTAGTACCGATCCCTGGGGTACCCCGCTACTTACATTGGTCCATTTAGATGCCTTACCGTTTATGACTACTCTTTGCTTTTTGTTGCTGAGCCAATTTTCTATCCATTTCAACACACCGTCTTGTATTCCATGCGCTTTTAGTTTTAGCAGTAAACGTTTGTGGGGAATTTTGTCAAAGGCCTTTTGAAAATCAAGGTATATAATATCTACAGCTTTACTCTCATCGTAGAGGTTGAGGATATCGTGGAAGAAGTCTAAGAGGTTTGTTAAACAGGAACGTTGTTTACGAAAGCCGTGTTGAGTATCTTTAAGTATGTTATTTTCCTCTAAGTGATTTACGAGTCTGTTTCGTATGACCGTTTCTAGCATTTTACATACAACTGAGGTTAAGCTAATTGGACGATAGTTACTGGGTAGGGATTTGCTGCCTTTTTTGAATATCGGTGTTACGTTGGCTAGCTTCCACTGATCAGGCATAGTTCCAGACTGCAAGGATTTATTGAATAGTAATGTCAGTGGTTTGGAGAGCTCATCCTTAGCTTCCTTTAGAACTCTAGGCGAGATTGTATCAGGTCCAGGCGTTTTATTTACCTTGAGTTTATCTAAACAATTCAATACTTCTCTCTCTGTAACGGTGATATTGCTTAGAACATCTGAATTATCAATCTGAATCGGCGATGGTGTAGGGATATCACTGAGGTCTTCTGTTGTAAAAACTGATGCAAAGAAGGTATTGAGGTCATTACTCATTTGTACTTCGTCTTTGGTGTATTCTCCATTTTCATCGACTAACGGTCCAACAGTTGAAGTAACTACTTTTTTCTTTCTGATATAACTATAGAATTCTTTCGGGTTTGTTTTACTTTGATTCGCAATATGTAACTCTAAGGTCTTTTTACTTTGCTTAATTAACTTTTTGGCTTTGCGTCGTAGCTCTACAAATTTCACCCGTTCTTCGTCATTTTGTAAGGATTTTAATCTATCATTAGCAAATTTTTTAGCAAGCAGGCAGTTTGAAATATCTTTATTCCACCATTTGGGCTTATTATTATGGCCTGGATGCCGTATTTTCGATGGTATGCAGTCTTGCACTGCTTTTAGGTAAGTGGTTTCGAATAACTTCCAAGATGTATTTATGTCGTTATTGTTAATTAAAAAGCTCCAGTCAGTTTCTTTAAACATAGCTCTAAGTTTATGGAAGTTTGCTTTCTTGAAATTAGGGACTTTTTCGATGCTACTATTTAGTTCGTTACTAGTAAACTTTAAAGTGAAAGTTATCGTACGATGGTCGCTGTTACTGAATTCATCACCAACATTCAAATTCTCTATTAATTCTTCTTTTGTTGCAAGTACAATGTCGAGAACGTTATTACCACGGGTCGGCGTTCGAACAAATTGATAAAGCGAACTCTCTTGCAAGTTCGTATAAAAGTCATGTCCGGAGTGTGAAGTAAAAGTATCGCCCCACTTGGTCACAGGTAAATTAAAGTCGCCCAAAATTACGGTATCTTGTGAGTTACTTACATCTGCAATTTGTTCGTAAATTTCTCGGTCAGTTTGCACTGATTGATCTGGAGGCCTGTATATTAACGCAAGTATTATTTTTGTACCTTTATTATTCTTTATTAGCACAAAAGATGTGTCGACATTCACAATTTGAGGTTTTGACAAGAGGGTAGGGTTAAGACTTTCTTTGATATAAAGTAAAACGTCACCTCCATTTCGATTTATTCGGCTTTTCTCAAACATTACATAACCAGGAATTGAATACTCTGCTAAAAAGTCTCTATCTTCTGTATTGAGCCAAGATTCTGTTATGCCAATCACATCATAATTTTCTGTAAACACTAGCTCCTCTAAATCTGAAAATTTATTGCATATGCTACGAGCGTTTGCATAGAAAACCTTTAAATTTGTTATTTTAGAACTCTCGGAACGCTCTTTAATAATATTTTTGGTTCTTGTCGGACCTACATTTATGTTCATGGCCATCCTCGGTCCTCGCTGTCTTCGGTCCTTATCGCTGGTGGTCCTCGGTTGCCTCTGTTTTTTGCTTGGCGTTGGATGATTTATGTCACTGCTGCTTCTTCTCGGATGGCGTTTTTTGATCCATGGCTTCGTGTAGGAGACGACCCATGTGTGCTGAACCCACAGGGTTTAGATGAGTGCCATCCTTGCGGAACAGAGTAGGCTGGTTGTAGAAGTTGTCCCAGAGGTTGATGAATTCAACTTCTTCCCTCAGACACAAATATTTTAGTCGGCTATTTGTGCTGAAGGCCTTGTCGTAGAATTTGTCAGGTGCGTCGATCTTGGGGAGAATGCCTGAGATGATGATATTCCTTGACTTGTTTTTGTAGTGCTGGATCATCTTGCGATATTTCTCCATCAACTCTTCGGATCTGGTGCGCATGACGTCATTTGAACCAGCATGGATGACAAAAAGGGTATTTTCATTTGCATCCTTTGTGGTATCTTCGAAGGCTTCCACAATGTCGTCCAGTCCAGCTCCTGGGATGCAAAATCTTTTTCGTCTATTTGGGACTCTGTCGCAGAACTCTTCGACCTGTCCTCGTAGGATGGAATCCCCAATGAGCCTGGTCTCTTCTGGTTCGTCTTCCATCTCTACCAATATCTCAAATCTGTTTGACATTTTTTCTGCGTTGGCCGTGCACCGTTCCTCACTGGTGTAAATCCGGAAACCTGTGGTGGCGGGACTCTGCGTACAGGTCGGGGAGAGGAGTGGTTAGAACGGGGGCGAGGGGTTGGTACTGTTCGTGCTAGCAGGCTTCTTGCACGAGGAGTGGGGGAGAGACTAAGGTGAACAGGGCGGCTGTCCTGGTTTGATGTCGGCTCAGGTTCGTCAGAAGATGCTGCAGTGGCTACTGCAGGTGTTGGATTGTTGGCAGATGACGTTGGGGCGGTGGTGGATTTTGGAGTTGAAACAATTGGAGTTAGTGATACTCCAACATTGAGTGTTACAAACTCTTGGAGTGATTCCAGCTTCCTGGTGAGGGCGTTGATCTTGTTGTGGGCTTCATCCAATTTTGCTGTCAAATCCTCTCATTGCTGGCAGAGTCGGCAGACTTGTGGATCGGCAGAAGCAAACATGGAAGCACCAAACCTATCGGCGCAGTTCGTACAGGCACGAGGCATGGTGACGATCACTTTCTTCAGATCACTTCACTCACTTAAAAACACTTAACTCACTTTAAAAACACTTAACTCACTTTAAAAACACTTATCTCACTTTAAAAACACTTCACTCCCTTCAGGTCGCTTCACTTACTTAAATAGGCCTAACCGAAAACAAAAATGTTGAAATACGCACAAATAGGTTATCAGCGGTGATAGCCTAACCGAAAATTAAAACAAAACTAAATTTAATTTGAATACGCAGTGATAGCCGAACCGTTTTTTTTTTTTTTTTTTATTTAAACAGAAATAGGCCACCAGGGGTTATAGCCTATCCTAACCGAAAACTAAAAATATGAAATAACGGTACGCAGAAATAGGCCACCAGCAGTGATAGCCTAACTGAAAATTTAAAAATTGAAGTACGCAGAAATAGGCCACCAGGGATGATAGCCTAGACTAACCGAAAACAAAAATAACCGAAAACGAAAACAAAAATTATGAAATACCGGTAGGCAGAAATAGGCCACCAGCGGTGATAGCCTAACTGAAAATTTAAAAATTGAAGTACGCAGAAATAGACCACCAGGGATGATAGCCTAGACTAACCGAAAACAAAAATAACCGAAAGCAAAAATTATGAAATACCGGTACGCAGAAATAGGCCACCAGCGGTGATAGCCTAACTGAAAATTTAAAAATTGAAGTACGCAGAAATAGGCCAACAGGAATGATAGCCTAGACTAACTGAAAAAAAAAATAACCAAAAACAAAAAGGATGAAATATGCAGAAGTAGGCTACCAGGGCTGATAACCTACCTAAAAAAGCAAACAAAATATATATATATATATAATAGAATATGTAACTAAATATACAATTCACCAAATAGAGATTATATAAGAATAAAGTGTAACTGCACACAAGGGGTTAATATACTGTATGAACAGATGGCGCTGGTGTCACTGTAGGCTAGTCAAGCAGGATTATATTTAGATAAACAAAGTTATCAGTCAAAAGTTACTACAAGATCATGCAAGCAACAACTAAAATTACAGATATATATAGCTACAGTAGGATACTGAATACGATAACTACTAGAGTTAATAAGAAAATACAAAGCTAGGTCGATTAGAGGTGCGCGTGCGTCGTCTGCTACAAGCTAGGATTGTCAAACTAATGGGGCGAAAGTCTTAAAATGTCCAAGGCAATGAACCTAAACGTGAGGGAGAATGGGGTTCATAACAACACAAATACTTCCCCTTAATGGTTGGCCTGGCTAGGGTCGTCTCCGCGCCTCCCCCCCCCCGCCCCCCCCGCCCACCCCCGCACCCCCTGTTTGGTCACCGGGCTAATGTAAGGGAGGCTGTCAGCTTGATTGAATTTGGCCAACATGAGGCACGAGTAGTATTTAGGTGATGACGGTGATGGTGGTGATAAAGATGAATTGATGATGATGGTGGGTGTGGTGGTGATATTGATGAAGTTGTTGATGAGTATACTGCTGATGATGATAGTAATGATGATGGTGGTGATGTTGTTGCTGGTGATAGCGATGATGATGTGATGGTGGTGGTTAGGATGGTTACTGGTCAAGTATTTTTCTAGAGAGTTCTTGAAAGTCTAAACTGTATCACAGTTCACAATGTTTGAAGGTAATCTGTTCCAAATGTTCACAACGCAGTTAAAGAAGTGTTATGCTTAAATAGATGAACACGATTGTCTATATTCTTACAACCATTGTTTCTAGTGAAATGTGAGCGGTCGATAGATAAATAATAACTTACATTTTGGTTGTTGAATCTGTTAAGAGGGAGGTACTCTCTTCTTCTACAACCCCTCTCCCTCATGTTAAGACCCATTAGTTTTGCGATTTTAAGACTTTTGTTCACTAGTTTGGCGATCTTTAGATCATTCGCTCCATTCCTTTGTCAATATTAAGATGTTTCGTGCCGTTTAGGAGTCTATTATTCTCTGGCGAGCGATAGCGCGCCTGTAATTTTTTAAGGAACCGGCCTTTGGCCGGGAAATTTTTCTTTCGAAAAATGTACAAATATATCTTGAAAGGTATACGTATAGGGGGTGTTCTTTTAAGTTTGATGGAGGTCTCACGAGGAAACTCAAAATTAAATAAATAACTGAATAAGTAGCCCAAAAAAACAAGCATTAGCCCCTTTATCATTGTGTAATTTTATAATAGATCACTTTCCAATCTACGCTTGGTTAAGCTAAATACATTTACTTCTCGTGGACGCTCCTCTTATGGTTTGTTTTTCTCTATATAGTTGTAATTTGTGTGACTTTGCATTCCACTTGTTTCCAGTTTAACATTATTTATACCAGTTTAACATTATTTATACCAGTTTAACATTATTTATACCAGTTTAACATTATTTATACCAGTTTAACATTATTTATACCAGTTTAACATTATTTATACCAGTTTAACATTATTTATACCAGTTTAACATTATTTTACCTGAACTGCACACAATATTAGAGATAGGAACGCACAAGTGAATTGCATAGACTAAATATAACTTTGTCTTATTTGAATTCAAACGCTCTACCAATGAATCCTACCAACTAATTTGCATTTTTAATCGCCTCTGTACATTGTTTACTTGGCTTTAGATAACTAAATATTATAACTCAATATCCTTTTCTTTGACTGAATTTGAAGGACGAGTGTTATTCTTTGAGTATTCTTTGTGAACGTTGTTACTACCAATGTTTAATACTTTTCATTTGCAATGTTGAATTTCATTTGCCATTTTTCAGGTCAGTTAACTAAAGTGTCTAGGTCATCTTATATTTGTTGCTAATGTACGGTTGAGGTTACTTTATTTAGTATGTTTGTATCCTCTGGAAACGTCAATAATATATATTGTTTTCCCTTCGCCAATGTTATTTATGTAAATTATTGGATAAGTTCCAACACAGAATCTTGGGAATCTCCACTGTTTACATTACACCAGTCTGATTATTGTCCATTAATTACAACTTTCTGTTTACGACCTGAGAACCATTGTTGGTGCCATTCCTGTCTATTTCCTGTTATACCATGAACTTTTACTTTGTTAAGAAGTCGCTTATGGAGCACTGTATCTAAAGCTTTCTGAAAGTCTCGATAAACTACATAATAGTCCTTAAAGCTAGCGCATGCGCCAGCTAAGGATAACCCAATAAGGTCGATTAGGCGTATTTCCATTGGGGTCCTGTACTACTACCCCATCCCCTTGCTCATGAGGGACGGTAACGACTCAGTGCTTGTGAAAAACCTTTAATGCGCCGAGCGTGGGTGCGATCCTGGGCCTTCTGGGTGGAAGTCCAAGACGCTAGTCACTACACCAGCGAGCCGCCGCTGCTCTAAACTCATGATATGATTTATATACTTCGGGGAAGAAATCAAGTAAATTTGTTAGCCATGAACATCTTTTTATAAATACGTATTGGGAATCTATTATAATTTATCTAAATATTAGACTGTTTTATCTCATATAATTGTTTCCATTAGTTTTCAAGCTACCGAAGTCAAGCTAAATGGTCGATAATTTCCTGGAGCTGGCTTGATTTTTTGTTTTTATAATATGGGCCTAACATTAGCTCATAACCATTCATGGAAGCTTTTCCAATATTTAGTGATTTATTGAATAGAGAGGAGACTTCAAATAATTCGTTTTTCGCGCCTTCTACATTTATTTTTTTCAAGATATATTTATACATTTTTTGGTAGACAAATGTCCCGTCCAAAGGCCAGTTCCTCCTAAACTACAGGCTCGCTATCGCTCGCCAGGATAAAGTGGACACCTAATGACGCGAAGTCATAATATTGACATAATATATATATATATATATATATATATATATATATATATATATATATATTTAATGTTCTAAGCTTTATCTTGCTTGTTATTGTTCAACAACTAAACGTTCGTATGCTGTACACTTTGAGGCCATTTGATCAATAGTGTTGTATAACCGAACATAAATAATGTAGCCACCATGTTTGGCTGAGGGACTTACCAGTGTTCCAATCTGTTCAACCAGTATAACATTGTACACACTGCCCGGGATATGTTACGGTCAAGGGCGGGGGTATTAGGTTATTGTACACACTGCCCGGGATATGTTACGGTCAAGGGCGGGGGTATTAGGTTATTGTACACACTGCCCGGGATATGTTACGGTCAAGGGCGGGGGTATTAGGTTATTTATATATCCCCCCTTCTCCCTCGTGGTTAACCTTATTAGTGTTGACATTTAAAGAAGGTTGCCCCATTTATTTGGCGATTTTTAAGACCTTTCGTCCCACAACTTTTGTCAATGTCCACACCTTTTGTGCTTTTTAGGTGTCGATTGTTTTTTCTTGACAAACAATGGTAAGCCTGTTATTTAGGAGGACACGGCTTTTGACCGGGACATTTTTCTACCGAGATTTGTACACATACATATCGAAGGTGGGTCTTGGAAGTCTAAGGAGGAAGCTAAAATCCTAAAACAATATATAAATACATAAGTAAATACATACTCCCATCCCCCCCTTAACATTGTTCCAGTCTGTAGAACCAGTTGAACATTGCACCCTCGGGCTGGGCTATATTTGGTTCAACGCTGCAACACAGAACCAGGCAGAGATTAATGTAAGTGTATTGCCAACCATACTCGGCCAACTTCTGCCTTGTTAAGGCTGGAAGTATTACGATGAATGTAATGCGCTGACAACTTGAGTATATCTTCGTTTAATTTGCATTTGCTAAGATTAAGTAGTCTTTGTCTTGCTTATTGCATACGAAGTTCATCGTGCTCATAGAGATTGCGGAATGGCAAGTGGGAAGACTAATCGGATTCCATTAATATTTAAGTTATAATTAAAAGTTATAAGCTCGTTGTGTGTAGTGTTTACCATTGTATTAACATTACCATTATGCTATTATATCAGTGTTGCTATATTTTAACTATGGCAAACATATTAATCATGATGAAAATAGTCAATAAAGTCTCAGTTAGGGCAATGTTGGTTTGTAGAATGCCATAACATTGTATTGTATGTATGCATGTATTTACCCAGACACATACCTCATAGCTGAGGGTGGCCGAATCGAGACAGGCCAAACAGAAACAAAATAATCACACACAACCCGCGTGGCTGAGTGGTAACCCACACGACACTTTCAAGGGAAGTCCGGGGTTTTTCTACTCATGGATGCAAAAAAGGTTTATGGAAAAAAATACTTTGAATGTCGCATTGCTCACACCAATGGCAGACACTAGAGGTGCAATATACCTGTGTCGCATGTATACTCAAAGACACGAGTTGCGTCGCTATTTTGTTCGATGATTGAATATAACTCGTGAAACATTATGAGAGCCATACCATACGGCAGACATCACTGAAAGGTTGGCCCATGTTGAGTAGGTTGGGGTCGAAATGTGTCCAAAATGATGAACACAGGACTCAAAATTGTAAATGTTTGTGTGAAAGTATTGAGAGGTTGCTATGAGGTTGTGTTAGTGGCGTTGTTAGTGTTTGGAATTATAAGATTAGTTTGACATGTTTAGAAAATTGAGAATGGCATAGGTGCATCTTCATTATTATTTGTTTTTACATTTCTGAGGAAAATGTTGATTTATCTTTAGATGTATTTGGTGCGATATTGATTTGACTATGGATGGTAGCTATACGATAAATGTAGTGTAGGTGATATATGTTGTAGTGAGAGATGTTCTTAGATAGCTATAAGATAGATGTAGTGTAGGGGATATGCGTAGTGCAGGGGATTTATATTATAGTGAGAGATGTAGTGTAGGGCATAAAGGAGTAAACAAGAACAAATAGGGATGTAGGGAAGAAAGGGTCTGCCTCGTATGGGCCAATAGGCCTGCAGATTTCCATGTTTTGATGTTTTTATGTAGCTTATACAGGTATTACAAAGTATTAGAATAACGTAATTTTAAAACTAGGTATTGCAAAGGCGATGGCCTCCTTTTGACTGAGGACTTTATATGTATTAATCTTTTTCTGGCCACTTTTTGTATCCACCTGTTCCCAAGTTAATGAATTAGAAGCCTTTGATGCCTTCTATAACATGGAAGGTCAACATTACAAGGCTAGCTAGAGACAAACTTTATATATATATTTATTTTTGTATATACAGTATACAGTGTATATATATTATATTTTTCTGTGATTACATCAATGTGTCACCTTTTAATTTGAAGGAGGATTCTGTTTTGTTATTTTGTATATTTTTTTATATTTGTCTTCAGAACTTCCTATAATGTGTGATCATATGTTTATATCTTTATCTGATAGACATAATATAAGTAGTTGTGAAGCTCTATAGATTAAATAAACTTGGGTTGACATGCATAATGGATTTATCCAGATCGAAATGACTAGTATTAGCTTTATTTCTATGCATGTTTGACATATAAAGTATATGTTGTTTTGTCGCAGTATCTTATTTTGTAATAATCTTATAATCCTATTTTTGTTTTTTGTTTTTTTTTTCTATGTGATTGAGGGAGGCAAAAGGCATTACTGCCTATAGCGAGTGCCTCCCCCATAGTTGAAAGAGTGACAGGGCCAATTCCAAGGGACGTTCGAGCCAAAATGCCTGGACACACGGAGTTTGAAGCAATTTAAGTCATAGGAAGAGGGAAAGACTGATTCTGGGAGAGAGTTCCAGAGCTCAGCTGTTGAGTAGAAGAAAGATTGAGAGTAACATTTCACTCTTGGGTTGGAGAGTTGCACAGAGTAGGGGTGGGATTGAGTTGCAAGACGGGTACCACGTGCCCTACGTAAAGGAGGTGGTATGCACTGGGATAGCTCTGAGGAACACTGATTATTATAGTAGCGATAGAATAGCGAGAGAGATGCAACATTGCGGCGGAGAGAGAGAGATTGCAGAGAGTTGGTGAGTGGACGGGAGTTAATGATACGAAAGGCCTTCCTTTCAACTTTGTCTAGGAGAGCGGTGTGAGAGGAACCTCCCCACACATGTGAACAATACTCAATACAAGGGCGCACTATGCCCCTGTACAGAGCAAGAAGCTGTGCAGGGGAAAAGAACCCCCTAAGGCGGTTGAGCACACCCAGCTTCTGGGAGGCTGCCTTAGCAAGACTGGTAATATGGTCCTTCCAAATGAGAGCAGAAAAAAGAGACACCAAGAATATTGAGAGAAGATGAAGGGTTGATTTTTGTATTGTTGAAGAATAAGGGATAGTCCGCTGGGAGATCCTGACGGGTAGATAGATGGAGAAATTGGGTTTTGGAGGCATTAAAGTTAACAAGGTTTTCTCTGCCCCAATTGGAAATAGTATTTAGATCAGAATTTAAGAGTTCTATGGCTTCATTACGTTTGTCGTTGAGGAATTGCTGGCTGGGGCGTTCTGAAAAACTAATGGAGTAGTGTAAGGTTGAGTCGTCTGCGTATGAATGGATGGGAATTAAGGTACAGTTAAGGAGATCATTTATAAAAATTAGAAAGAGAATAGGAGATAGGACGGAGCCCTGAGGAACACCGGAGTTTATAGGGTGAGGAAGTGAACAATGGCCGTCCACAACCGCGGCTATGGAACGGCCGGAAAGGAAATTAGAGACAAAGGCACAGATGGAGGGATAGAAACCGAAGGAGGGTAGTTTAGAAATTAAAGATTTATGCCAGACTCTATCGAAGGCTTTCGATATGTCTAGTGCAATAGAAAAAGTCTCACCGAAGTCCCGAAAGGAGGATGACCAAGAGTTAGTAAGATATGAAAGAAGATCACCAGTAGAGCGACCCTTAAGGAAGCCATACTGGCGATCTGAGAGCAGATTATGAGAAGAGAAATGCTTAAGAAATTTGGAAGCAAGAATAGTTTCAAAAACTTTAGAAAGACAAGAGATGAGAGCAATTGAACGATAGTTGGAGGGTTGAGAGCGGTCACCCTTCTTTGGGACAGGTTGAATGTGAGCAAACTTCCAGCATGAAGGGAAGACGTTAGAGAATAGACAGAGACGAAAGAGTTTGCCTAGGCAGGGAGTCCGCACGGAAGCACAGTTTTTGAGAACAACAGGAGGAACACCGTCCGGACCGTACGCCTTATTAGTGTTAAGCTTTAGAAGAGATTAGGATATTAGGCATAAGTAAGAGAGAGGAGGGCGGAGAGGGAGGAATAGTACCGGAATCATCCAAGGTGGAGTTTCTAGCAAAAGTTTGAGCGAAGAGTGTAGCTTTGTCAGAGGAAGAAGTGATGGTTGTGCCATCAGAGTGGGAAAGGGGAGGGAAAGACGAGGAAGAGAAATTGTTGGAGAGGTTTTTGGCTAGATGCCAGAAAGCTTGGGAAGAGCTAGAGTTGGATAGTTCAGTGCATTTATTATTGATGAAAGAGTGTTTGGCAAGTCGAAGAACAGATTTGGCTTGATTCCGGGCAGAAACATAAGAAGAATGAGAGTCTTGAGTTTTAAGGCGTCGGTACCGTTTGAATGCTTCCTCCTTATTGCGGACAGCAGTAGAACAGGCGTGAGTAAACCAAGATTTTTTAGCATTAGTCTGAGAGAAAGAGAATGGAATGTATGCTTCCATGCCCGATAGGATTACCTCGGTAATGCGTTCAGCACTCTCCGAGGGTCCCCGGCCACGGAAGCAGAAATCATTCCATGGGAAATCAAAGAAGTACTGCCGGAGAGCCTCCCAGTCGGCAGCGCCAAAGTGCCACAAGCGCCGCTGGCTAGGAGGATCGGGTGGCCGTACTGGAGAGATAGGACAGGTGACAGAGATAAGTTTATGGTCGGAGGAGCCCAGAGGAGAGAAAAGATCGACAGTATAAGAAGAAGGGTTAGAAGTTAGAAACAAGTCAAGAATGTTGGGCCGATCTCCGATGCGATCCGGGATACGGGTGGGTTGCTGAACTAACTGCTCTAGGTCATTTATGATAGAGAAGACGTAGGCTTGTTCACGAGGTGGATCAGTAGTGTGAGAGGAGAGCCATTGGCGGTGGTGAACGTTGAAATCTCCTAGGATGGAGATTTCTGAGAAAGTAGAAATGGATAGAATGTGTTCCACTGTAGAGTTTAAATAGTCAAAGAATTTGGGAAATTTGGTAGAGTTAGGGGAAAGATAGACAGCACAGAAATATTTAGTAAGAGAATGACAGGAAAGTTTGAGCCATAAAGTTGAGAATTCAGAGGAGTCGAAATCGGGAACACGAGAGCAAGTGAGTTTGTTGTGCACATATGCACAACATCCGCCTTTGGCTTTGAAACTAGGATAGAGAAAGTAGGAGGATACAGAGAAGGGGCTGCTGGATGTTGCTACAGACACCTGAGTTTCGGTGAGGAAGAGAAGATCAGGTTTGTAGGAGGAGAGATGGTGCTCAACAGAGTGAAAGTTAGAGGAAAGTCCGCGAATGTTGCAGAAATTAATAGAAAGAGTAACAGGCCGAGGTCCAGGTAATTGTGTGGGGTTGTTAGGGGATGGTCGGTTGGGTGTGGGGGCATTTATGCCCCCCACCCTGGGGACTCCGAGGCTGGGCTGGAATTCATCATTTAGTTTTTTTTTAAATTTTGGTGTGGAGGAATGAAGTGTGGTGTGCATGTTTAGTGTAGTGAAGTGGATAGGAGGAGGAGGTGTTTGAGAGAGGTAAGGACACTGATGTTTATGTATAGGACATGTAATGATATTAGTTTGAATTATGAAATAGAGATAATTTGAAAGGTACTCTATATTATTCTTAAATTTTGGAAGCGGTTAAGCTCAAGGTGAGGTGATGTATAGCTTAGAAGAAATATTTCTTTTCTTCTGAACCCCCTTCTCTGTCATGTTTAGCCCTATTAGTTATGACATTTTAAGTTGTTCACCCCATAAGGTTAGCAATTAAAACATCTTTCAACCCCATTTATTTTCAATAATAAGACCTGTTTTGCCATTTATGTGTCGATCTTTCCTACCGATTGCCAGCAAACCTGTCATTTGCAAATAAGGTATTAACCACATAACACTAGCCAGGGAACCAAATTATTCTGGTTATCAACACATAATCTATACAAATATCCAAGTTACTAAGGGGAGATGAGCCATTATTCTGGACCCCCTTCTTCCTCATGTTTAGCCTCATTAGTTTTCAGATGTTATGGCGTTCGGCTCATTAGTTTGGCGATTTTAAGACCTTTTGACCCATTTATTTGTCAATGTTAAGACTTTTCGTGCTATATAGGTGTTGATTTTTCCTGGCGAGCGATAGCGAGCCTGTTATTTAAGGGGAACTGACCTTTGGCCAGGACATTTTGCTATCGAAAAATGTACAAATTCATCTTGCAGGAGGGTCTTAGGTATTTTTTATTTAAAGCTTGATGGAGGTCTAGGGAAGAAAATAAAAAAGTTATAACAAGTAGGTGTGTTGGCGTTAATACAGTCGTTTCAATCACAAGTCATTTTCACCTACAGCCAATTCCCGCACAATACCCTCTATAACCCTTCTGTACCGGCGACGTCTTTTTCATTATATTATTGCTGTTTTTAGACGATTTTGTACAGTTTAAGAAGGAACTGTGGTAGTAAAAAGCGTTGGGTGAGTTATATCGAAGGCTGTTCATTGCTGGAGGGCCTTTTTAAACTGAATGAAATCGTCTAATAGTAGCCAGAATAAAATATAAAAAGGCGTTGCGGTAAAGAAGGGGTTGAGCACCATGACACCTTTATACCTTTGATTCTGGCTTAAATCAGACGATGTTATGTAGTCTAAGAAGGACCTATGTTATGTAGTCTAAGAAGGACCTATGTTATGTAGTCTAAGAAGGACCTATGTTATGTAGTCTAAGAAGGACCTATGTTATGTAGTCTAAGAAGGACCTATGTTATGTAGTCTAAGAAGGACCTGTGTTATGCAGTTTAAGAAGGACCTGTGTTATGTAGTCTAAGAAGGACCTGTGTTATGTAGTTTAAGAAGGACCTGTGTTATGTAGTCTAAGAAGGACCTATGTTATGTAGTCTAAGAAGGACCTATGTTATGTAGTCTAAGAAGGACCTATGTTATGTAGTCTAAGAAGGACCTGTGTTATGCAGTCTAAGAAGGACCTGTGTTATGCAGTTTAAGAAGGACCTGTGTTATGTAGTCTAAGAAGGACCTGTGTTATGTAGTCTAAGAAGGACCTATGTTATGTAGTCTAAGAAGGACCTATGTTATGTAGTCTAAGAAGGACCTATCTTATGTAGTCTAAGAAGGACCTATGTTATGTAGTCTAAGAAGGACCTATGTTATGTAGTCTAAGAAGGACCTATGTTGTGTAGTCTAAGAAGGACCTATGTTATGTAGTCTAAGAAGGACCTATGTTGTAGTCTAAGAAGGACCTATGTTGTGTAGTTTAAGAAGGACCTATGTTATGTAGTCTAAGAAGGACCTATGTTATGTAGTCTAAGAAGGACCTATGTTATGTAGTCTAAGAAGGACCTATGTTATGTAGTCTAAGAAGGACCTATGTTATGTAGTCTAAGAAGGACCTATGTTATGTAGTCTAAGAAGGACCTATGTTATGTAGTCTAAGAAGGACCTATGTTATGGAGAAGGACCTATGTTATGCAGTGTAAGAAGGACCTATGTTATGGAGAAGGACCTATGTTATGGAGAAGGACCTATGTTGTGTAGTCTAAGAAGGACCTATGTTATGTAGTATAAGAAGGACCTATGTTATGTAGTCTAAGAAGGACCTATGTTATGTAGTCTAAGAAGGACCTATGTTATGTAGTCTAAGAAGGACCTATGTTATGTAGTCTAAGAAGGACCTATGTTATGTAGTCTAAGAAGGACCTATGTTATGTAGTCTAAGAAGGACCTATGTTATGTAGTCTAAGAAGGACCTATGTTATGTAGTCTAAGAAGGACCTATGTTGTGTAGTCTAAGAAGGACCTATGTTATGTAGTCTAAGAAGGACCTATGTTATGTAGTCTAAGAAGGACCTATGTTATGTAGTCTAAGAAGGACCTATGTTATGTAGTCTAAGAAGGACCTATGTTATGTAGTCTAAGAAGGACCTATGTTATGTAGTCTAAGAAGGACCTATGTTGTGTAGTCTAAGAAGGACCTACGTTATGTAGTCTAAGAAGGACCTATGTTATGTAGTCTAAGAAGGACCTATGTTATGTAGTCTAAGAAGGACCTATGTTGTGTAGTCTAAGAAGGACCTATGTTATGTAGTCTAAGAAGGACCTATGTTGTGTAGTCTAAGAAGGACCTATGTTATGTAGTTCAGGAAGGACCTATGTTATGTAGTTCAGGAAGGACCTATGTTATGTAGTTCAGGAAGGACCTATGTTATGTAGTCTAAGAGCCTAAGTTGTGTAGTCTAAGAAGGACCTATGTTATGTAGTCTAAGAAGGACCTATGTTGTGTAGTCTAAGAAGGACCTATGTTATGTAGTCTAAGAAGGACCTATGTTGTGTAGTCTAAGAAGGACCTATGTTGCTAAGAGGGTTTACCAAGATCGTATTTACCCATTTGAGTCTTGTAGCTAGATTATTTACCAAAGACAACCGTCTAAAGGTAACAAGCATATAATAACAATTACATTATGATGATGAAAGGGTTAAAAGAGACACATATGTACTTAACCTAGCCTAACCTTTGCGAAGCTAAATTTAGATATTACTTAAGGCGGAATGGGCGTATATATTTGCTCATTTACCGTATATAACTTTTTATATAAATTTGTTTTTCCTCCCTAGACCTCCATCAAACTTAAAACAAATAAACACCCCCAAGACCCTCCTTCAAGATTTTTGTTTACATTTTTCGATAGAAAAGTGTCCCGGTCGAAGGCCGGATCCTCTTAAATTACAGGCTCGCTATCGCTCACCAGGAAAAACCTAACTGACGCGGTCTTAATATTGACAAAGAAATGGGGTGAAACATCTTGAAATCGCCATATTTTATGAGTCGACTTAAAATATGAAAACTAATGGGGCTAAGAATGAGGAAGAAGAGGGACCCAACAAACGACCCATCTCCCCTTAACTTAGCCTAGCCTTTGCTAAACTAAACTTATATAATACTTAACCTTTTATAACCTTAACCCTTTGAGGATTGTGACGTATTTTGACAGTTTATTCTTGCTATCATTATACGATGTTATACAATTTATAAAGGGTCTGTGGGAATTACAAGGGCAAAGACTATCCTAATTAACCCCGTGACTTCCACATACCAAACCGAGTATGAATAACATCGTCTAATAATTGCCAGCAAACAGAAAAGTAATGCATCATCATTTCTTCTAAAGGTTAACCTACTAACACCTGTTAACCTATGCATGGGATGTAATAATACAAGATATGAAAGCATAATTTAGTTTCTACAGTAGGTTTGCTATGTCATAACATATATAGGGATACTGTAAAACTTCCATAAGCCCCAGTTTTAGTTAACATCAAAGTATACTAGAGCTAAATATTTTAAACTATCGACTACAAATAATCAACTCAATTGTTTCATCTCACAGGCTGGGTTATTGAAGTGCCCATTCATTTACTATGAACCACACCAAAAGCCATGATCGTCTCCTTTACGACTCCAACTATGACAGTGGAATAGCGATCATAAAAATGGCCTCACTCTCCCATTCCCTGGCTAAAGCTGTTCAGTTCGTTCACAGCTGATGCAGACAAAAACAAGTACTGTTTTTCGTACGGATGGTACGGCATGCTCCCAGTCATCGATGGAATGATACGTACTTTCATATCGTGCATGTAGCTGTTATAACCCGTTTACTTATACACACGTGCATTACATTTGTTGTTTATTGGGAATATACTTCAGGAACGCTTACTAGACACGAGGACGGGTCATTTTAGAGAATATAATATACCGGTATATATATATATATATATATATATATATATATATATATATATATATATATATATATATATAATGAGTGTTGGCATATTTTGGTAACCTTTATGTATTGTATTGTTTTATTCTTGTTTTGATGAAAACAATGGACTATCCACTCTATATAATGAAAAATAAGATATCGGTACTAATTCAATTGTCCTCAATCTGGCACATCACCCAATAATAATTAATAGCGTCAGGTTTAAATATTTATGATTCTGTCAAGATAAAGATCACATGTCTTGGTGGAGCCAGAACTCTTATATTTTTGTGTGTATCTATCAATGGACTTTAAGCTTCATTCCACATTTAGCAAATTTTGGATTCAGGTGTGGTCACTGAGAGACACGGAAAGATGCAAAAATACAATAGGTTTCCATGACACAACACTTTGTCTCCCTCAAACCTTTGTTCTTCTTGTCTGCGGTGTAAATTACTATCTTCCAAACCGTGAAACTTTCATGCTGGATAGGCTAAGCGAAACAAGCTAACAACAGATTATTAGTTATTCTAAAATGTGACACGTCTTCTCCTTTTGTTGAAATATAGAGAGAGGCACATAATACAATGACACCACACTTTTGGGGCTTGAGTCAGTCATTCAGGTAATACCAAACCCGAACTTCATTAAAGGGGTAGGGAGGATCAGCAAGAAACATAGGAAAAAGAGCAGAGATGACAGGGAAAACATACATATCATAGTCCCCTGCCAAAATCAAGCACTCTAGCATTCTGAACACCTTTCATTTAGAAGCCTCCAAAATCATGGGCTTCGTTTCAGATGCTATAAATTTTCCCCAACAGAGTTCCTTCACATTAAAATCTGGGATGAAAAGTGGAAGTAAAGGGCCGATAGTACTTTATCTTTGGAAGAAATATTGGCAGTAATAACCCATTTTACATACGGATAATTGTTTTTATGATAGATCATAGGTAAATATACTACCCAACCTGATTTTATTTCCCTATAATATATTTATTTATTTAGCAGTGACTGGCGGTCCACCATCCCGTGTTCCTGGTAATGTATGACATAGAGCACCGTCCTCGTTAATTATACCCCGCGGCTCTCGGCACCCAAAACGGCAACACTGGTCCGAACTAATTAGGGCGACAAACGGCAATAATGTCCAGTGTTTGTATCATTATCTGCCAGTGACGGGGGGAGAATGGTCGATCCTTCATGCTGCATGGACCGTTCATACCCTTATTACGTAGGGGTGGCGTAGTATTGTAATAATTGCGTCCGTGTCTCTGTCTGTGCACTTCTGTGTGTGTAGGGGCACACACATAACAGTAGTGAATTTGATGGTGATAGTGTTAGTGATAGTGATACTAGTGATGATTATGATAGTAATAACGTAGCCTCCCTTAGGGGTGGCATACTATAGTAATCACTGTGTATGTGTGTGTATGTATGCTGCTATATTTAGACGATTTTGTACAGGTTAGGAGGGATTTGTTGTAGTACAAATGGTTAATTAAGATAGTTCGAAGCCTGTTAAGTGCTGGAGGCCCATTATATACTTAATATAATCGTCTAGTAGTAGCCATGATAAAGTTAAAAGTACGTCACCGGTACAGAATGGGGTAATTGTTGAATGTGGAGCCATCAGCCCAACTTAACGGTGTAATTGTTATACTATCGCATGAAATACTCTCTCCAGACACGACAAGGGTTTCTCTTTAACCCCCAGGACGAACAATATACTTGCCCCTAATTAGTTGTCCTTCCTGGAAAATGACAAGAGGCTTCAGAGTTGCATAGTATTTTGTGGTTGTGCTTTCTTCCTCTTCCTCTCTCTCTCTCTAGCACGCGCTGGGAACTTTCCTGTTCTTGTCTGTGCGAAGCTTGTGTGCCAGGGGAGGGGTGTGAGGGGGAGGACAGAGGCAGATAAGAGTGGAGTGGAAGTGTTGGGGAAGAGAGTGGGTGGAGAGGGCGAGAAGAGACAAACCGTGTGTGTAGAAAGTAGGAGGGTAAGTGGAAGTGGTGGGGAATAAAGTGGGCTGGAGAGAAGTGGGTATGAAGAGGGCGAAAGGAGATACACTTTGTGTGCAGGAAGTAGGAGAGTAAGTGAAAGTGTTGGGGAAGAGAATATGTTGGAGAGGAGAGGGCGACAGGAGAGAGAAACAATGTGTGCAGAAAGTGGGAGAGTGAGTGGGCGGAGAGGAATGGATGGAGAGTAGAAAAGTGAGCGAGAGGAGAGAAAGAATGTGAGTAGAAAGTACGAGATTACCGACAGTATAGAAGAGCCAGAATACGGGGAAGAATACAAACACAATACATGTCGATTAACTGTTGCATGATACATTTACGCATTGATGTTCTAGTTTCTGTGTATTATTAGACGATTTTATTCAGATCAGGAAAGATATATGGAAGTCGGAGGGTTGATTAAGATAGCCTTTTCCCTTTTATTTCTCACATATCCTTCCTAAATTGTGTAAAATCGTCTAATGATAGCCAGAATCTATATTATTGAATCAGTTTGTGTGTCTGTTTGTCTGTCTGTGTGTTCTTAATAGGCGGCCGCAGTTTTGGACCTGGAGAGCTGAAACTTTGCATGTGGGTGTCAATTGACCTGGGTCAGGTCATAGAGGGGGCGAGGCCACGATCGGAGGTCGTTTCGAGGCCGAAATTGAAAACAAAACATGAACAAAATGGCTGTTTGGGGCAGAAGGAGGCCTCCGATCGAAAAGGTGTATGGAACAAAAGTTGTTCGCAGCCTCCCAAAATGTGGGTACGGATGAGGTCAGATCTAAAATCGGAGGTCATTTAGCGGCCGAAATCGAGGTCGCCCTCGAAATTGAAACAAAAAATGAAAAAAAATGGCCGTTTGGGGAAGAAGAAGGCCTCCGATCGAAAAGGTATAAGGAACGAAAGTTGTTCGCAGCCCCCCAAAATGGGAGTACGGATGAGGTCAGATCCAAAATCGGAGGTCATTTAGCGGCCGAAATCGAGGTTGTAATTAAATCAATTGTGTGTTTGTCTGTCTGTGTTCTTAATAGGCGGCCGCAGTTTTGGACCTGGGGAGCTGAAACTTTGCATGTGGGTGTCAATTGACCTGGGTCAGGTCATAGAGGGGTCGAGGCCTCGATCGGAGGTCGTTTCGAGGCCGAAATGGAAAAAAAAATGAAAAAGTAGCCGTTTGGGGCAGAAGGCCTCCGATCGAAAAGGTGTATGGAACGAAAGATGTTCGCAGCTCCTCAAAATGGGGGCACGGATGAGGTCAGATCCAAAATCGGAGGTCATTTAGCGGCCGAAATCGAGGTCGCCGTCGAAATTGAAAAACAACAAAAATGAAAAAAATGGCCGTTTGGGGCAGAAGGAGGCCTCCGATCGAAAAGGTGTATGTAACAAAAGTTGTTCGCAGCCCCCCAACATGAGGGTACAGATGAGGTCAGATCCAAAATCGGAGGTCATTTAGCGGCCGAAATCGAGGTCGCCGTTTAATGAGGCACAGGGAGGTCGAGGCCGGTGATTATGGTAGTAGTAGTATTGTGATGATTGTGGTAGTAGTGATTGATGATGGTGATTATGGTACTAGAATTTAAACCCCGGCAACGCCGGGTACCCCTGCTAGTAAACTGTTAAAACGCATCATAATCATCAAGGGGTGAACCATATATGTAGAAAAAGAATAGTTAGAGAGAAATGAAAGGAGTACAAAGGAAATCAAGCAACAACAGGTCTAGTTATCCTTCTAGGTTGCTTGTCCTCCAAAACACTGAGGATCAAGTGTCCAAACAGTGGTTTAGAGTGGGTAAGGGAACATTGGAAAGGGAACTACTGCCCTGGAACTAATGTCTGTGGCAGGAATTAGGAAGTTAGTAGGGGACAGATGGGTTAGTAACTGAGGGGGGGATAAAATAAAGTTATTCATTTACAAACGCAGTCAGTGGTGGGTTTGATGCGAGATATTTGTCTAGGCGAAGTTTAAATGAATCAACGGTGCTGCGGTCTATAACGTCTCGGGGAAGACCATTCCACAAGTTGACAACTCGATTGAAGAAGAAATTCTTAGATTTGTGTGAGTTAAAAGATTTACCAATAATTTTGCAACCGTTTCCCCGCGTGTAATTAGATTGGTCGATAGTGAAGTACTTACTGCAGTTCATATTGTCATGCTTTTGATTATTTTGAACACTTGAATTAAGTCGCCTCTTTATCTGCGCTGGGTTAAAGGAAATAGATTTACTTCTCTAAGACGCTCATCGTATGGTTTGTTCTTTAGGCTAGGTATAATTGTGGTAACTCTACGTTGAACTCGTTCTAGCTTGTCTATATCTTTTTGGTAGTAAGGGCACCAGGATTGAACGCAGTATTCCAGAAGAGGGCGGACTAAGGAATTGTAAAGGGTTAGGATAACGTCTTTGGATTTATGCTCAAATAACCTGCCTATAAAGCCGATTATTTTGTTTGCCTTCTTAACAACTTCTGAACATTGTTGACTCAGTTTTAGGTTACTCGATATGATATTGTTACTCCCATTTCGGTTTCTCTGTTTACATTCTTAAGCTGAGTGCCATTCATCGAAAAGTTTGCTTTCTCATTTTGGTATCCGATATGTAGTACTTTACATTTATCCGCATTGAAACTCATTTGCCAAATTTGGGCCCAACATGACAACTTATTTAGATTGTGTTGCATATCGTCAACTAGTTCTTTTGAGAGTACGCTATTTGCAATTTTTGTGTCGTCAGCAAACTTTGAGATTGTACAGGTGAGACCCTCATCTATGTCGTTGATGTAAATTAGAAAGAGAATTGGTCCTAGTACCGATCCCTGGGGTACCCCGCTACTTACATTGCGCCATTTAGATGCCTTACCGTTTATGACTACTCATTGCTTTCTGTCGCAGAGCCAATTTTCTATCCATTTCAACACACCGTCTTGTATTTCATGCGCTTTTAGTTTTAGCAGTAAACGTTTGTGAGGAACTTTGTCAAAAACCTTTTCAAAATCAAGGTATATAATATCTACAGCTTTACTCTCATCGTAGAGGTTGAGGATATCGTGGAAGAAGTCTAAGAGGTTTGTTAAACAGGAATGTTTTTTTTACGAAAGCCTTGTTGTGTATCTTTAACCCGTTGAGCCCCGGCTAGTTATAATATTTTGTTCACCGCAGTCCCAAGCCATTTTCACTTCTTGTTTTTGTTTGCTAAAATGGAAGACAAGGATGAGAAATGAAAAAAAACAAAAAAAATAAATCACCTCGGATATTTTTTTTTGGGGGGGGGGGGCGCCTCAAAAAAATATGTTGAGCCAAAATGGAAGAGAATGGTGAGAAATGAAGATAAACATAAAAACAAAAACTCACCTTGGTCATTTGGGGGTCGGGGGGGGGGGGGGGGGGTCGAAAGTTCGTCTCCCCCGCATGACCACCCGCCCGGGAGTACTAGGGTGAAAACTGAGTATGGCATTGTACGGCATACATCCTAAGGAGTGTCTTACATAAATCTCAAGCCTTTAATGAAGGTTCAAAGTGGCGGTGAACTAAGGGTGTAAAGTATCCCCACTAAGCCCACCACCACCGGCCGTGCGGCTGTCTTGGCCTGCTCATACCTACCGGCCCGGCTCCAACACACACTAAGGTACCTCCCCCTCCTATTCTCCCGCCATTTCCTACCTTACGAGCCACGTAAATGATTTTAATATGTCGGACGCACGTGATGCGTCGCTGGGAGTTGGTGATCAAACACTGCCGACGCATCACGTGCGACGCTGGGTCTCACTGGGTATGTTATTTTCCTCTAAGTGATTTACGAGTCTGTCTCTTATGAGCGTTTCTAGCATTTTACATACAACTGACGTTAAGCTAATTGGACGATAGTTACTGGGTAGGGATTTTCTGGCTTTTTTGAATATCGGTGTTACGTTGGCTAGCTTCCACTGATCAGGCATAGTTCCAGACTGCAAGGATTTATTGAATAGCAATGTCAGTGGTATGGAGAGCTCATCCTTAGCTTCCTTTAGAACTCTAGGTGAAATAGTATCTGGTCCAGGCGTTTTATTTACCTTGAGTTTATCTAAACAATTCAATTCTTTTCTCTCTGTAACGGTGATATTGCTTAGAACATGTGATTTATCAATCTGAATCGGCGATGGTGTAGGGATATCAATGAGTTCTTCTGCTGTAAAAACTGATGCAAAGAAGGTATTGAGGGCATTACTCATTTGTGCTTCGTCTTTGGTGTATTCTCCATTTTTATCGACTAACGGTCCAACAGATGAAGTAACTACTCTCTTCTTTCTGATATAACTATAGAATTCTTTCGGGTTTGTTTTACTTTGATTCGCAACATGTAACTCCAGGGTCTTTTTACTTTGCTTAATTAACTTTTTGTCTTTGAGTCGTAGCTCTTCAAATTTCACCCGTTCTTCGTCATTTTGTGAGGATTTTAATCTATCATTAGCAAACTTTTTTGCAAGCAGACAGTTTGAAGTATATTTATTTCACCACTTGGGCTTTTCATTATGGCCTGTACGCCGTATTTTCGATGGTATGCAGTCTTGCACTGCTTTTAGGTAGGAGTTTGCGAATGATTCTCAAGACGTATTTATGTCGTTACTGTTAATTAGAAAGCTCCAGTCAGTTTCTTTAAACATTGCTCTAAGTTTACGAAAGTTTGCTTGCTTGAAATTAGGGACATTTTCGATGCTGCTATTTCGTTCCTTACTACGTTACTAGTAAACTTTAAGCTGAAAGTTATCGTACGATGGTCGCTGTTAGTGAATTCATCACCAACATTCAAATTCTCTATTAATTCTTCTTTTGTTGAAAGTACAAGGTCAAGGACATTATTTCCACGGGTTGGAGATCTAACAAATTGATATAGCGAACTCTCTTGCAAGTTTGCATACATGTCTTGTCCAGAGTGTGAAGTAATACTATCTCCCAACTTGGTCACAGGTGAATTGAAGTCGCCAAAAATTACGGTATCTTGCGAGTTACTTAAATCTGCAATTTGCTCATACATTTCTCGGTCAGTTTGCACTGATTGAGCTGGAGGTCTGTATATTAGTGCAAGTATTATTTGTGTACCTTAATTATTCTTTATTAGCACAAAGGATGTGTCGACGTTCACAATTTTGACGTTTTGACAAGAGGGTCGGGTTCAGACTTTCTTTGATACAAAATAAAACTCCACTTCCATTTCTATTAATTCGGCTTTTCTCAAACATTACATAACCGGGAAGTGAATACTCTGCTAAAAAGTCTCTGTCTGGGAAGGAGGACCAGAGGGAAACACAAATAATAATAATAACATATGACGCAATTTGACAGTTTATTATATTATGGCTATCATTACACGATTCTAGATCTATGGGAATCATAAGGGTTAACACTTTCTCAAAAATTATTCCTCTGACTTTTGTGTTCTTATTGTTTTAACCTGGCGAAAGGATTGCTCAAAAGGATAGACAAAACGCAAGGCCACAAGTCTGATATAAATAGGGAGGTCAGAAAAAGAGACCAGAAATGAAAGCGAAATTGAATAAATGAAAGGCAGAGATAAAGATTTAATGAAGAGGGGAGAAGAGAGAGGGGAGAATAAAATAGAATGAAGGAAATAAACGGAGACAGGGTAGACAACTAATACTAAAGTTGGTGTCACACGATACATTTTGCTGTCAGTTTATCCGGGCAATTGTTGTCTGGCAGCCTGACAATACATATTAAGCTAGTGTCACACGAGCACTTCTTCAGGCAATTGTTGTCTGGCAGCCTGACAATATATATTAAGCTAGTGTCACACGAGCACTTCTTCCGGCAATTGTTGTCTGGCAGCCTGACAATATATATTAAGCTAGTGTCACACGAGCACTTCTTCCGGCAATTGTTGTCTGGCAGCCTGACAATATATATTAAGCTAATGTCACACGAGCACTTCTTCCGGCAATTGCTGTCTGGCAACCTGAAAATATATATTAAGCTAGTGTCACACGAGCACCTCTTCCAGCAATTGTTGTCTGGCAGCCTGACAATATATATTAAGCTAGTGTCACACGAGCATTTCTTCCGGCAATTGGTGTCTGGCAGCCTGACAATATATATTAAGCTAGTGTCACACGAGCACTTCTTCCGGCAATTGCTGTCTGGCAGCCTGATAATATATATTAAGCTAGTGTCACACGAGCACTTCTTCCGGCAATTGTTGTCTGGCAGCCTGACAATATATATTAAGCTAGTGTCACACGAGCACTTCTTCCGGCAATTGTTGTTTGGCAGCCTGACAATATATATTAAGCTAGTGTCACAAGAGCACTTCTTCCGGCAATTGTTGTCTGGCAGTCTGACAATATATATTAAGCTAGTGTCACACGAGCACTTCTTCCGGCAATTGTTGTCTGGCAGCTTTACAATATATATTAAGCTAGTGTCACACGAGCACTTCTTCCGGCAATTTTTGATGAATTAGTTGTTTCTCGTACTATTTTGAGGCTTGTTCACATTAGAATCGGAAACTAGGTTGAATGTAATTTATGTTAGGTGCCTGATTTCCTAAAAAACTTAAAATTTGAAGATGCCAGATTACAATTGCCAGTAAAAGTTGATGGAAAAAGAGCTCTTGTGACACCGCCATAATTTCTCATAATATTACAGGCTTGCTCTCGCTTGCCAGGAAAAAATCGACATCTAAATGGCACGAAAGGTCTTAAAATTAACAACGAAATTTTGCAAAAGGTGTTAAAATCGCCAAACTAATTGGCCGAACGTATTAAGATCTCAAAAAAAAAAAAAAAAGAAAAAAAAACTATTGAGGCTAGGCCTATACCCGAGGGAGAAGGGGGTCCAGAAACCCCCCCCCTTGAACCACCTAACATAATCTACCTCCTGTCTACTTTCAGAGTCCAATGCGAAATGGCCTCAATATATTGTAGTTACGTGGAAAAAACCTACTCGTCGAAAATTGCCGGAAAAAGTGCTCGTGTGATACTGGCTCAACGGTGGCGTTAGTTACATGAGCGTTGTTTCCCGGCAATTTTCGAAGTATTGGAAATATTTTGTGTTTATTTATTTATTATTTTTGTTTTCATTGGTATTGGTAACTAAACTTGAGGTAGATTACGTTAAGTGGCTAAATTATGGTTAAACTTAAATTGTAAGTTGCCAGACCTTAATTGTTCTTCAAAACTGCTCGACAAAAGCGCTTGTCTGACACCGCCTTTTATCGATATAAAGTTTAAGGAGAGAAGGGTTTATATATACTGTATATATACAGTATATAGTATATTTGTTTTTTTATATATGTTGTTCATATATTTATGGTTGTTTTAGCTTTCCCTTATCAAAACTTATAATAAAAATCCCCATGAACCCCCTTTAAGATATATTTGTAAATTTGTCGGCCCCGGCTGAAGACCAGTCCCTCCTAAATTACAGGCTCGGTATCGCTTGCCAGGAAAATATCGACATCTACAGGTAAATGACACAAAGTCAAAAAGTTAACCAGGAAAAGGGGTGAAAGATCTTAAAACCGCCAAACTAATGAGCCGAACGTCTTAAAATTTGAAGACAAAACACTAATGGGGCTAAGCATAAGGGAAAAGGGAGTCCAGAAAAAACAGGGGAGCAAGGAATAAACAAAGGGACATAACCAGAAAATTTAGCTTCAAAACTTAAGATGAATAAAGAACCGAACAACTATATTTTTTCCCTCATCCTACGACTATTTTGATTCAAGTTCCGTGTGTCCAGACATTTTGACTCTAACGTACTGTACTGTACTTAATACCTGCACACCCATTTGAATCTGTATCGAACCCAAACGAGACAATACATTGTTCTGTTATATCCCAGAGATTCCATAATTTGGCTTTATAGGTTTAAAGATTCAAATGGGTATTATGGCTCATGAGTGTATCTTGAATTTGGTTTGCTAACACTCTTGCAACTTTGGGGGGACACTTGTTACAGGCAACCTTGCCTTATGTCTTCTTCCTACACAAAAACATGATTGTAATAATTTATTTAATCTCCTGATAATTATGACGCATGTTAGCAGTATATTTTGGCTATCATTAGACGATTTTATTAAACTTAGGAAAAATATGCGGGAGTCAGCTGCATAATCAAATTGGATTTAATCCCTTGGATTCCTAGAGGTCCTTCCTAAACTGCGTAAAACCCTCAAATGGTGGCCAAAAATGTGCTGCAATAACGCGTCATAATCCTCAAATAATAGCCTAATATAAACTGCTATAAGGCGTCATAATCCTCAAATGATAGCCTAATATAAACTGCTATAACGCGTCATAATCCTCAAATGATAGCCTAATATAAACTGCTATAACGCGTCATAATCCTCAAATAATAGCCTAATATAAACTGCTATAACGCGTCATAATCCTCAAATAATAGCCTAATATAAACTGCTATAACGCGTCATAATCCTCAAATAATAGCCTAATATAAACTGCTATAACGCGTCATAATCCTCAAATGATAGCCTAATATAAACTGCTATAACGCGTCATAATCCTCAAATGATAGCCTAATATAAACTGCTATAACGCGTCATAATCCTCAAATGATAGCCTAATATACTGCTATAACGCGTCATAATCCTCAAATGATAGCCTAATATATACTGCTATAACGCGTCATAATCCTCAAATGATAGCCTAATATAAACTGCTATAACGCGTCATAATCCTCAAATGATAGCCTAATATAAACTGCTATAACGCGTCATAATCCTCAAATGATAGCCTAATATAAACTGCTATAACGCGTCATAATCCTCAAATGATAGCCTAATATAAACTGCTATAACGCGTCATAATCCTCAAATGATAGCCTAATATAAACTGCTATAACGCGTCATAATCCTCAAATGATAGCCTAATATAAACTGCTATAACGCGTCATAATCCTCAAATGATAGCCTAATATAAACTGCTATAACGCGTCATAATCCTCAAATGATAGCCTAATATAAACTGCTATAACGCGTCATAATCCTCAAATGATAGCCTAATATATACTGCTATAACGCGTCATAATCCTCAAATGATAGCCTAATATATACTGCTATAACGCGTCATAATCCTCAAATGATAGCCTAATATACTGCTATAACGCGTCATAATCCTCAAATGATAGCCTAATATATACTGCTATAACGCGTCATAATCCTCAAATGATAGCCTAATATATACTGCTATAACGCGTCATAATCCTCAAATGATAGCCTAATATAAACTGCTATAACGCGTCATAATCCTCAAATGATAGCCTATAAACTGCTATAACGCGTCATAATCCTCAAATGATAGCCTAATATAAACTGCTATAACGCGTCATAATCCTCAAATGATAGCCTAATATAAACTGCTATAACGCGTCATAATCCTCAAATGATAGCCTAATATAAACTGCTATAACGCGTCATAATCCTCAAATGATAGCCTAATATAAACTGCTATAACGCGTCATAATCCTCAAATGATAGCCTAATATAAACTGCTATAACGTGTCATAATCCTCAAATGATAGCCTAATATAAACTGCTATAACGCGTCATAATCCTCAAATGATAGCCTAATATAAACTGCTATAACGCGTCATAATCCTCAAATGATAGCCTAATATAAACTGCTATAACGCGTCATAATCCTCAAATGATAGCCTAATATAAACTGCTATAACGTGTCATAATCCTCAAATGATAGCCTAATATAAACTGCTATAACGCGTCATAATCCTCAAATGATAGCCTAATATAAACTGCTATAACGCGTCATAATCCTCAAATGATAGCCTAATATAAACTGCTATAACGCGTCATAATCCTCAAATGATAGCCTAATATAAACTGCTATAACGTGTCATAATCCTCAAATGATAGCCTAATATAAACTGCTATAACGTGTCATAATCCTCAAATGATAGCCTAATATAAACTGCTATAACGCGTCATAATCCTCAAATGATAGCCTAATATAAACTGCTATAACGCGTCATAATCCTCAAATGATAGCCTAATATAAACTGCTATAACGCGTCATAATCCTCAAATGATAGCCTAATATAAACTGCTATAACGCGTCATAATCCTCAAATGATAGCCTAATATAAACTGCTATAACGTGTCATAATCCTCAAATGATAGCCTAATATAAACTGCTATAACGCGTCATAATCCTCAAATGATAGCCTAATATAAACTGCTATAACGCGTCATAATCCTCAAATGATAGCCTAATATAAACTGCTATAACGCGTCATAATCCTCAAATGATAGCCTAATATAAACTGCTATAACGTCATAATCCTCAAATGATAGCCTAATATAAACTGCTATAACGCGTCATAATCCTCAAATGATAGCCTAATATAAACTGCTATAACGCGTCATAATCCTCAAATGATAGCCTAATATAAACTGCTATAACGCGTCATAATCCTCAAATGATAGCCTAATATATACTGCTATAACGCGTCATAATCCTCAAATGATAGCCTAATATAAACTGCTATAACGCGTCATAATCCTCAAATGATAGCCTAATATAAACTGCTATAACGCGTCATAATCCTCAAATGATAGCCTAATATAAACTGCTATAACGCATCATAATCCTCAAATGATAGCCTAATATAAACTGCTATAACGCGTCATAATCCTCAAATGATAGCCTAATATAAACTGCTATAACGCGTCATAATCCTCAAATGATAGCCTAATATAAACTGCTATAACGCGTCATAATCCTCAAATGATAGCCTAATATAAACTGCTATAACGCGTCATAATCCTCAAATGATAGCCTAATATAAACTGCTATAACGTGTCATAATCCTCAAATGATAGCCTAATATAAACTGCTATAACGCGTCATAATCCTCAAATGATAGCCTAATATAAACTGCTATAACGCGTCATAATCCTCAAATGATAGCCTAATATAAACTGCTATAACGCGTCATAATCCTCAAATGATAGCCTAATATAAACTGCTATAACGCGTCATAATCCTCAAATGATAGCCTAATATAAACTGCTATAACGCGTCATAATCCTCAAATGATAGCCTAATATAAACTGCTATAACGCGTCATAATCCTCAAATGATAGCCTAATATAAACTGCTATAACGCGTCATAATCCTCAAATGATAGCCTAATATAAACTGCTATAACGTGTCATAATCCTCAAATGATAGCCTAATATAAACTGCTATAACGCGTCATAATCCTCAAATGATAGCCTAATATAAACTGCTATAACGCGTCATAATCCTCAAATGATAGCCTAATATAAACTGCTATAACGCGTCATAATCCTCAAATGATAGCCTAATATAAACTGCTATAACGTGTCATAATCCTCAAATGATAGCCTAATATAAACTGCTATAACGTGTCATAATCCTCAAATGATAGCCTAATATAAACTGCTATAACGCGTCATAATCCTCAAATGATAGCCTAATATATACTGCTATAACGTGTCATAATCCTCAAATGATAGCCTAATATAAACTGCTATAACGCGTCATAATCCTCAAATGATAGCCTAATATAAACTGCTATAACGCGTCATAATCTTCAAGGTTCTAATTCATTAAGGGGGGAAGGTTGTTTTTGCTGACCCCCCTTCTCCCTCATGTTTAGCCCCGTTAGTTTTTATATTTTAATACGTTCGGCCTATTAGTTTGGCGATTTTATGAACTCTCACTCCCTTTTTTGTCAATATCAAGACCTTTCCTGCCATTTAGGCGTCGACGTTTTTTTCCTGGAGAGCGATAGCGAGCCTGTAATTTACCAGGCAGTAACCGGCCTTCTGCCGGGACATTGTTATACCGAAACATTTACAAATATATCTAGAAGGGAAATCTTGGGGATGTTTTATAATGCTGGATGAAGGTCTAGGGAATAAACTAAATACATAATAGAAAAATAAATAAAACGACTAATAAATACATAAATAAATAAATAAAGAGTAGTGCAAGAAGATTAGTTTGCCTTTTATTCTGGCTAAAGTTAGACGATGTTATGCACTAAATTTATTCAGAAGGTTTATCGAGATCGTATTTACCCCTTTGAGTTCCAGAGATAGATAAAATACGGAAGAAAATCGTCCAATGGTAACCAGACTATGATGAATTTACGTCCTCATGCTGAAGAGGTTAAAAGCGATATCCCACTGCGACTTTTCAATGGCGAACGCATTGCGACAGTGTTTTTTTTGTCCTATGTCCGTTGTGCTGTAGTGTGTGTGTGTGTGTGTGTGTGAAGAGGCAACATGTGGAAAAGCTGGACATTCTGTGTGTGTGTGTGTGTGTGTGTGTGAAGAGGCAACATGTGGAAAAGCTGGACATTCTGTGTGTGTGTGTGTGTGTGTGTGAAGAGGCAACATGTGGAAAAGCTGGACATTCTGTGTGTGTGTGTGTGTGTGTGAAGAGGCAACATGTGGAAAAGCTGGACATTCTGTGTGTGTGTGTGTGTGTGTGTGTGTGAAGAGGCAACATGTGGAAAAGCTGGACATTCTGTATGTGTATATGTGTGTGTGTGTCTATGAATCAATGTGTACAAGCCTTATCCCAGAATATCTGAACAATACTTGGGAGAACAACAATGATACACTGACGAATTATTCGGAACAATTAACAGTCCCATAGAGAACATTATTTTGTGTTTTATATTAACATTCGAAGTTCACAATATCGTTTACATAATAAGGTCTATTGCAAAAACATATGCCCTCGAATCAAAATGTAAATACAATTGTGTGGATATGTCTGAGTGTCTGTGAATATGTGGAATAGCTGTATTCCCACTCAAGATACAATTATGGATTTATTTTTGGTTTCCTTGCAATTATAAGACTATTGTATTCAGATTAGGAAGTGTATATGGAGGTCAGAGGGTTAATTGAGATACTCTTTACCCTTCTAGTTACGACAGATAATTCCTAAGCTGGATAAAATCGTCTAAAGGTAGTCAGAATAGGCTATACTGTCAAACTGCGTCCTAATCATCAAAGGGTTAAGTAGAAGTAACCATTAAAAAACACTTTCACAATTATGATAGTTTGTTTCCTTTAATTCGAGTTTTCATTTTTCGATTTAAGGGGAGATTTCCACTTAAAGGATTTTATTCTAAACCCCTTTCTCCTTCATGCTTAGCACAATTCCTTTTGAAAATTTAGGACGTTCCCCCATTCGAACGTTCCCTAATACAGCTTAGACAGGGCCTTTTGAAATAACTATGCCTCACATCTAGCCATCAATGAAACAAATTGGACACATACAGTATTTCAGTGGCGGCCGACATATAGCCACACAAGAACACACACACACACACACTCGACATAACCACACAACAATAGCACACACAACACGTGTTTCGGTAATGGTTCCGGTACACTGACTTTTAATTTGAACTTATAACTCGTGTTATATAAGTTTATTATGAAATATTATGAAGAATTAAAGTAAGTATACATAACCTACTATTATGTACTGTATATAGTACTTATGATTAAATTATCGTATTTCGGCGAATTTGGTCACTCGGAAAATCAGCTGATGAATCTCGGCGCTCCAAATTCACTTGCATTGAAATTATATTCTTTGTACTGTACAGTACAAGACCTCCCATGGTTTTTGGAGGGTTTATTTAAGGCTTAGAAATGTTTCGTTATACGCCGGTAGCCTATATTCAGTATACGCGGTTTCATTTCATCTGACGGTATTGAATCCCTAATGTCTCGATTATTAATGGAAAATATGAAACCATGTCTCTGCATCATATTAAGCTCAAGTTTATAAAATTAACACCACATTTCAGTATAAAATCTTTAAAATAACTAAGACATCCTGATGGGAACTTTTCATTTTTTTACCGTCAGTTGAAAAGAAACAGACTATAGTGAGAGATACATCAACAGTCATATAAAAACCCACCTATCACCTCATTTCGCCACATATCGCATGTTACTCGTATGGCATTGGCAATAGTTCGACGACACATTTGCTGCATTCGAGCAACTGTATAAGGGTTATCGCCCAATTCGCTCAAAAACAGCATTGCCAATAATTGGAATTTTCAAATTGGCAAATCAGGGCGAATCAGACGACAATGGTACAAATTGTACGACTGACTCGTGCAAGCCAAGACGAATGCCAATGCCGCTAGACAATAGGACGATTTTTTGCCAAAATGTTCAGTTCGCCGCCTTTTTTTGAACATGCTAAAAAATATCGACGATCTTGGGTGAATCTGGGCGAACAGGGGCGAGGCTAGGGCGACTGTTGTGTGATTGATTTCCGCGAATATTGAAGAATATTTGAGTGAATATGGGGAACTTTGAAACATAGACAAAAAAATCCTGTCGCTGCCTGTCGCAGGGCACTCGCCATCGAAAAGTCGCACAGTGGGATACCGCCCTAAAGAAGGTGTCACATGAGTACTTTTTCCAGCAATATTTTAGAGCAATAAACTTAAAAAAAAAAAATACCTTCAAGATAATTTTGTGCATATTTGGGTAGAAAATTGTCCCGACCGAAGGCCAGTTCCTCCTAAATTGCAGGAAGAATTATTATCGTCTAGTGACTTGATGGTCTGGTGGATACGGTGCCCAACTATCACAATAATAGCTGGAGTGAGTGGGTTCGAATCCTGGTCAGGATAGCTCTCTCCCAACCTGTCCGACATTATCATTAGAGTTTGTCATCAGTGAGGTTCCACAACCCTTTCTGTGCCAGCGCGTCTTTTATATTTGATTCCATCTATATTCAGAGTATTTTATGCAGTTTAAGAAGGATCTGAAGCCTCTAAAGTGCTAGAGGCTCTTTTGAAACTGAATAAAATCATCAAATAGTAGCCAGAATAAAGTTAAAAGGACGGCAATGGTACAGCAAGGCATATGTGTACCAGGATGACTAATATCGTTTCATAATTTAACTTCTTCTAGTCTTAAACCGTCAAACGTAATCTAATATCAGTCCCGTTCCCTATAACAATATCAGTCCCGTTCCCTATAATAATATCAGTCCCGTTCCCTATAATAATATCAGTCCCGTTCCCTATAACAATATCAGTCCCGTTCCCTATAACAATATCAGTCCCGTTCCCTATAACAATACCAGTCCCGTTCCCTATAACAATAAACACAAAAAAGAAGCCTGGAAATATAGCGACAAAAAAACTTGTTCTTAGAAACTTGCCGGAAATATCGCTCTTGTGACATCGCTTGGTTGTTTTTTCTGGACCCCCTTATGACTCATGCTTAGCCCCATTAGTTTGTCGATTTTAAGACTTTATCTCATTTCTTTGTCAATATTAAAAACAAATCGTACAATATAGGTGTCGATTATTTTCCTGGCGAGCGATAGTGATTCAGGATTGCGATAGCGGTTATTCAAATTAATATGGGTATATGGAAGGCAGAGGGTTAATTGAGATACTCAAGGGGTCTTAAGGCATCTAGAGAAGCTTAACCCTTTGAGAAACATGACGCACTTTGATAGTATATTTTAGCTATCGTTAGACGATATATACAGCTCAAGAAGGATATAAGTTAATTCAAAGGGTTTTACTGTCTAAATTAACCCTCTAACTTCCATATATACCCTTCCTAATATGCATACCATCGTTTAATAATAACCAGGATAATAATCAATCTTTCCTTCATCCTATGACTAAAACTGCTTTAAACTGTGTGTATCCAGGCATTTTGACCCCAACGTCTCTTGAATTTTGCCCTGTCACTCTGTTGGCTTTGGGGAAGACACTCGTTACAGGCAACCCTCCCTTTGTCTCCTTCATACACATAGACAAAACAAAGAAAAAACAAAGGTTAAACTGTCAAAATTCGTCTTAATATTCAAGGGGTTAAATGTAATACGAACATTTAGTTATTTGGAAACCTTGAACGCAACTAAAATCCTGCATGCCACTGAGACTATGATACCAGAAACGTGGAGATAAACCAAGAATACAGCCAAACTATTGCAGCCCTCTAGCCCTATCTGAACCGGCGATGTCTCTTTAACCTTATTCTGGCTACTGATAGACGATCTACTCTGTTTAAAAAGGGGCCTCCAGCAATTAACAGGCTTCGAACTATCTCACCTAACCTATTTTAGTACCACAGATTCATTGTAAGCTACACAAAATCGTTTAAATATAGCTAAAATAAAATGAATAAGACGTCGCCGGTACGTACGGGACTAGAGAAGCTTGCACGGCACCCAAAATACTGCAAGAAGAGGAGTAAAAAATGCTCAGCGTAGCTTGCAGGTAAAAATAAACAAAATGAGAAGGAGGAGAGGAGAAAATGTTGGTGGTGTGCAGAGGAGGAAATGAGTGGAGGAAATGAGTACAAGCATAATGTGAAAATGAGTGGAAGCAGAATGTGGAAATGAGTGGAAGCTGAATGTGGACATGATCGGAGGCAGAATGTAGAAATGAGTGAAGGCAGAATGTGTGTGCCCGTGAGACTAACGGAGCGTGGACAAATATAGGTATGTATGAACGAATGAGAAAAATGAATGGGAGGGAGGAATTGAGTGGAAGCCGAATGTGTGTCCCTGTTAGGCAAACGGAAAGGGGAAAGCATAGGGACAAAATAGGGGAAGACATAAGAGGATGAAGGACAAAGAGCCTGATTATAACCACCGTTGGCCAACAAAGACGGGAGAGACGCCAGGGACGGTATTTATAAAATAATTTAAAAAAAATCCCTAAAAGTAATTTTAACTAAAAGAAAGTCCTTAAAAGTTACTCGTAAATCATTTATAAGTAGCTTTTAGTAGAAACGTTAAGAAAGCTGCCAAAGCCGCTATTTCGCTACATCTAGCAAGATTACAATTGATGAATAACGTTTAATAGGTAAATTTAGGCTTTGTTACGTCCTGGGATATATAAACACTGGGCTCTTTCTATTGGACTAGGTATGCGGCAACAAGCAACAACGGAAAACGCTAGATCCAACCCTTATCTATAAACCCAGGCAACAAACCATCCTAAACCGTCAAGAGTCCTGCCTGGACAACAAGGTATCCTATGACTCGGTTACAGGGTGCACGCACTATAGACTGCTGATAGTCAAGCAGGCTATATAAAAGATCACACAATTAAGTTGACTTAAAGCTTCAAGGAAAAGATAGATAACGGAATTAAATTGCAGAAACAATTTAATAACAAACTAGAAGAAAGTACATTTAATGTTACGTTAATTAATACAACTAATCACCCCTGCGTGAAAGAAGGAGAAAGCAAACAGTCCTCAAAACATCGTACCGGTAGACAAGATGCGGGTTTCTAAACTGCATGTGGCTACTGTAGGATCTGATGCTTAGCAAAGAAAGTATGTTACGGATTTAGAGAACTCTTAACTCATAAGCAGGAATAAATACTAGTGATAGGCCATACAGTGTATAATGGCATAGGTATAATTAAATAAAGGCAGCAACTCGCAACATAACCACATACAGGTGTGCTTCTCACTCTTAGTCAGGCAAGCCTGCTCGGACAGAGTCTCTAAGCGCCACCCTGACTCACAATGCTCACAAAAACGGTAAACCGTGGCACAATAACAAGCATACAGAGATAATAAACCCCTAGCTGTTAATCTGCCAGGCGGCAGAGGTCTAGCCGGAAGGATATAGGCTTCGGATACCCGGTCTGATCCACCTGCTCTAGCCTAGGGACGTTCCCAGGTCTGTGCGCCAAATTACTCTAATTGAAAGGGTGCTCTCTTGAGAGACTCAGATCGCAAGTATCTGACTCTCTCCTGGCGACCCTAAAACAAAAGCAAGACGTGCTAGCGCAGTCCTGAGTGGACTAGGCAAGGGCCCTCACACAACACAACACTAGACACACAGGGACACAGACAAGAAAATGCCCCCAGACTCCCACGGGTATCCTAGTAAAGTCGTGCGGGTCCACAGGACTCGCACCAGCAGACTTTACTTAAAGGATCGCAAAAAGCCTCCCCTCCGGTCTAGCCCCTGCTAACCTGACACAAGAACACACTAGCAAGCATGAAACAACCAAATATGAGACAACAAAAAAGCTTCCTAGGTCTCATTAACAATTAAATCTCTGCATAAAGCCCAGATCCTATCTAATTATCTGAGAGCTCGTCGTTAATACAATAATAGATATAAGGTCTATCAAGGGGATGGGATAATTAAATAGATTGGTGAAGTAGTGGAAGGAAGGTATACAAAGTAAGAGAGAAAGTTTCTAAGTGGGGTTGAGAGGGATAGATATCAAGGGGGTCCGAAGGGTACGACAGTGAGGTGAGCTCTGAGTCTTGAATCTGTCTGGACCCCACCCTAGGCATGCGAAATACATCCCATGCTATTGGCAACACTCAACACAGTTGCCGGGTCAAAATCCTCTACCCCTTGCGTGAGTCGAAACTAAGCCTAACATTGCGATCAAATGCATATGGCAACATCAGGCTCGTCCCAAGCTGGACTCTCCGCGCGAAGCAACGTCCCCCAGCCGGTCTCTCTCTCCCGCTCGTCTCCTCCCACTCTCACTAGACTTACATCTTATATATTATAATGAAACAATCAACTATCGAGAATAAAATATACTAAGATGCGTTGGTTAAGAATAAGGGCAGCTACAAGCTGTGAAACAACATAAGAATATCCCAGACATTAGTTACATTGTCGTAGGATATATACTAAGGAAAAGCCGGCCGGCCGGCTGCCGCCAGCCGGTTTCTAAACGGCTGGGCAGCCGACGTGCGCGCATGCCCGCACGTGGCTACTATGCAGAAGCGTCACACCTCCCCCAAGATATAAGACCCTTGACTAAGTTCTTCATATCTAACAGAAAGCTTCTCATAGTACCACACACTGTTGCGACACAAGGCACTATATATAAAAAAAATAAAGACTGTTGCGCTCCACCGAGCAAGTTCAACTAACTTAGCGACAATAAGCGAAAACATTCAACTTAGATACTGCTACAACATCTTATACAAAATTCTACACGTTATAAAAATAAAGAGTTTTTATAAGGTTTTTGCTTTTTTAACGGCTGAACTACAGTGACAGCCTATTTTCCTCCACACTCAACCCTCAATCCTGTGGCAGTCTAACCAACATCATCCACCCTTGATAGACAATCCGCTATCACGTTATCAGAACCGGCAATATGGCGTATGTCCAGATTATACTCCTGAAGCATGAGTGACCACCTGGTCAGCCTCATATTCCGGTTATGAAACTGATTCAAGAATTTCAGAGGGTGATGATCGGTATAAACCACTACGACTGGTCCGAAAGCAGGAACATATACATCGAAGTGCCTGAGCGCCAGCACTATCGCCAGGAGTTCTTTTTCAATTACAGAGTAATTCCTTTGTGCACTATTGAATTTTTTACTGTAAAAACTCACTGGATGTTCGATACCTTCATCATCTGTCTGTAACAAGACAGCCCCAGCCCCTACGCCACTGGCATCAGTCGCCAGCTGAAAAGGTCTGCTGAAGTCCGGGGCCCTGAGTATGGGGTGGGTACATAACAGGTGTTTCACCAAGGAAAACGCCTCTGCACACTCAGGAGACCACCGGAACTTCTTGTCCTTAGATAATAATTCGGTTAAAGGTGCAAGTATAGTCGAATAGCCTTTGATGAAGCGACGATAATAGCCTATCATACCTAGAAACCGCATGATTTGTTTCTTAGTCGTAGGCTGGGGAAACTGATCGATGGCTTTGATCTTTGTCTGTGGAGGGCACACCTGACCCATCCCCACCTCGAACCCCAGGTACAAAACTGTGGCTTTGACAAAATCGCACTTACCCCGGTTTACCACCAAACCTGCTTCATTCAGTTTATTAAAAAGCTGTCCGATGTGAGCACAGTGACTGTTAAAATCATCGTCGTATATTATGACATCATCTAGGTACACCATGCAGTTGGGAATGTCGGCTACAATGTCGTTCATTAATTTCTGAAACGTTGCAGGGGCATTTTTCAGCCCGTATGGCATAACATGGCAACGATATGTGGCACCGTCCACCACAAACCCACACACCTCTCGCGCTCGCTCAGACAAGGGCACTTGCCAATAACCCTTAACAAGGTCTATCTTAGTGAGGAACTTGGCTTTTCCTATCTTATCTACACTGTCGTCCACGCGAGGGAGAGGGTAGGCATTTGTGGGGGTTAAACCATTCAACCTGCGGAAATCTATACAAAACCGCACCTTGCCATCTGGTTTGGGCTGCAGTGTGACGGGGGAAGTCCACCTTACTGCACCCTCAGAAATCAGCCCACGTTTCAGCATATAATCCAGCTCTTCCCTAAGTGCTGGTAATTTAATAGGGGGAACACGGTATGGCACTGATTTAAAGGGCGGGTGGTCCCCAACATCGACATCGTGCACCGCTTGAGTAGTGAGGCCAGGATGCTCCGCGAAAACAGCTGGGTTTGAGTCAAACAAGTGCTGCACAGCTACACGCTGTTGCTCAGGCAGGTGCAATATCAACTCGTGAGCCACTTGTGTAGAATTCCCCGCCCATTGATCCGCGGAAACATGAAAATCCCAATTATCCTCCCCCACAGCTTGACTGTCCCTTCCTCCTTCTCCACCACGATCGCTGCAGATCAACACCGGGACAGTGAGAGGCTCGGAGGGGCGCCTCACATACTCTTTCATCAGATTTACATGGCAAAGTTGGTTCTTTTTCTTATGATCAGGAGTAGCTACTAAATAGTCGAGATCAGAAACCTTCCTTACAACCCGATACGGACCAGAATACTTGGCAGACAAGGGGTGTCCCACCAGAGGCAGTAGTATCAGTACCTCCTGATCTACTTCAAACTCCCTCAGCTTCACCTTCTGGTCGTATCTGTCCTTCATCTGAGCTTGTGAACTCTTAAGGTTCCGACCTGCTACCTCCAAGCTCTTTAGCATTCTCTCACGGCTTTCAACTACATACTTTAGAAGCGAGCATGGCTTTGTGACTCCCTCCCAGATCTCCTTGAGTATGTGGAGGGGCCCCCCTGACCCTGTGTCCAAAAACCAACTCGTTCGGGCTAAACCCCAAGCTCTCCCCAGGTACTTCTCTCGCAGCAAATAAAACGTATGGGAGACCTAGATCCCAGTCCTTCCCATTTTCCATGCAATAACACCGCAACATACTCTTGAGAGTCGAGTGCCACCTTTCCAAAACTCCCTGACTCTCGGGATGGTAGGCAGATGACACCACAGACACTATCCCATGTTGCTGCATGGTCTGCTTAAACAGAGCAGAAATAAAATTGGATCCCTGATCAGACTGGATCTCCTGAGGGTAGCCATAACGAGAGAAATAGACAAGTAGGTTTTTGACAATAGTCTTAGCCATCCCGTTGCGCATGGGGTAAGCATCTGGATACCGTGTTGCTACATCCATTACAGTTAGTAAAAATTTATTGCCGGCACTAGTGGGGGGCAATGGGCCAACCATATCGATAACTACTTTGCTGAAGGGCGGCCCAATGACAGGGATGGGTTGTAACGGGGCTCTCGGGATGACCTGATTGGGTTTCCCAACAACTTGACAAATGTGACACTGTGACACCCATGACACGACACTCGCCTTTAACCCAGGCCACCAGAAAAGCTTGCTCAGAGCTGCCTCCGTCGTACGTGCCCCCAGGTGCCCTGCCAAAGGCACATCATGAGCTACTCTCAATAAGCTCTCACGGCACACCCTCGGTACTACTAACTGGTCCACTAATCCTGACCAGCCATCCCACTTTTTCTTGGGATCCTGATGTCTCCGATACAAGATCCCCTCGGACAAGAAAAAATCACCAGGCTGCGCATCCCCATCGCTCTCCAGTTCGACAGCACCATTACCACACGCCCTGACTTCAGGATCTTCCAGCTGCAAGGAACATATATCAGCAGGTGCGAGATTATCCAAGTTCATCTTAAATAATTTATTTCCACCTCCAATGTCCCGCCGAGCCATCCTTTCCTCACGCTGCGCATAACGATGCTGTCGCAGAGTCTCTTCCCGCCCTGCACCTGCACTAGTGGTGACAGGCCCCGGGGCCTCTCCAGACTCTAACATAGGTGCCAATAATGAGTCACCAAGAAACACTGCCGGCTCAAAACTCTCCAATTGACCAACACTTCCCGTTTTCTTGTGACCTTTCCTCCGCGGTTTGATAGACTGAGGTGGTGGCTGCAAGGCTCCGGATGTCTGAGAACGCGTCACAACACACGCCATGGTTTGTACGCTACACTTCTCAACCCACTCCTGTTCCTCCCTACTAACGTCGGCCGCCTTCTCGGCAACGACCAAGGGTGAAACCTTAGAAGCAGGCACCGCAAAGTCATTGCCGAGGAGGAGGTCGACGCCCCCAACAGGCAAGTTCTCTACAATTCTGACATCCAGCTCCTTCGCCACACCACCCACCTCCAGCTCCATCCTCACCAGCGGGTAGGACTTCGTAGCATTGATCCCCTGAACTACCACCACCCGAGCAGCGTTAATCGGCCTACCAGTAAAGTTCTTTAACAAGGTCTGAGAAGCCCCAGTATCACGCAATAGCTTAACTCCTCGCCTTTCGCCAGCCCACCTCACAAAACCATGCCCTCTATGACCCCCAAAGACGTCGCGGACAGGGTTCGAGCCTTCCGGACTCTTGAACACAGACTGTGTCCCAACCTCTGACGAACTACCCTTGGCAAACTCAGAAGATATAGGCGACACCCCTATGCTGCGGACCAATGACACAACCTTGTTTGGTGGCTTGTTCGGACAAGCATTTGCAAAGTGACCCTCCTTGTGACATGCAAAGCACTCTTTACTCTTTGGTTTCCCTTGGGAGTGGGAGGTACCATTAGACTTCTTATACGGGACGGTATTTGGTTTATGTTCAGTTTTATTGTCAGTGCTAGATGGTTTTGTGTATTTATGTGTATCAAAATTCTTGGGAGGGGGAGGGGTACGATCCCGACTCACTCCTAGCTGCTGCTCCGCACCCTCAAATTAATGACAGTTGGAGGTCAGCCATTTCTGCTGCCTCCTGGAGAGTTCTAGGATTTTTTTCCTTTATAGTTAATGTTAAGTCCCCACCTGTGCACTTAAAGAACTGCTCCAAGAGAACCAGCTCACTCAACTCCTCAAAAGTAGCTGCCCTCTCAGAACGCAGCCAATGTCGTAGTGCATCAGACAAGTCCCGGGCGTGTTCTAGGAAGGTACTATCCTTGCCCTTAGTAACACCCCGAAACTTCAAGCGGTAAGTTTCTGGTTGTAACTCATAGGCCCGTAGCACAGCCTTCTTTAGCTCATCATAAACTACACAGGACTCTAAAGGTAGTGCATCATACGCTTTTAGCCCCTTTCCTAGGAGTCTTGATGAAACTAATGCTGCCCACTTTTCCTGAGGCCACTGGTGTTCCTGACACTTCTTCTCAAATCGCATAAAAAACTCAGTCACACATGATTCATCGAACACAGGAACTAGTTTAAGCAGGTGCGACAATGATTGGTCCCGATGTCTGTTACCTCCCCCAATATTTCGCCCTGTTACCTCCACTCGAGATCTCTCCAGCTCCCTGTCAGCCTAGTAGACTCTGCCTGCAGTTCAGCCTCTCGTATAGCTGTTCTCTCTGCGGCCTCAGCCTGAGCTCTAGCAACCTCAGCCTGCACACTAGCCTGTCTCTCGGCAGCCTCAACCTGAGCTCTAGCCTGTCTTTCGGTAGCCTCAATCTGAGCTCTAGCAACCTCAACCTTGGCCATCTCAAGCCGAAACAACAAATCTGGAGTCAACCCTTGAGGAGGGGAAGGTGCATTTAATGGAGAGGGTCCCTGTGATTGAATTCCACGCTGCCATTGACCATCAACTTGGGGGTATGTACTAAATTCAGGCACCCTGACGTTTGATATGGGGGTAGAGTGGAGGGGGGGCTGGGGACCGGGGCCCCCAGTCGCCTCTCCACCCAGGTCTCTCCCTTCTAAACCCAATATCAAAGTCCTCAGCTGATCTTTCCTCATGCCACTTAAACCCTGGTGACCCTGAAGACCTGCCAAACACTTTAAGCCATACTTATTCAGCTTCAACACCCTGGCAGCGGTAAGGGGCACCTCTAAAAATCTTCTAGCACCCTCCTCGCTATCGACTAGCCACTCCACAGGTCTTTCTCCCTCCGAGCCCGTATCGTGACCTGACCCATCACTGTGTTCCGATGTATTATACATGTTTGTGTACTGCAGTAATTATCACGGTTATAGAATGTGCCTTATCTCCTATGCAAGTATGTATATACTAATGTTATTTAAAGTATTTAATGTGTTATATTGGTTGCTCCAAAAAAAAAAACTCTATGTCCACTGTATTCCTCTAATCCTAAGGAATCTCAAAACAAATGACCACTATATTCCTCTGTTCAGTAAATCCTATGCAAGGTCGCCATTTGTTACGTCCTGGGATATATAAACACTGGGCTCTTTCTATTGGACTAGGTATGCGGCAACAAGCAACAACGGAAAACGCTAGATCCAACCCTTATCTATAAACCCAGGCAACAAACCACCCTAAACCGTCAAGAGTCCTGCCTGGACAACAAGGTATCCTATGACTCGGTTACAGGGTGCACGCACTATAGACTGCTGATAGTCAAGCAGGCTATATAAAAGATCACACAATTAAGTTGACTTAAAGCTTCAAGAAAAAGATAGGTAACGGAATTAAACTGCAGAAACAATTTAATAACAAACTAGAAGAAAGTACATTTAACGTTACGTTAATTAATACAACTAATCACCCCTGCGTGAAAGAAGGTGAAAGCAAACAGTCCTCAAAACATCGTACCGGTAGACAAGATGCGGGTTTCTAAACTGCATGCGGCTACTGTAGGATCTGATGCTTAGCAAAGAAAGTACGTTACGGATTTAGAGAACTCTTAACTCATAAGCAGGAATAAATACTAGTGATAGGCCATACAGTGCATAATGGCATAGGTATAATTAAATAAAGGCAGCAACTCGCAACATAACCACATACAGGTGTGCTTCTCACTCTTAGTCAGGCAAGCCTGCTCGGACAGAGTCTCTAAGCCCCACCCTGACTCACAATGCTCACAAAAACGGTAAACTGTGGCACAATAACAAGCATACAGAGATAATAAACCCCTACCTGTTAATCTGCCAGGCGGCAGAGGTCTAGCTGGAAGGATATAGGCTTCGGATACCCGGTCTGATCCACCTGCTCTAGCCTAGGGACGTTCCCAGGTCTGTGTGCCAAATTACTCTAATTGAAAGGGTGCTCTCTTGTGAGACTCAGATCGCAAGTATCTGACTCTCTCCTGGCGACCCTAAAACAAAAGCAAGACGTGCTAGTGCAGTGCTGAGTGGACTAGGCAAGGGCCCTCACACAACACAACACTAGACACACAGGGACACAGACAAAAAAATGCCCCCAGACTCCCACGGGTATCCTAGTAAAGTCGTGCGGGTCCACAGGACTCGCACCAGCAGACTTTACTTAAAGGATCGCAAAAAGCCTCCCCTCCGGTCTAGCCCCTGCTAACCTGACACAAGAACACACTAGCAAGCATGAAACCACCAAATATGAGACAACAAAAAAGCTTCCTAGGTCTCATTAACAATTACATCTCTGCATAAAGCCCAGATCCTATCTAATTATCTGAGAGCTCGTCGTTAATACAATAATAGATATAAGGTCTATCAAGGGGATGGGATAATTAAATAGGTTGGTGAAGTAGTGGAAGGAAGGTATACAAAGTAAGAGAGAAAGTTTCTAAGTGGGGTTGAGAGGGATAGATATCAAGGGGGTCCGAAGGGTACGACAGTGAGGTGAGCTCTGAGTCTTGAATCTGTCTGGACCCCACCCTAGGCATGGGAAATACATCCCATGCTATTGGCAACACTCAACACAGTTGTCGGGTCAAAATCCTCTACCCCTTGCGTGAGTCGAAACTAAGCCTAACATTGCGATCAAATGCATATGGCAACATCAGGCTCGTCCCAAGCTGGACTCTCCGCGCGAAGCAACGTCCCCCAGCCGGTCTCTCTCTCCCGCTCGTCTCCTCCCACTCTCACTAGACTTACATCTTATATATTATAATGAAACAATCAACTATCGAGAATAAAATATACTATGATGCGTTGGTTAAGAATAAGGGCAGCTACAAGCTGTGAAACAACTTACGAATATCCCAGACATTAGTTACATTGTCGTAGGATATATACTAAGGAAAAGCCAGCCGGCCGGCTGCCGCCAGCCGGTTTCTAAACGGCTGGGCAGCCGACGTGCGCGCATGCCCGTACGTGGCTACTATGCAGAAGCGTCACAGCTTCTAGTTACATACACTAATTACTATAAAACATTAGGGTAATTATGCAAAACAAATTTATTGTGAAATTGATTATATATAGCTAAATTGAGAGGGTAATATATTTACCATACCAAAACAATTCCTTACGGTACTCCAGTGTGGCAGCATCAGAGATAGTTGCCAAATTCGCGAGTTTTGACAATTGGGTGACTTCAAGCTAATTTGTGAATACATAGGGTGCAAGTACTTGTTCTCAGACGTTATGAAATAGACCTATCTTGTGATAATCGAATATTCTATCTCAGTCGTTCTGCACTCCTTTAATTTGGTCTATTTGTTAGTGTTCTTCCAACAAGTAACGGCTTTTGTCAATGAGGATCGACGCTGGAACTGTGGTTGTGGGCGGAGGAGGACGGCGATTAAGAACGATTTGCACCCTCTAAAAATAGAGAGACCGCGGTAAAAAATGTAGTCGGACATAAATTATATACAGTATGAATCAAAATGTTTAAAGTAGGTTGATATATATGGTGGTAGGTTACTTTCTAATATAGCTTATTTGTTGGAGAACACTCAGTAGATCACCTTTTGAGTAGTATGATGTGCGGGTGGTATATGGATAGAATCAGGAGTTACCGAACATACTGCATTTGATAATATAGTTAACCTACAATCATGAGCTACTCATACAGTTACATATTGACCGTTGCCAAATAACGTAGGGTAATACACACTTTCATCTCGGGGTTAGGAGCTTTCTTCCTCTAAGTTTCATTCATGGTGTATATGGTATCTTTTGATTAACTCAGAGTTGCTATAGGCCTTGTGACGCCTGCAGCTTAGCAGAACGCCACGTGGGCTCAGCCGCTCGCTTGGCCACTCGCTAACACTCACCAGGGCAATGTATTTGGCTACAGTCTATCTACAATGTTGTACTTTCTTTCTTGTGAATCGTCATGTCACAGGCAGTACAGAAGTGGTCTTTATTTTCCCCTGTGACAATGCATTATATTTTATATCATCAGTTATAAGTTTAATGTATAAGACTGAATGATACAGCTAGAGAGTGTGAGTGAGTAAGTACAGGAGGCAGAGGGTAGTCGCGTAGTGTTACACGTTGTCTCGGTGACGTCATGTCACGGCCGGGCCCTCTGAGTGGCTGGCTGCCTCACTACCCTCCCGCCGCGTCAGGAAGTTGTTCCCCCCGCACTCCCTGCTGCCTTGTGTCTTCCTTGCTCAGAGCTTGCCTGACCAGCATACCCTTCACACCTCCCTTACCACCTGTCCCCGACCTCTACCTATAGAACACTTTATCTCTCTCTCAACTTCTTACCTCTCATTCTTCCAATCTATTTAACATCATAACTCCCCTTTGGTTCTGCACGATTTAATATATCGGCCATCGTATTATATGCTGAAGCTCTCAGATATTCCATGTTTAGTTAGACATTTTGGAGGGGTTAACATTTTGTCTGTAGAGGTTCGACACACTCGTGGTGTCTCCCTACCTTTTGCTTGGTTGTCTGCTGGGCTATTTAATGCTAGACTGGGATAAGGCTATTGATGTTGTGATTTCCGAGGTGTGCCAGGTTTTGTTGAGCTTGTACAATCGCAACGGATACGTGGGAAGCCTAGGTTGTCTTTCTGACTGTGTACCTTGTGAGTTTAGCACTGTGTTGCGAGTGAAGGCTTTTGCCTCTGCCACCCAACACTGTGCTAACTCGTTTTGCTTTGACTTTGAGAGGGTCGCCAGGAGAGAACCAGATACTAGCGATCTGGATCTCTCAAGAGAGCACCCCGTCATTTAACGTAATTTGGCCGTACAGTCTTAAGGACCTCGCTAGGCTACGAGCCGCTTGCTCAGCCATTGTTTCCTAGCCTACGACATCCCAGCTAGACTTTATTCGCCTAGCAGACACTCGATTAGGATTAAAAACTCTATGTTATGTTTGCAGCATTTTTATTCACGTTGATTGTAAGCCTTGGTTGTTGTTGAGTTGCACAACCCGAGCAAGCTTTTGTGTTGTCTGAGGAAGTACTTCTTTTGTTGTTGGAGATAATACTATTGTGCATTTATCGTTATTCCCGTGCCAGTTAACACTGTATGTCCCTACACTTGTCATATCTTGTTCCTGCTTTATATAACAGTTCAAAATCCGATTCGATCATCTTAAGCAGCATCAGACTTTCTTCAGAAGATTCCTGCTCGATGCTTTAGGACTTTCATTCACTTTCTTTAATATAGGAGTGACAGTTTATTATTGTTTAGAGTAACTTTAATTATACCTTCTTCTTGTTTGCATTAAATCATTGCAGTGATTTAATTAAGCTCTCTATCCTTTTCCTTGTATACATTATTAACGTAATTGTATGTTGTTGTGATCAGGCTGTATCAGAGATCATCAGCCTGTAGTAGTAGTGCATTTATACCGAGTTATAGGATACCCCGGTATCGCAGATTTAACTCTGGAGGGTATAGGTGTTTTTGTGCGCCGGCATTATAAGTTCGAGGGATGGATCTAGTGTTACCGTTGTGGCTGTGTGCCTTTCTAGTCCAATGATTAAGAGCCCTTGTTTTATATGAGTCCCGGTCATAACAGCCTATTAATCCAATTAGTCTTTTAACATGAAAATTCCTTGGCAGGGGGTGGCGGATTTGTTATTCAACCATCTTCATCGTCCTCTAAAAGTAACTTTTAAGCGCTAAAAGTCCCCAGGAGGGCTTTTAGTTTTCGCCGGGTTTAAAAGCTACTTTTAGCCGCTAAATTTTTGTTTACCCAACTTTTATCTTTTAAAAGTAGCCGCGATCTTTAAAAGCTACTTTTAAGCCTTAAAGTGCTATATAAATACCGCCCCAGAACCCTTAGTTAGCACCCACTGGGCAACTATACTCTATTCATTATAAGGTGGCCAGAAATAGTTACCCCTAATATAGGAATACAAATGAAGACAAGCAACAACAGACTTGATATAGTAATAATAGTCTATCTATCTATCTATATGCTCAGGCCCAATCCCCATTTTGGGGGTAGCCGACTCAAGACAGAGCAAGAACAGGGAAAACACAAAAACAACATAAAACAACAAATAAACACAGATAAAAAACACAAACTCACACACATCCAGGTCACCCAGGAGAAGACCCAGAGACCAGGGTTACCAAGGTCGCTCCAGCACTTCCCCGGCCCCTGACCACCCGGAGAGGTTCCGATCTCGGCAGGCAGACATGCAGCGGAGCCAAAGCCACAAGCCCTCCCACGACACTTCCAGGCACACCCTTCATAATAATAGTAATAATAATAATAATAATAATAATTATTATTATTAGTAGTAGTAGTAGTAGTAGTAGTATTGCTGTTATTATTATTACTAATATTATTTGTATTATTATTATTATTATTATTACAAGTATTATTATTATTATTATTATTATTATTATGGTTATTAATATCGTGTAAGCTACCGAAGCTTCCAACAGGGTGCAGAAACAACAGTAAAGATTGAATCCACACAACTTATTGGAAAAGGCAACGGCAACTACGATAAAAAAAAAAAAAATTATATAAAGAAATAGTAAAGAGCCCAGAATGAGACATTAGGTACTACTAGGTTAAAACAAAACAAGATTGCTATAACAATAAACTGGAGGGTTTTAGCTCCAGAAAAATTGTGGATCAGCACTCAAAATATAGTGCTATGATCGATATTTATACGGTCACATTATACGGGTGTAAAATTATGCTGTCAGTCGGGGATTCATGGCAAGATATTTATCAATGCGATATTTTAATGACTGGACTGTGCGGCATTCTACAACATATCTAAACAATTTGTAACTTAAAAACGATTAGAGTCATCGAGCTAGTTGTAAAGGCAATGTATTTATTATTATTTTTTTTTATTTTTTTTTTTGTCTATAAATATTATATCGTATCTTCATTATTTGTAAACGACTCGGTGAGGCAACTGTACCGAGCAACCCTGTGTGTACGTATGTATGTAACCCTGCCAGTTCCTCGCCTAATATGGTAAGGTTCAAATTATATTATATTCTTGGACTTTTATTGCTTCAATCATATTGTTTGATTCCTATTGTTTCACTATGTAAAGGTTCAAGGTTAAGATTATTCATGGAGTTTCGTTCCTGCTTTATTTTAGTCTCGTTTTTTTTACCCGAACTTTGGATTATAGTTATACAGTTTCTTTCGGGGTTTCAGTACTTCAACTAAGTATCTTCCCCATCTCATTCTGTATTTATGGGTCTTGTCAGAGGTAATGTAGGGGTTTGTGGGAGCTAGTCTTTTCACTCTACGTCCAGCCTCAGAATCACCGGGACTAAGGTAAAGGAGCTTAACACACTTCAAATTCTTTTGTTTCTTTTTATCTTTTCTTTCTACCACATTAGACGAATTTTAACTGATAGGGAGTCAATATTGTTGTAACTATAATAAGACAGAAGTTAATTGTGATTTTCATTGGTTCTGTAAGGTAAAAATACCTTTTGTTTTTGTATTGCACTTCAGAACCTTAATATTCAGTTCCTGTTATAAGAGTGTAATTTTCGTGTTGTTTACTTAGTTAATTACTCTTTAAGGTTTGTTAGCTGTTATCTGAGTTCTTTTCTCTGTCGAGAATAATACATCTTTAAATTCTAGGAGGCTAATCTAAAGTTATTTATTAAGCTGTATGTCAATTTTATAGTTTATATATTGTTTTGTTTATTCTATTAAGGATCCTACACCAGCCGAGGGCCGGGTTTCCATCATTCCCCTGCCGATGAGAGTCTGCCCAGGTCTTCCCCTTTGGAGCCGCCCAGTAGTGATGGTCTCTGGCGTGCTACCCTGCATTATCCCTTACTGAGACTGACTGGGTTTGCCTTCTTCCCGGCCATAGCTTCGGGAGGGAGAAATCAAGAACTTCTAAAGACACATACTTTATTAATATTACTATTAATATTAATATTAGTGGGGCTAAGTATACCTGGGTAGACTACTCGAGGGGATTATATTAATCTATACTCTTCTTTTGTTTTCACTTACAAAAGCTAATTGCTACTTAATAATTTTGTGTCAAGAACTTTTATATATATTGTAAATATATGTAAAGTTGTATTTCTGACTTTTCCTTACCTTGGGTGTTAGGTGTGAGAATCTTGTTTTATTAATGTTACCGAGCCTTTACAAGTGGCGACCTTGGCCAGGATTCTCTCCCTTCACATCTGGTATCCATTGGGAACTGGGAATTTAGCTATGCATATGTTTCTGTTTAGGTCCGGTAGACAGATCGGGCCTGTCACTGTCCTTGGGGCCCGGAAGTGACAAACTCCCATCTTGAGACTAATTATAAAGGTACTTGATCACAGTAGCCTTTTGTCTAGTTGGGTTATAGCTGCATTATATTGAGTCAAATTTCCAATATTTTAATATTTTACTTCGCAACATGGAACATACAATAGAAGCCTTAAGATCGGAAGCGGAGTTAATTGGTCTTAGTGGACCAGATATGGCAAAGTATGTTATAAATGCCCAAAATCAAGCCAGGGAGGACAGGGTAAGAGAACGAGAGGAGAACGCTAAAGCGGCAGAGAGACTACATGAGTTGGAGTTGGCTAGGATAAAAGTTCAAACTGGTAAGTCCCTGGATAGCCAGGCCCATGTTAGTAGACCCACGTTACCATTGTATCGAGAAGGTGAAGATATTGGATCCTTCTTAGTTAGGTTTGAGAGAATTGCCCAGTTGCTGAATGTGTCTCAGGAATCTTATGCTGCTAGATTAGGTAGTGTTCTGACAGGCAAGTGTGTGGACATCTATACAAGTCTATCCGAAGAGATAACTGGTGACTATGAGCTCTTAAAGAAGGCTTTACTCAAAGGCTTCCACAAAACTCCTGATAGCTACCGGCAGGAATTCAGATCAGTTCGCCTTAAAGAAGGAGACACATATGAGCTCTTTTCTATTAAGTTAGGCCAGTTATTTGACCAATGGATTGAAGCCAATGACTTTCAGAAAGATTTCCATTCACTCAGATCCCATGTCATTCTTCATCAACTTGTGTCCTCAGTAACCCCAGAATTGAGAACTTTCATCAAGGAGAGTGGTGTAAGAGATCTGGAGACTGCAGTCAAGCTGGCCGATAATTGGAGCTCTGCCCATCGTATTCCCTCCAGGATTTCTCAGAGTAAGGGTAAGCCTAAAAGGATTGGAAATATTCAGCAACCTATTGCCAAACAGCCTACCCAACTCAAGTTTAAACAAACTCAGACTTCACGTGGTAAGAGTGATTATACCAATGTTACTTGCCATGGCTGTGGTGAAAGGGGCCATATCCGTCCCAACTGTCTTCAGAATCTCTCAAGATTTAAGACTAATGCCTCTCCTCCCAATCCTCAGGTACATATAGGGTTTTGTCTTGATGATCGCTTTAACTACTCCCAATACATGTTCTCTGGTACAGTCAATGGGGCCTGTGTCTCTACCATACTTTGTGATACTGGGTGTAGCGGCATTATAGTGTCCTGATGTAGATGTGACTAATTGTGATAAGGTTGAAGTATCTGATTATCTAGGTAGGGTTGATACTTTCCCCAAGGTTAAGTGTTACCTACGATGCCCTTGTTTTGAAGGTTGGACAGAAGTAATAAGAGCTCCCATTTGTTTTTGCAGTGTTTTAGTAGGTAATGTCCCAGGGGTTAAACTCTCAGATAATGCCTCTAATCATGATCCTGATCCTTTTAAAGTCCAACCCCCTTTGAAGGATAACCCTATTTTTGTACAGAATGAACTAACCCCTCCTCATACGATTTCTGTTGATACCCCTAAGCATGTTCTAGACGTGCAGACTAGGTCGTCTAAAACTTGGAAACTCTATCCTCTTGTAGCTCCTTCCATCGAGCCTTTAAAAGTGACTCCTAGTCAGTTTTCAGACCTACAGAAAAATTGTTCTAGCCTAGCCACTGTTAGGATGAAGTGCGCTTCAGGTGAGACCGAAGAGACTAGAGATGATAATATGTTCAGGTATGATAACATTGACGGCCTTATGTACAGGAAATGTATTAAGTCAAAGAAACGAGACAGGGTGGATAAGTTGGCCTTAGTTGTTCCTCTTGACTGCCGGAAGTCTGTCCTTTCTACGGCTCATGAAAGTCTTCTTGCAGATCATCTTTCACATAGGAAGACAGAAACTAGAATTAAGGAACAGTTTTATTGGCCCGGTCTTACCCCAGACATTAGACATTAGAGGTTTTCTTCAAAAGGCCGGGTGAAACTAGTACCTCTCCAACCTATACCAATAATGACAGAACCTTTCTCACATGTAGCTATAGACCTAGTGGGACCCATAAATCCAGCATCATCTGAGGGACACCAGTACATTCTTACATTGATAGATTTTGCCACTGGGTTTCCGGAAGCCATGCCACTGAAAAATATATCTTCTATTGCCGTAGCTGAAGCATTAATCTCTAATCTTTTCCAGGGTAGGCATTCCCAAAGAAATACTCTCGGATAATGGAACCCAGTTCAAATCTGACTTGATGAAAGAATTGCATAGACTGTTAGGTGTTAAGCCCCTTTTCACTACTCCATATCAACCTAGTGGGAATGGTAGGATTGAGAGGTTTCACTCCACTATGAAAGCTTCTCTTAGAAAGGTATGCGAGGACAAACCCACAGAATGGCAGCGGTACCTCTCCCCTTTGATGTTTGCCCTGGGAGAGATGCCCAGTGACCGCACCGGATTCTCTGCCTTCGAGTTACTATATGGGAGACAGGTAAGAGGTCCCTTGACGGTCCTGAGAGATCTCTGGGAGGATAAGACGGTAAAGAGTGATGATAGACCTTTGTATCAGTATGTCTTTTAGCTTGGAGATAAACTAGAAGATTGCACCAAGATAGCTGCTCAGAATGCTGAGATTAGTGCTAAAAATGACAAGACCTACTTTGATTTAAATTAAAGACTCAGGATAGGAAATTCATGCCTGGTGATGAAGTTCTTATTTTGCTCCCAGATGATCACCGTAAATTACTTATGTCATGGAAAGGCCCTTATAAGGTATTAGAGTGTAGGAATAAAGTGAATTATCTTATAGATGTACCAGGAAACTCAAAATTGTATCATGCTAATCTCTTTAAGAAGTACTACCGTAGGGCGCAAATTTCCTTGGCATAAGTACTAGATGAGACTACCACACTATCCTTTGATGATCAGCCTTTAGTTTCACCTGTAAGTATAGAGGAAGATTCAAACTTGGATTCGGAACTGAACTTTCCTCCTTTCTCAGAACTTTATGACTCTAATGGATCAAAGGTACAGTTTGGTAGCCAGTTAACTTCAGAGCAGAATGAAGAAATCAACAACCTTATTGAGGAGTTCGATTATGTTTTTTTCGGATAAACCTGGTTGTACCACCACTGTGTATCATGATATCACTCTCTGTACTACGGAGCGACTAAAGCCAAGAATTTATTCCCTTCCTATCCACCTTCAACCCCAATTTCAGGAAGAAGTCGAAACCCTATAAGTCAGGAAATTATAAGACCTTCACAATCCTCACATTGTTCTCCTGTAGTTATGGTTAAGAAACCTGATGGAAAGTATAGGCTGGCTATAGATTATAGAATTCTTATTGCTGTCACTGAATTCCATGCAGAACCTGTGTGTAAACTAGAGGATGATCTTCATAAGTTTTCAGGAGCAAATTACTTTTCTGAGCTTGATTTAACCAAAGCTTACTACTAAGTTCCTCTTACTGAAAGATCAAAACCATTAACAGCATTTCCTACTCATAAAGGCTTGATGGAGTTTTGCCAGATGCCATTTGAACTGGTCACTGCCTGTGCTACATACATAAGACTAATGCGCCTTGTATTGGCAGGTTTGGAGAATGTGTCCTTCTACTTTGATAACGTGGTTATCTATGCCGATTCATGTGAAAGCTGTAAGTGCTGTCTTACAATGCCTCAGTGAGCATGGTTTGATGGTAAAGCCTGAAAAGTGTAGTTTTGGTCTCCACACTATCCAGTATTTAGGCTTTGTTATAGATGGACGGACTCTCAGACCTGTTAATGATAAGGTTCAGACAGTGCTCAATATTTCTCTCCCCTCATCCAAGAAAACTTTAAGATCGTTCCTATGTTTAATATATTTTTACCGGAAATTCATTGAAAATGCTTCCTCTCTTACTTCACCGTTGTCTGATATGTTAAGAAAAGGTGTTAAAGAACCTCTAGAGTGGAGTAAAGAGGCTACTGAGTGTTTTGAGAAACTTAAATCTGCTATGGCAAATGAACCGGTTCTTAAAATCCCTGACATGTCCTTTCCTTTTGTCCTTAGAACTGATTCCTCAGGTTACGGTTTGGGTGCGGTTCTGCTCCAGTATGTTGGTGATACGCCCTTCCCGGTTGCTTATGCTAGTCGAAAACTCCTTGACCGAGAACGTAGGTAATCTACCATCGAACGTGAGTGCCTAGCCATTGTGTTCGGAGTTAACAGGTTTAAGTACTATCTACTGGGAGCAGAATTCGTTCTGGAAGTAGATCATAAGCCATTAGTATACCTGAGGAAGTTCAAAGGAAACTATGACAGAATGCTCCGGTGGGCCCTAGGATTACAGTCATTTAGGTTTAGACTTTTACATATACCTGGGAAAGATAATATTGGAGCAGATTTTCTAAGCCGGGCCACCGACTATAGTATGTAAATTTTCTTGGGTATAACTGTTTGTTGTAAGTGGGTACTTGTTTAAATATGCCTTTGTAATTGTATCTATCTCTATAGCTAGATACTTTTGGAGGGAGCCATGTAAAGGCAATGTATTTATTACTCTATTTTTTGTTTGTGTCTATAATTATTATATCGTATCTTCATTATTTGTAACCGACTCGGTGAGGCAACTGTACCGAGCAACCCTGTGTGTACGTATGTATGTAACCCTGTCAGTTCCTCGCCTAATATGGTAAGGTTCAAATTATATTATATTCTTGGACTTTTATTGCTTCAATCATATTGTTTCATTCCTATTGTTTCACTATGTAAAGGTTCAAGGTTAAGATTATTCATAGAGTTTCGTTCCTGCTTTATTTTAGTCTCGTTTTCTTTACCCGAACTTTGGATTATAGTTATACAGTTTCTTTCGGGGTTTCAGTACTTCAACTAATTATCTTCCCCATCTCATTCTGTATTTATGGGTCTTGTCAGAGGTAATGTAGGGGTTTGTGGGAGCTAGTCTTTTCACTCTACGTCCAGCCTCAGAATCAACGGGACTAAGGTAAAGGAGCTTAACACACTTCAAATTATTTTGTTTCTTTTTATCTTTTCTTTCTACCACATTAGACGAATTTTAACTGTAATTTTTGTAACTATAATAAGACAGAACTTAATTGTGATTTTCATTGGTTCTGTAAGGTAAAGATACCTTTTGTTTTTGTATTGCACTTCAGAACCTTAATATTCAGTTCCTGTTATAAGAGTGTAATTTTCGTGTTGTTTACTTAGTTAATTACTCTTTAAGGTTTGTTAGCTGTTAGCTGAGTTCTTTTCTCTGTCGAGAATAATAAATCTTTAAATTCTAGGAGGCTAATCTAAAATTATTTATTAAGCTGTATGTCAATTTTATATAGTTTATATATTGTTTTGTTTATTCTATTGAGGATCCTACACCAGCCGAGGGCCGGGTTTCCATCATTCCCCTGCCGATTAGAGTCTGCCCAGTAGTGATGGTCTCTGGCATACTACCCTGCATTATCCCTTACTGAGACTGACCGTGTTTGCCTTCTTCCCGGCCATAGCTTCGGGAGGGAGAAATCAAGAACTTCTAAAGACACATACTTTATTAATATTACTATTAATATTAATATTAGTGGGGCTATGTATACCTGGATAGACTACTCGAGGGGATTATATTAATCTATACTCTTCTTTTGTTTTCACTTACAAAAGCTAATTGCTACTTAATAATTTTTTGTCAAGAACTTTTATATATATTGTAAATATATGTAAAGTTTTATTTCCGACTTTTCCTTTTGGTTACCTTGGGTATTAGGTGTGAGAATCTTGTTTTATTAACGTTACCGAGCCTTTACACTAGTATTGTACCAATTGGAAAGAGTCACCCAAGGAATAGTTTCGGAAATGTACATTCCATGAACACTAACCTCTGTAACTCATAAAAGACTAAAGTTATCGAGCTAATATTTTACCATTTTGGGCGAGTCGGCCAAGGAATAGCTGTGACAATGTACAGCCCATTTCCTCTAGTCATTTTTCAATTACAGACGTTACGGCTAACGATTTCTAGCCTACGTATATAGTGAAGACTACCTTCATTATATAAAACCAATAACAAATTACACAGAATATTCAAAATAATGCATGCCCTTCGGTGTTCAAGTTTAATTACCATTTGGGGTGGTTGCCATATACTGTACATACAGTATATAAATAATACTTAGAGTGCATAAATACTGAAAGCAAAGGTTACATAGGTATGTGAAACCAAACACTCTGAAACATATACAAACATATTTGAGTCTTTGGCATGACTTTTAAATACAATAATAAAGTTGCAATATGATGGGTAGATCCCGAGAGAAGTATGGGTGTTATTCAGGTATACATCAGGGCTTAGTATGAATATATATATATATAGTACCTGTAAAGCAGATGCTGTAAGGCAATAACTATAGAGTCAAAGATACTTCAGAGGTTATCAATGGAGACTTTAAATAACTTCTAAAATCAGTGAATATTTGAATGAATTAAGGATAGCGTGTAATGTTACTGGGAGCCTTCTTTAATGGATAGACACAGTTGAACTCAAAGCACTAAGACCGCATTATCCAATGTATTTCCCAGGTGTAGGTTGTCAGTCTAGCTTCGTCTTCTTCTTGATTGTGGCTAAGGACGTCTGCTCTTTATGCTTCTTCTTGTATTTCTTCTTCTTGCTATGCTTCTTAGGTTTGGTAACAGAGCAAGTGTTGCTGAACTCTCTTGGTGACTCAAAGGGGTTTCTGAATGAGGTTGCATCCTGCCAAGGGTTGCTGAGGTTGAGGGGGTGGTGGGATAGTGGCTGGAGGAATGGGAGAGATTGGGACTGCGGGGGTGGGGGGGGGGAGATAGGGCTGGGAGGGGGGAGAGATAGGGGCTGGGAGGGGGGGAGAGAGAGGGGCTGGGAGGGGGTAGATAGGGACTGAAGGGGATGAGAAATAGGGGCTGGGCTGGAAGGGGGGAGAAATAGGGGCTGGGAGGGGGGATATAGGGGCTGGAGGAGGGAGTGGGCAGATAGGTGCGGGTGGGAGGGGGTGGAACTGGAGAAAAAGGAGGAGAGTGGCAGAGACCAGGACACACTGGGGGAGTGGTTATTAGGGTGGGGGGGGAGATTACCACAATAACAATGGTGGTGGTGGAGGGGGCCCTACACACATACACACACACCAGATTAAACTTACGGTAGAGTTTTGCCGGACGGTGCGGGGATTAAGGGGGTTTTGTATACATTTGGTCATATAATTATTAATTGAATATTTAGTTCATCCTAAGACCTCCATCAAGCTTAAGTTACACACCGGTAAGGGGAGGTTTGAAGTATGTTCCATTGACCTCCATCAAGCTTAAATAAACACCCCTAAGACCACCTCCTACCTCTACCCCTAAAAATAAATGTGTACATTATTCGTTAGAATATGTCCAGGCCGATTTTTCCTAAATTACAGGCACGTTATCGCTCTCCATGAAAAAAGTCGACACCTTATTGACAGAAAAGATCTTAAAATCGCCAAACAAATTGAGGGAACGTCTTAAAACCTCATAACAAATGAGGCTAACAATGAGGGAGGAGAGGGTCCATATAATATCCAAGCCTCCCCTTGTACTTAACCCGGGAAAGACGAGCGTCCTCATAAGAGGTTTTGGTGGTGGAAAGCGAATGTCCTTATAAGATCCATGGCCTAAAAAAAGACTTGTCAAACACCCCAGTGGCACTCAAAACAAAGCAATGTGTGATTAGGTGAGATAATTCCCCTCCATTACTTTCTACCATTCCTACATATGTGTCCCCTCCCATCCCTTCCTTTTCCTCCCTCCTCAATTATCACCTATTTTTCCTCTTATTACCCCTTTAATCGAGTAATTTTTGGCTCAAAATTTCTTCCCGCGATCTCTATAGCATAAGCGAGGCATCTAGAGATCCTTGCAACAGAGAGACTTCTATTTAGAGCTCTCAGTGTTGCTTGAGAACTCGGGAGGAGAGGATATATGCCGCCACGGCTCTCCACTCATGAATGGACCGGTCGGCAATATTACGTCTTTTTGACCCCAAATACTATTCCCACTTGTTTTATTGCTCCTAAATTATAATATCTTCATATTAGATATAAAATAGGCGTATATGAATAAGTAATAACTATATTAACCCATAATTAGCGGCGAGCAACATAAGTCGAGTTAAATAAAGCTGGACTATGTGGCGGCGCTCGACATAACTCGAGTGGCAATTTCAGCACGTAATGTGGCTGAGAGAGAGAGACAAGTGGTGGCAGGAGACTAGCGAGCGTATGACTGCTCCAGACCACCGCGGCGAACCTACTGACACAAATCTCAGCTCCCTCCTCCCTCTCTCACTCGCTACATACTCAATTATGTACCGAAAGTACCGAATTACCTGCTTTTTGCACTCGCGTTGCACGGTTATTGCAAGAAAACTATCCATCATACAAGGATCGTTATGGTGTCATTCGAAAGCTCTGTTTATGCCCTTTCAGGGATAGGTACTTGTTTTACGTTCTGGGTCTTATTTAGGCATGAAAATGATCACGTAAACAGCCCTATTTTGGCTAAAAACACCCCGCTGTGCGGTACACATAAATAAACCGCATAGGCCGCTCGTAAGGTGTTAATGATAAAATTATGATTTTTGGCAGGAATGAATAAAATTACCTCCGCATGGCGGGACGTTTCAAATACCATAGGCTAGCCTTTGCCGGGTTAATGGATAGTTTTGCTTGGCGGTGCGGGGATTAGAAGCGGTGTCACATGAACTCTTTTTCTGGCAATTGTAGTCAGACATCGGCAAAAGTTTAAGCTTTTATCGGTAATTGGCCAGTTAACCCTCTCAAGATCCGATGCACATTTTGTTCTGTGTTCTGGCTATTGGTTGACGATGTTATAAAGATTAAGAAGGCTATATGGAAGTCTGAGCGATAAATGAGATCGACTTTGCCAATTATATTTCCACAGATCCTTCGCAAGCAGTATAAAATCGTCTATTGATAGGCAAAATAAACTGTCACAATGCGTCATAATCTTCATTCTAGTTCCCGATGCCAACGTTCAAGAGCCTCACAATAATACGAGAAAATCAAATTGTTCATAAATAATTGCCGGATAATGCGCTAGTGTGACACCAGCCTAAGGGGACAGTGGTCATATGTTGGAGTCTATATATTCATATATTCATGTACTGTCTAGTTTCCCTGCTAGACCTTCATCAAGATTAAAAAAAAAAACAATCCCTAGATCCCCCTTCAAGATAAATTTGAAAAAATTTCGATAGATAAATATCCCGGCCTAATACCGGTTTCTCATAAAATTACGGGCTCAATATCGCTCGCCACGAAAAATCCGACACCTAAATGGCACGAAAGGTCTTGATATTGATATAGAACAGGGACGAAAGGTTTTAAAATAGACAAACTAATGGGGTGAACGTCTAAAATCTGAAAACTAATGGGGCTAAACATGAGGAAGAACGGGGGCCAGAAAAACGACCCATCTGCCCTTACGGCGATGTCACACTAGTAATTTTACAATAAATTTTCGATGAGCAAGTTTTGTTTTGTCGCACTATATTTTGGTATTCTCACATTGGAATCGACAACTAGACTGACTTAACCCTATGCAGATTGTGATGCACTATGCCAATTTATTCTGGTTATCAATAAACTATTTTATACTGATTAGGAAGGATCTGTGTGAACAATAAGGGTAAGTGCTATCTCAATTTACCCTCTGACTTCCATATTATACTCTTCCTAATCTGAATAAAATCGTCTAATAATAGCCAGAAACAGAAGAGCAATGTGTAATCAGATCTTGTAAGGGTTGATAGGATTTTAGGAGATTGTAAAACGGCACAATATTTAAATCAGAAAAATGCTAGACAACAATTGCCTAAACAAAAATATCCGGAAAAATCGCTCGTGTGACACCGGCTTACCCAAGGCCAGGAAACCGTAAGGGGAGATCGGTCGCTTTTCTAGACCCCCTACACCCTCATGTGAGTGTAGCAGACGACGCGCACCTCTAATCGACCTTTGTATTTTCTTATTATCTCTAGTAGTTATTGTATTCAGTACCCTACTGTGGCTATATATATATATAAATATGTATATCTGTAAATTTAGTTGTTGCTTGCATGATCTTGTAGTAACCTCTGACTGATAAACTTTGTTTATCTAAAAAGAGACCTGTTTGATTAGCCTACAACACCAGCGCCATCTGTTGATACAGTATATTAACCCCATGCGTGTAGTTACACTTTTTATTTGCATATAATCTTTATTTCTATCTATCTATCTATCTATATGGTCAGGCCCAATCCCCATTTTGGGGGTAGCCGACTCAAGACAGAGCAAGAACAGGGAAAACACAAAAACAACATAAAACAACAAATAAACACAGATAAAAAGCACAAACTCACACACATCCAGGTCACCCAGGAGAAGACCCAGAGACCAGGGTCACCAAGGTTGCTCCAGCACTCCCCCGACCACCCGGAGAGGTTCCGATCTCGGCAGGCAGACATGCAGCGGAGCCAAAGCCACAAGCCCTCCCACCACACTTCCAGGCGCACCCTTCATATTAATCGTCTCCCCGGGCCAGGCGCCTGATGGACTATTATCAAGTCCAACCTGCGCCCGACCCCTTACTCCATATGACCACGTGTTCACTCAACTATTCACAAGCATTCTCCATTCACTCCTGTCCATCACCACTTCCCCTGCCTGATCTATAGTCATTCCTCTATCATCCAAAGCTTTTCTTACACAGTCTCTGCATCTCAATGGGGGTCTTCCTGCCCTTCTATCTCCCCTTGTACCTGACTCACATATTCTCTTTGTAAGCCTTTCATCTCCCATTCGTTCAACATGACCATACCAGCTCAGCACCCTTCTGTCAACTCTGGCTGACAAATGTTCCTGCTGCCCCACTCTCCTATGTATCTCTTCATTCCTCAATCTGTCTCTACGAGTAACTCCACACATACTCCTCAAGCAGCTCATCTCCATCACATCCAGCCCTCTTTTCTCCTTTTTCTTCAGAGCCCATGTCTCATCCCCATACATCACAGTTGGCACTACAATTCCTTGATACAGTGCACTTTTTACTTTCACTCCGAGATTTCTCGTCTTCCACATACTTCCCATTGCTCCGAAAACCTTCCTTCCTTCACACACTCTCTGTTTTACCTCCACTCCTGCTTATCGTTCCTCCTAGATATTTAAAATACTCAACTTGTTCCAATATTTTCCCATCCAGCCTCACATCTAGATTCACCCTATGCTCTCCCCTATTACACACCATTACTTTACTTTTATTGACGTTCACCTTCAGTTTCCTCCTTCCACAAACCACACCAAACTCTTTGACTACCCGCTGCAGTTTCTCATCAGAATCTGCCACCAATGCTGTGTCATCAGCGAACAGCAACTGATTAAACTCCCAATCTCTACCATTCTTTCCTACTAAACCCAATCCTCTTCCCATAGTTCTCCTTTTCACCTCCCTCACCACACCATCCATAAACATATTAAACAGCCATGGTGACATTACACAACCCTGTCGCAAACCTACCTTTACCTCAAACTATTCACTCAACTCACCATTTCCTACTCTCACACATGCTCTGCTCCCTTCATAAAAACTCTTTAATGGCTTCTAACAAATTTCCTCCTATTTCATAAATCCTTAACATCTTCCACATTGCTTCACGGTCCACACGATCATATGCTTTTTCCAAGTCCATAAAAGCCCAAAATATCTCCTTATGCTTCTCTAAATACTTTTCGCATAACTGTCTTACTGCAAACATCTGATCCACGCACCCTCTTCCCCTCCTAAAACCGCACTGTTCTTCTCCTATTGCAACTTCCGTACACTTTATTATCCTCTCTATCAACACCCTGCCATACAGCTTTCCAACCACTGACAATAAACTAATACCTCTATAACTTGAACACTCCTGCCGATCTCCCTTCCCCTTGTACAACGGCACAATACATGCACTCTTCCAGTCTATTGATACCATTGACACAGCAAAGAACACATTGAAAAGTCTGACCAACCAATCTATTATCACATCTCCACCCTTCTTTATACACTCCACAGCAATACCATCCAAACCTTCTGCTTTTCCCACTCTCATTTGTTTCACTGCTTCTTTCACCTCATTTTCCTCAATCCTTTCATTCATTCCCTGCCACCTGGGTGGCCTGGGTAACCTATCTCCATCCACCTCTGCTTCAATCACTGCTTCTCTTCCATCTCTTGTATTTAAAAAAGATTCAAAATACTCGGCATATCTTTTCCTCACTTCAACTGGTTCCACTAGTAATTCTCCATTTTCATCTTTCTCTGACTCTTCCCTCTTTTGTCCTCCTTTCCTTACTTTATTTACCTCCTTCCAGAACATCTTCTTTCGTTCTTCAAATTCTCACTCAGCCTTTGACCCACCTTTCGTTTGCATCTTTTTTCGCTTCTCTAATTTTCCGTTTTGCCTCTCTCCTTTTCTCCTTGTACCTCTCCCATACCTCAACACTACCATCCTGTAAAACCCTCTCAAAACACTGTCTCTTCTCCTCAACTGCCTTTCTCACCATATCATTCCACCACTCGCTTCCCTTCCTGATACCTCTGCCTCCTACTTTCCTTTTGCCGCATACTACCTCTGCACTTGCTTTCACTCCTTCCTTAAACTGTTGCCATTCAACCTCTACTTCTCTCTCTTCCATCTCTCTCACTTCCATCCACTTTTCATTTAGTCTTTCCTTGTACTCCCTCTCTTTTTCACTCTTCTCTAACTCACTAACTTTTATTACCTCTCTTTTTTTTTTTTTTTTTTTTTTTTTTTTTTTTTTTTTTTTTCCAACTTACTTCCTCTCGGGCATAGGCTGAGAGCCTTAACATTCACCGCTTTACAATGAACAGTGAAGCCCGTGAGGTCTTGTTCCAGTCTAGGGAGTGAGACATGTGAAGCACGTAGAGTACAACGAGCACCTGCCATCTTGCCTTCACATGAGGCACGGTGCTCACTCATGGCCCGAAATGACCCCATCTTTGAAGCCACCTCGTTCCCGTGCTTCACTGTCTCACCCCCTACACTCGGACTCTCACACTTACACACACACAACGCCACCTGTTGAGCAGATAACTCACCAGGCATTGCACCCCTATAGCATATTTTGAATATGGGAATATTCATACAGTGCTATTTAATCAGGGAACAATGAGGGTATTTTATTGACGTTTCGGTGGGCTTGTGGTAATGCACTGATACCAGGTACAGCACAAATTCCATCCCAATAATATCTTCCCATTAATACATCAGGATTTGAACCCGGGACCTTTGGATTCCCAGGCCAGTGGCAAGACCACTCCACCACACCTCCCCTTTACTTCACGCTTGTCTCTTATTCTCCTGTAACTCTTAACTCTTAGCTTTCTCTCCACCAGGTAATGATCTGACATACCCTCCGCCTCACCTCTCATCACATTCACATCCAGCAGTCTACACAATCTTTCCCTTGTCACCAGCACATAATCCATCAATGCCCTCTCTACAATCTCTCCCCTCACAAGTCTATGCCAGGTGTACTTGTGTATACACCTTTTTTTGAAGAACGTATTACCTACACTCAATCTGCACTCTTCACATACATTTTTCAGTCTTTCTCCACTCTCGTTTACACCATCCACACCAAAACTACCGATGACTCCCTCAACAGGCTCATTTCCTACCCTAGCATTTAGGTCCCCTAAATCTATAAATTTTTCATTTTCATCAAACCCTTGTAGACAATCTCTCAAATCCTCCCAGAAACCCTCTACCTCGTCTAACTCTCTTTCACTTCCTGGTCCATACGCACTTACAAAAACCCACCTTTCACCCTTAAACCGCATTCGCACCCACATTAGCCTTGATGACACCTCTTTCCACTCTTTTTATAAACTCTCTCAACTCCTCCTTCACAATAATTCTTTCCCCCTGACTCCCTCGTCTACTCCAGACTTTCTACCTATCACGTTTCCAAAATCCACTTCTCCCTCTCCTTTCATCTTTGTTTCATTCAGTGCAAGGACATCATACATCCTTCTTTCAAATAACCTTCCAATATCCTCTCGCTTCTCATTCGTACTACATCCACGCACATTCAAAGCTCCTATTTGGTGAATTGTATATTTAGTTATATATTCTGTTATATATATATATATATACTGTATATATATATATATATATACAGTATATATACTTATACAGTATATACTGTATATATATATATATATATATATATATATATATATATATATATATATATATATATATATATATCTATCTATTGCCTAACGCTGTGGTCCCTGAAGGGGTGGCCACGAACGAACCGCCCCAATGCATCTCTGTCCCCAGTCAGTCGATGCCCCTCCTTCCAACCAGCACCGCCTTGATCCACATACTTCCTCACTCCATCCTTCCACCTCTCTTTCGGTTTACCTCTCCCTCTCTTCCACCTCGCTCTCGTACACCCTCTTAGTCATTCTCTCACTTCCCATACGTTCCATGTGGCCGAACCATCTCAAGGTGTTCCTGTTCACACTTTCCAGCACATCTACCTCCACACCACACCTCCTTCTTACTTCCTCATGCGTCTGTCTATCCCTCCATGTAACTCCGCACGCACTTCTCAAGTAACTCATTTTCACCAGTCTCACTCTTTGTCTGTGTCTCTTCTCCAATGTCCATGCTTTGCTTCCGTAAGTCAGTGTCGGGATTACAACACTGTCATGCTTTCAGCATTCCTACAACCCTCTTTCCCTGTTGCACCCACTCCCGCACTTCTTCATCCATAGTCCCATCTTTACTCAACACACTGCCCAGATACTTAAATGAGCTGACAATCTCCATAGCCTGACCGTTCTACTTCACCTCACCCTCTGTGGCTTCACCCCTTTCGAAGACCATAATCTTGCTCTTCCCCGCATTTAACTTCAGATAAAGTAAAAGCATACAAGACAGCTAAACGATACAACGATACAGAACACTGGGAACACTACAAAAATACCCAGAAAACATTACAACGAGAAATTAAACAAGCAGAAATTAACTACACAACCACTTTCCTCACAAACAACATGCAAAACCACAAACAATTCTACAGCTTCTTCAAAACACGCAAACAAGACTCGACTGGCATAACAACATTACGACACAACGATTCCCTGGTCACACTCCCACAAGATAAAGCACATACACTTAATTCACAGTTCCAGTCAGTATTTACACAAGAACATGCAGACTTGCCGGAACTGTCACCATCATCACACTCCACTGACTTTACACACCCGTGGAATCGAGAACATTTTATCTGAGGTAGACACTGACAAAGCGACTGGACCGGACAATATACCCTGCAGGATACTTAAGGGGAATGCTGCTATTCTTGCTCCTATCCTGCAGGTTATATTCTCGCAGACTATAGACACCGGAGAACTTCCCAATGACTGGCTTTTGGCAAACGTGACACCAATTTTCAAATCCGGAGACAGAACCCTCCCTGTCAACTATAGACCCGTTTCAATTACCTCAGTTCCCTGCAAAATTTTAGAACATATCCTCCACCGACATATCATGGACCATTTTGATAGGTAAAATATACTTACTGACGCACAGCACGGCTTTCGACCTAAGAGGTCGTGCGAAACTCAGCTACTGGTGACCACACATGACATATCCCGATCACTTAATGACCCCAAAATTAGACAAGTAGACGCCATACTACTTGACTTCGCAAAAAGCCTTCGACAAAGTCCCACACCAGAGACTTCTAGCAAAATTATATTATTATGGCATCCGAGGACCACTTCTTCACTGGCTAAAGACTTTTCTAACTAATCGTGAGCAACGTGTTGTTCTCGAGGGCTGTCATTCTTCTTCTGTATCTGTAACTTCTGGGGTCCCACAGGGCACCGTCTTGGGCCCCCTACTTTTCCTTTCATATGTTAATGACCTTCCACTATCTCTTACTTTTACTACTAGACTTTTTGCAGACGATAGCCTAGTTTACTGACCAATTATCAATAGGGACGATTGCCTTCGACTACAAGAAGACTTAACTGCGCTTGAACAGTGGGAAGCCAAGTGGCAGATGACGTTCAGACCTGACAAGTGCTACCATATTTGCTTCACCCGTTCCAGTAAAACCATTCCATTCCCTTACAAACTTCACAATACCCCTTTAGATACCGTTCCCTCCCATAAATATTTGGGAGTCCACATCTCAGCGGACATGAGGTGGACCACACACACGAGCAGGGTCAGAGCAAAGGCTAATAGGGCCCTGGGCTTCCTTCGCAGGAATCTCACAAAGTGTAACTCAAACATCAAAATTCAAGATTTCAAATCACTAGTTCGGCCACACTTAGAATACTGCGACACCGTCTGGGATCCACACACTCACAATAATATCAATAAATTAGAGGCCATACAAAACAAAGCTGCAAGATGGATCAGACGTGATTACAGACATACTACATCAGTCACTTTGCTCAAACAAGACATTGAACTAGACCCCCTTGTAACAAGAAGACAAATACACAGACAACAAATGTTATACAAAATCACAAACAATATTGCAGACATAGATAAAAATACATATTTACACCCTACAAACATACGATTTACGAGACGCAGCCACAACTTAAAATACCACACATATCAGGCAAGCACGGACATATTCAGACATTAATTTTTTCCCCGCAGCATCCAAGAGTGGAATCACCTCCCATCTCACATAGTTAATAGCCCCACTCTTCATTCCTTTAGAAATAGGATCACTACTCATTATCTCCCTAATCCTTGACCCTATCCTATCCCTCTCATAATTCCTCTGCACAACCCCCGCATATCATGCTGCCCGAGAGCAGTCCTCTGCGGGTCCCCCTAACAAGAACAAGAACAAGATTCCGTTTTTCGCACACTGTTCCAAACACATTTACCAGACCCTCCAACTCCCATTCTTTATCGCTCATCAGAACAGTATCATCAGCAAACAGCAATATATATATATATATATACAGTATATATATATATACTGTATACAGTATATATATATATATATATATATATGTATATATATATATGTATATGAATATATATATATATATATATATATATATATATATATATATATATATTATATGTTAGGCTATCACCCCTGGTAGCCTATTTCTGTGTACTTCAATTTGTTTGTTTTCAGTTAGGGTATTACCCCTGGTAGCCTATTTCTGTGTATTTCAATTTTTAGATTTTTGATTAGGCTATCACTGCTGGTAGCCTATTTCTGCGTATTTCAACTTTCTTGTTTTCGGTTAGGCTATCACCCGTGATAGCCTATTTCTGCATATTTTGAAAACCTATTACTGCGTATTTCAATTTTTTTCTTTTTCGGCTAGGCTATCACCCCTGGTGGCCTGCTTAAGTAAGTGAAGCGACCTGAAGTGAGTGAAATGATTTTAAAGTGAGTGAAGTGTTTTAAAGTGAGTGAAGTGTTTTTAGTGAGTGAAGTGTTTTTAGTGAGCGAAGTGTCTTTAAGCAGAGCTGGGCACCACAAACAAAAAGTCAAGTCAGCAAACACAAATCAGCAAACCTAGAACATAACTTCAGCAAACACAAATGTGCAAACCTTGTGAAATTTCTAGTCCTCAAATGCAAATATGCAAACACAAACCGTTTTTTATTAATTTTAAATTTAAACTACAGAATCAAGGGTAAATCAATAAATTCAATCTCTAATGTCTATAAATATATATATTTACTTTAATATAATGTTGCCCAACTTCCATGGACCTCAAGGATATACATACAGGCTTTTAAAGCTTGGAAATGGCTGTAAATTGCCAAAACATTCCAGAACATCACCCGCAGTGAAAGGGTTAATATATATAGCATAGGCCACTTAGTTTGTCCACATGGGCAGTAAAACGTTGGGGTAACTTGTTTATGGGGAGAGTGCTTCAGTAATAATCAGTATTCGCAATTCCGCACCATTCAGGAGGAGGTACGCCGGATCACAGAGGTGCAAGGAGGCGATTTATTCGTGGTCCCCCCTTTGGGAATGGCAATAGGCTATATTTGCCTAGATAGGTCTACTTTAGATAGATTAAGTAAATTAATAGAAAGTAGCCTAGGCCTATTAATTTTAATGCTCAGAATAAAGGCCTAGCTTCAGATCAAAATATAATACAATTTTATTGTAGGCTAAATTTAGTCTAGGCCTATATGATACTTTCAAAATTAACACTTTCTACTTGACACTAATAAAATGAGTGTGATTATAGGCCTAGGCCTATACAATACATAGAAGTTAGAACATGCAATATTTAGCCTAAGCCTACATGCTTTGAGGCATTTTGATGGAATTAGTGACTGATTATAGCCTAGACCTAGGCTATATATTAAAGTTAGAACATGCAATATTTAGCCTACATGCTTTGAGGCATTTTGATGGAATTAGTGATTATAGCCTAGACCTAGGCTATATATATAGAAGTTAGAACATGCAATATTTAGCCTACATGCTTTAAGGCATTTTGATGGAATTAGTGATTGACTGATTATAGCCTAGACCTAGGCTAGCCTATATAATTATATAAAAGTTAGAAAATGCAATATTATTTATCCTACATGCTTTGAGGCATTTTGATAGGATTAGGGTAGCCTAGGCCTAGCCTAATAAAATTACTTATATTAGTAATTAGCCTATAGGCCTAGGCTATATTTAAAAGTTAGAACATGCAATATTTAGCCTACATGCTTTGAGGCATTTTGATGTGATTAGTGATTATAGACCTAGGCCTAGGCTATATAGCCTAGCCTATATAGAAGTTAGACTTAGCCTAGGCCTACATGCTTTGAGGCATTTTGATGGGATTAGGGTAGCCTAATAACATTAGTTTAGGTTAAAAATGAACAGGCTATCAATCAAATTAACGATAGCCTAACTTTATAATCTTAAATTAGGCTAGATTATAAAGTTATAAAGCCCTTCTCCAGAGACATCTTCTTGGTAATTACAGGCCCATAGAAGGTTTCTAGGTGGGGCCAGGGGTGGCTTAGGTCCTCGATTTCTACATGCTTTGCAGCATCACTGTCGGATGATGGTGGTGAACTGCTCCCCATGCTGCGGTAGGCATGATGGTCGACTCCATGTTCACTTCAATAGGCCGAAAATATAAACAAAGTTGAAGTGCTAGCAGGTTGGAACTCTTGGACTGCTGTGTGTTGTAGGTGTTAGCTCGACGCTTGCTACTAAGTAAGTCAACAAACGTGAAGAGCCGATGTATAGGCCTAGATTCCAGAACACAGGTAGTTGGCTTGGTCACAGGACTTTTTTTGGCTGGAGCTGCAGAAGCGGCCCAGGGCTGGCTGGCGGCTGGAATTTTTATTTTGCGGACTCGAGGTTTGCAACATGGAGGTACTTTCCAGAGCTTCAAACCCGCAAATAGGCAGCCATTTTGGCGCCAACGCTAATTCGCCAACAAAATGACACTTCCGCCATGGCGGAATTGGCTATTTGCGGAAGTGTTGGCTAAAGTGCCCAGCTCTGTCTTTAAGTGAGTGAAGTGATCTGAAGAGACTGACCGTCACCATGCCTTGCACCTGTACGAACTGCGCTGGTAGGTTTGGTGTTTCCATGTTTGCTACTGTCGATCTACAAGTCTGCCGAGTCTGCCAGCATCGAGAGGATTTGACAGCGAAATTAGATGAAGCCCACCACAAGATTAACGCCCTCACCATGAAGCTGGAATCACTCCAAGAGTTTGTAACACTCAACGTTGGAGTACCACCAATTTCAATTGTCACCGCTTCAACTCCAGCTGCTACCACCGCCCCAGCGTCAACTGCCAACAATCCAACGCCTGCAGTAGCCACTTCAGCAGATGCTTCCGATATACAAGAGATAAATAGTGACTCTGCTCCCCCTCAAGACAACTTTCGTGTCGTGAGGAACAACGTTCGCCCCAAGACCAGGAAATTCATACCGGTTACCGAGTGTCACAACCGTTTCCAGATACTCACAGTTCAGATGACGAAGAGGAAACAGAAGAATTTCGGCTCGTGGGAAACTCGATGGTCCGTGGTCAGCTCACAGGGCACCTAAGACCAGGAAGCGTTTTTGTATCCCTGGTGGTGGTGTGGACGATGTAGTTGCTACAGTTGACGAAGTATCGAGGCTGGCCCCTGCTAATACAATGTACGTCATCCACGTCTGATCAAACGATGTACAGCAAACCTGGTCGGAAGATTTGCTTCAAGAGTACCAGCAGATGATCAAGTCGTTTAAGGAGAAGTCGTCAAGTATCATCGTCTCAGGAATCGTTCCCTGGCTTGGTGTAGAGAGCCGATTTCACAACATAGCTACCAGCACATATCGTTGTCTAGCCAACCTCTGCAGGAAGGAGAATATGAGATTTGTCAATACCTGGGACTATTTTTACTACGATGACTATTTGTTTTCAGACGATGGAGTTCATCTAAGCCAGGTCGGAGCAGCACGTTTTAGGCGACTTCTCAACGATGCGGTGAAGGATATTCGGAGAAGAAATTGACTCAACACAGGACAACCAGGAAGGAGGACCGAAGACAGCGAGGACGGCGACCTGTGAAGGAATTAAATGCTAGTCCGTCAGGAATCACGAATTTGGATAAAGCTCCATCAACAAGATCCAAATATAAAACCGCCAGGGATAACGACCGAGGACCGAGGACAGCCATGAACTTAAATGTATATCCGACCAGAACCAACAATTCGATTAAAGAGCATTCCGTGAGTTTTAAAACAGCAAACTTTAAAGGTTTTCCATGCAAACGCTCTGAAAATGTATTGCCATCTACTGTAGTCTATGGCAATACATTTTCAGATCTAGAGGAACTAGTGTTTACAGAAAATGTTGACGTAATTTGCATAACAGAATCTTGTCTCAATACAGAAGACAGAGACTTTTTAGCAGAGTTTTCACCTCCCGGTTATGTAATGTTTGAGAAAAGCCGATCTAATAGAAATGGAGGTGGCGTTTTATTTTTCATCAAAGAAAGTCTTAACCCGATCCCCTTGTCAAAACCCCAAATTGTGAACGTCGACACATCCTTTGTGTTAATAAATAATAATAAAGGTTCAAAAATAATACTTGCATTAATATACAGACCTCCATCTCAATCAGTGCAAACTGACCGAGAAATTTACGAACAATTGCAGATGTAAGTAACTCGCAAGATATCGTAATTTTTTGGCGACTTTAATTTACCTGTGACCAAGTGGGGCGATACTCTTACTTCACACTCCGGACATGACTTGTATGCGAACTTGCAAGAGAGTTCGCTCTAGCAATTTGTTTGATCGCCGACCTGTGGTAATAACATTCTTGACCTTGTACTTGCAACAAAAGAAGAATTAATAGAACATTTGAATGTTGGGGATGAATTCAGTAATAGTGACCATTGTATGATCACTTTCTATACAAAATTCAATAGCAACGAACTCAATATCAGCAAAGAGAAAGTCCCAAATTTCAAGAGAGCAAGCGTCTGTAAACTTAGAGCGTTACTTAAGGAAATCGACTGGCGTTCTATGATTAACAATGATGATCTAAACCAATCATGGAGATTTTTCACCTCCACTTACTCGAATGCAGTACATGAGTGTATATCAACAACTGAAGAATATTACATGATAATTGGCCTAAATGGTGGAATAAAGACATTGCGGATTGTCTGCTTGGTAAAAAGAATGCCCATGATTAATTAAAAATCTCTGATACCCATGAAAATATAGTGATATTTGTAGATCTACGTCGCAAAGCCAAAAATGTAATCAAACAATTGAAAAACACGCTAGAATTACATGTTGCAAATCAAAGTCAAACAAACCCGAATTTGTTTATAGTTACATCAAGAAGAAGAAAGTAGTGACTTCAACGATTGGACCGTTAGTAGATGAGAAAGGAGATTACACTAAAGATGTAGCAAAAAATAGTAACACTCTCAATACCTTCTTTGCATCAGTTTTTACAACAGAAGACCTTAATAATATCCCTACAGCATCGCCGATTCAGATTGATAATTCTGATGTTCTAAGCAATATCAGTATTATGGAGAGAGAAATATTGAAATATTTAGATAAACTCAAGGTAAATAAATCGCCTGGACCTAATACAATCTCACCCTGATATCTAAAGGAAGCTAAGGATGAGCTCTCAAACCACTGATATTGTTATTCAATAATACCTTGCAGTCTGGATCTATGCCTGATCAGTGGAAGCTCGCCAACATAACACCGATATTAAAAACAGGCAGCAAATCCTTACCTAGTAACTAAGTACTGTACAACCTCAGTTGTATGTAAAATGCTAGAAACACACATAAGAGACAGACTCCTAAATCACTTAGAGGAAAATAACATACTTAACCCGTCCAGCCCCAGCGACGCGTCTGACGCGTCGGCGATGTATGTAACGCACAGCCCCAGAGACGCGCCTGACGCGTCACCCTAATTGCGCCGACCCTAACCTCAGGTGTAGCCACTCAAGAGGGCTCAGATTTGTATGGGAACTGTATACGTATCCCATGCAACCGTGCCGATGGTTGAAAACTCTCAAAGTCCACGTGCGTGCGCGCGAGCGCGCAATAACCTGTTTTTTTGGGATAATTGCCTTCAATATTTTACTCTTGTAAAATCCGTTTTCGGGGGCTCTGTAGGACCATTTTTTAAGCTTTTTGAGCAGTTTTTCGTGGTTTTTCCTTCATTCCTAACCCATTCGCTATTGTTTCTGGAATAAAACCATTTTTTGAAAACCGGCCGGGTTCTGGTGCGCAAACATTACAAAACTAGCCGGGGCTCCACGGGTTAAAGATACTCAACGCGGCTTTCGTAACAAACACTCAAGCTTAATAAACCTCTTAGTCTTCTTCCGCGATATCCTCAACCTCTATGATGAAAGTAAAGCCGTAGATATTATATACCTTGATTTTCAAAAGGCCTTTGACAAAGTTCCCCACAAATATTTACTACTAAAACTAAGAGCGCATGGAATACAAGACAGTGTGTTGAAATGGATAGAAAATTAGATCAGCAACAGAAAGCAAGAAGTAGTCATACATGGTAAGGCATCTAAAAGGACCAATGTAAGTAGCGGGGTACCCCAGGAATCAGTACTAGGACCAATTCTCTTTCTAATCTATATCAACGACATACTGTAGATGAGGGTCTCACATGTACAAACTCAAAGTTTGCTGACGATACAAAAATTGCAAATAGAGTACTCGCAAAAGAACAAGTTGACGATATGCAACACAATCTAGATAAGTTGTCATCTTGGGCCCAAATTCGGCAAATGTTTTTCAATGAAGATACATGTAAAGTACTACATATCGGAAACCGAAATGAGACAGCAAACTATTCGATGAATGGCACTCAGCTTAAGAGTGTAGATAGAGAAACTGATTTGGGAGTAACAATATTGAGTAACCTAAAACCGAGTCAACAATGTTCAGAAGTTGTTAAGAAAGCAAACAATATAATTGGCTTTATAGGTAGGCCATTTGAGCATAAATCCAAAGAAGATATCCTAACTCTTTACAATTCCTTAGTCCGCCCTCTTCTGGAATACTGCGTTCAATGCTGGTGCCCTTATTACCAAAAAGATATAGACAAGCTAGAATGCGTTCAACGTAGATTTACCAAAATGATGCCTAAGCCTAAAGAATAAACCATATGAGGAGTGTCTTAGAGAAATAAATCTATTTCCTTTAACCCAGCGTAGATTAAGACGTGACTTAATTCAAGTGTTCAAAATCATCAAAGGCATCGACGATATGAACAGTAGTAAGTGTTTCACTATCGACCAATCTAATTACACGCGGGGAAACGGTTGCAAAATTGTTGATAAATCTTTTAACTGACATGAACCTAAGAATTTCTTCTTCAATCGAGTTGTCAACTTGTGGAATTGGCTTCCCCGAGATGTTATAGACTGCAGCACCGTTGATTCTTTTAAATTTCGCCTAGACTTAATTTCTCGCATCAAACCCGCAACTGACTGCGTTTCTAAATGAATAATTATATTTTATTCCCCCCTCAGATTCATCAAGGATTATTGCGTATATAATTATATTACTAAGACGTTACTTTTTTTTTCCAGATATATGAAAGATCACGTATAACTGTGTTAGGTTACTAACCCATCTGTCCCCTACTAACATCCTATTACTGCCACGGACATTAGCTCCAGGGCAGTAGTTCCTATTCCAATCTTCCCATACCCTCTCTAAACCACTGTTTGGACAATTGACCCTCAGTATTTTGGAGGACAAGCAGCCTAGAGGGTCACTAGACCTGTTGTTGCTTGATTTCCTTTGTACTCCTTTTTGTTTAACCCTATTTAATTTAAGATAAAAAGACGTTCGCCCTATTAGTTTGCCGATTCTAAGACCTTTCGCTCCATTTCTTTGTCAATTTTAGGAACTTTCGTGCCATGTAGGTGTCGATTATTTACTGGCGAGCGCTAGCGAGCCTATAATTTTAGGAGGAATCGGCCTTTGGCCGGGACATTTTTCTACCGAAAAAAGTACAAATTTATCTTGAAGTGGGGTCTAGGGGGTGTTTTGTTAAGCTTGTTGGAGGTCTAGCGAGGAAACTAATACAAATAATAAGTATATAAATATACCGACCAAAATATAAACCCTACAGTATCTCCATAAGTGGAATGATGTATTTTTCCCGGACGTAACAAATGGGAGATTTAGGGTAATTCACGAGTGGGGCGAAATATGAGGCTTCGTTTAACAAGGGATGGTTGTTTTTCTGACCCCCTTCTCCCTCATGTTTAGCCCCATTAGTACGTTTACCCCATTAGTATGGCGATTTTAAGATTTTTCCCCCCACTTGTTTGCCAATAGTAAGACCTTTCATACAATTTAAGCTTACAGTTTTTTTCCTGGCGAGCGATAGCAAGCCTATAATTTAAGAAAAATCGGCCTTTTGATGGGACATTTTTCTATCGAAAAATATACACATTCATCTTGAAGGGGGGTGTCTTGGGGGTGTTTTTTTAAGTTTGATGGAGTTCTAGGGAGGAAACTAAAAATATAATTAAAAGATAAATGTACAAGCAAATAAACACGACCATCCACCCTTAACAAGTGGACCATTTAGGTTATAAATGAGCGTCGAGTTAGTAGAGGAGATTCTGTGTAAGTCGTGGGTGACTAAAACTTTAAAATATACTTACTTTGGTTATATACGAGCGTAGAGGCGGAGTACAAATTACGAATATATGTTGTTACTATGGAAGGTAATTAATGTCCTTAATTTAGATTTGATAAGTAATATAATAACTTTGCAACTTTTAATACATAATTATTTTCTCAAGTAGATATATGAATTATATGTACATAATTATTTAATTTCGAATAAGGTACAACACTAGTGAAATATGCAACACATAATGCACATATAATTGCCTGCAGTCTTTAGCTAGGAAGTATTACTAGATATTGTTATAAAATAGAATTATTGGGTTGGGAGAGTTATTGTGAAAATTGTAATACATTACCATTCCTCATCATTTTGAAGTCTTATATTATTGTATTGTCAGTACTTTCGTAATCACTGGAAACAGTGAGATAACTAAAGAAATAAGCAGTACCAAATTCACTAAACAAATAGAGTAGTTAGGGGACGAACATTATTATGCAGTAGGAAACTAACAATTCCTTTTATACCCTGAAGCGTAAAGTGTTATTAATTACATCATTATACAAATATTTACAGTTATGTGTTTTTTCTTCCAGGAAAAAAACAAACAATATTTTTGAAGCATAAATATGTGCATCAGTTTAACTAGAAACGATGAAAGTAGTGCCGTTAGAAAAATAAAGTGATTTTGCAATTTTTCTTAAAAGTTTTAGGTATTTTTTGAGAGGGTGAATTAGGTACTATAAAATAGTGCAGGGTATGAAACAGGTACTGTACGTGAATAGATTTGTTTTCCAAATAAACGTCAGTAAGATCGAAAAGGCCAAACACTAGGTTGTTGGAATTAAGTTGGAAATGTTCTAATTTGAATTAGGTTCGAAAAGTGATATTTGAATTAGGTTCGCAAATATCCACTCAGTATTAAATTCGAAAATCGAAAATAAGTTCGAAAATCCTTCGAACATGTTTCCCAAGAACCAATTTTCCGATTTTGAACAGGGACTTTGAAATAGGATTGTATGTAATATGTAATTTAGTTGGAAAATACGTACGTGGAAATAAGTACGTGTTGATAGTGCAGGCTTTGACACAGGTACGTGTTCGAATTTCTTTCCAAGTAAACGTCAGTAAGTTCGAAAAGGTCAACAAATAGGTTGTTGGAATTATGTTCGAAATGTTCTAGTTTGAACTAGGTTAGAAAAGTGCTAACTAGAATTATGTTCGATAATATCAACTCGGTATCAACACGTATTTATTACCACGTACGTATTTCCAACTAAATTTCATAAAATTCCATACGATCCTATTTCCAAGTCCTTTTTCAAAATTGGAAAATTAATTCGTGGGAAACAAATTCGCAGGTTTTCCAACCTATTTCTGCGTACCTATTTCCCAAAAGCTAACACGAACTTAATGTACACCTACCACTTTTCCCCTCCCTAGATTTGTAAATACAGTATATTTTTTGAAGTCCCCGTCTCCCTCATCTTTAGCCCCATAAGTTTTTAATATAATTCATGCTACTTAGGTGTCAATTGACCACTTGCGAGTTTCAGGATATAAGGAAGTTGGAGCTGTGGATATTGATATTCAGCAGTTAAAATACGGTTGCATTACATATATAAATACTTAAAACCTAATTCAACATACTCTTCAGCCATTAGAAACCTATGAAATCATTGCATTTATATTTAACATCAATGTCTACAGCTCAAACTTCCTTATAGCCTGAAACTCGCAAGTGGCCAATACTTTTCTTGGTAAGCCATCGCATGCCTACAATTTAGAAACAACCAGCCTTTGACCAGGTCAATTTTCTACCAAAAATATTAATATAGTTATATTTATATATATTCTTACGAGGGGAGCCGGGGCAACCAGACGCTTAACCTGGCAAGCGCGATAGGCCTCACGGAAGGCTTCCTATAGGGAACGCGATAGGCCTCACGGAAGCAAGACCATAAAAAAAGCCTTCCATAAAAAAAAGGGCCTATCAAAACAAAGGAATTTGTCTCTAGGTGAGATAATTCCCCTCCAGTACTCATCCATGTAAATCTCACCCACCCCCCTCCCCTCCTTCCCCACCTTATTCCCCCCTCCCTCCCCTCCTCAATTATCACCTATTTTTCCTCTTATTATCATCATTTATCGGTTATTTTTCTCTCCCGCGATAATGTAGCACAAGTGGGTTGTAGAAAAGATCGTTATGCAACACCCAGACACCGGCCCACACCGCCCCGCTCGTCTCAGTTACCTCACAGACAGCGAGAGAGGAGGGTTGCCTGTGGCTCTCTCTCGCCTGAGATTATGACCGGGTGGCCAATATCTTCGTTTTTCACAACCCAAATGCTTTTCCCACTTATTTTAGCACTCTTGAAGGTTCATATATACATCATATATGTAAAATAAAAGCATACCGAAAACAAATAATGCTCTATATTGTAAATATAACAAATTCTGTCAGAATCCAAGGCTAGAAATGCACAAATAACTACCCTAGCCCCTAGGTCTATTTCGCGCTTGTCAGGTTAACTAGCCTAGCCCACAGCCCCGTACTACCCTGCAACAGACACGCTCTTAATATCTGTTACGACCGGCAGTACGAAATAAACAAGGGCACTTAAGAATGGACTAGATGATAGGCTATATCTGCAACAACGGTACGCTAATTCCAAACCCTCGAACTATTACGCCGGTGAACAAAACACTTAAAACCCTCCAGAGTTAATCTACTGGATAACGGGGTATCAATTAACTGGGTTTTAGTGCACTTCTACAAAGGCTTACCGATGACGGCAAAGTCTACTCACAACAGGAGTACTTTACGTTAATAAAATGCTCTTAAGTAATAACAATGCTTGAATAAACTATAACAAGATTTAATAAAGGAGTATAATATGCTTACGTTAACTTTAGTGTGAGTCTGTACTCAACACTAAACTCTACAATGCTTTATGAAAACACTGGAAGTCTAGTCCTACAGCAATCAGATAAAGAATCTTCTGAAAACGTCTGATGCTCTAAGATGCTCGTTAACACCTTACGAGCGGCCTAGGCGGTTATTTATATGTACCGCCCAGCGGGGTGTTTTTACCCTAAATAGGGTTGTTTATGTGATCATTTTCATGCCTAAATAACACCCAGAGCGTAAAACAAGTATCTATCCCTGAAAGGGCATAAACAGAGCTTTCCAATGACACCCCAAACATACTTGTACGACCATTGGTTTTCATGCAACGATCGCGCAACACGAGTGCAAAAACCTTGTAATTAGGTACTTTCCCTACATAAATCCCTGTGTAGCGAGTGTGAGGGGGGATGGAAGGGTGGTTTTCACTTCAGTTGGCCCACCGCGGTGGTGGGCGACGGTCATAGCCTTACTACGCTCCTCACACCGCTCAGCTCTCTCTCTTTGCAACATTACGTGCTGAAAATAGCAAACGACATAAGTAGTGAACCGCCACTTAGTCCAAATTTATTTCACACGACATAAGTTGCGCACCGCCAAAGAAGGGTTAATATAGAACAGAAATAATGCAGGGGCAGGACACCAAAGCGTGTATCTTAAATACACCAAAAAGTAGGATACATATATATAACAAGGGAGTGCAACAACTCTGTGACAGCACTGATAATCGTCACTCAAAACAGTACTTCCTTAGCCAACGTAACAGCCAATCTGGGTTGTGCACTATGCATCAACCTAGGCTAAAATAAGGCGTGAATAATTCCTAAAGCATATACAATTAAAGTTAATAAACACAATGCTGTCTTTCTCACTAATAAAGTCTAGCAGTGGCATACAAGGTACTAGGAAACTAGGCAGAGCGCAAGCATGCTCGTAGCCTACTGTCTCCCCTTGAACAGATTTCCCTTATGTTACGTTAAGTGACTTGGAGGCTCTCTTGGTAAGTCCAGATCTCAAGTATCTGGTCTTACCCTGGCGCTCCACAAAGGTCAACAAAATGAGGTAGCAAGCATACAGGTAAGTGTAGGCAAAAGCCCTTCACCTGTATACTGCTACACTTGCAAAGGAAAATATGCACAAGGGTTACAGGCTACCTAGCTTCGTCGATGTTGTACAGGCTCTGACTTGCCACATACATAACTCAGACAACGACCAAAGATACCCTCCACTGTCTAGCATTAAATAATAGGAAAGAACAGCTCAATAATTAGAAGCACCCCAACACTAGGCTACCATGTGACTATGATACCATTTGACTATGACTCTAATAATCCCTAAAGCTAGTGCAAAACATAAATGTGAGAGCTGGTGTTGGCAATACGACTGGCCGACTATGGAAGTCGTATGCAGAACCAGAAGGGATAAGTAATTGAATAAAGAGAGAAGTATGAAAAAGAAGAAGTTCAGAGAGAGAAACAGTAGTATAGAGGGTTATATTGGGGACAGATTGCAAAGGACATGTAGGACCAAGCACGCTATGCCAAGCTCTGCAGGAGAAACACGGGCAAGAGTCCCCCAGCACTGACAAAGGCAGCAGCACCCAATCACAGACGACTACGTCATGAGGAGCAGACGTCATATGACGTGCCAGGCCCGCCAGCCAATCACGAGCGTGGGAAACTCCTCCGAGCGAGGGAGGCGCATGTACATACAGACGCACATAATACCACCTCACTGCTCGCTCTCTTTCTCCTTAAAACTTCACACAACATATCTTATATTCTATCAATGATATAAAATACTTCCAAGTGTCACAGACAAGAATAAAGATCACCACTGATCTGTCTGTGACAACATGAACACTATGAAAGAAAGAACATCGTTCTACGATTATTATAGCCCGTTTTACTGCGCTGGCGAGCGCTAGCGAGTTACGAATGCATTCTGGCAAGCTGGCCAGCGTAACATATCTGACTCAAATACCAAGACATGCAGGTTCTCTAGGAAAAATGGTTATCTTCCTCTTTGCTCTAGTAAAGCAGTAACAAGGAGACACAAAGATATGCGTGTAGTATGCAAGAGAACTTCTAAGGTTATTCTAAACTGCCCAAATATTACCTAACCATACCACTACTAGACTCCCAGAACAATCTATATCATACCCAATCGCTTAGGAATTGAGAACAATACAGAGCAACAACCCATGGAAAGTCCAGTGCAATAAACCGCTGTGCCATGCCTATTATCCCTAGCCTATGTCCTAATAATACACCGAGTGGCTCTCTTCAGCCCAGCACGGCGGTGGTGTTGTAGGGGGTAAACAACTTTAATGACTTAACCCTTACAACACCATCTGGAGTTAGCTCAATACAAACGAGTGCAATGGGGACAACCTCACCTAGTAACAGGCTCCACCCCTAGTCCCTGACTGCACCGAATGTATTGCTGCTAAAAACTAAACAAGGCGCAAGGGTTGATATCCTGGGGAAGTTGGAGGCTGGCTGCCACCCAATAAAGGGTTGGATAAGGCCTGAGTCAAAGGATGCTATGTGGTGGAAAAAGCCTTAGCCTACCATATCACACTCCCAGCAACCTCAGTACTCAAAGGCCTGACAAAAACAGAGATAAACAGTCCAGCCACCCAATCCCCCCAGTGATATCAATATGCACATCTAATAATGGTTAAACAATGCAGCAGAATAATGGAAAAGAACATGGAAGAACAGTGTGAAACTTATAATTTATATTTGCCAGAGGAAGGAATGTAGTTTAAACAAAATAAATTCGAGTAATTAAACTACCAAGATTAAAACAAAAACAATATGCTTAATATGACTCCAGCCCTGCTCTGCTTCGATCTACTAAGAAACAAAATAGATAAATGCGGTATTTAAGGGAAACAAAAGGAAGTAAGCTTAACAACACCAGACAGTGATGTTGTCATAGCGAGGGTCAGAACTGAAGTAAGCTCCCGCGGCCCACAGCCAAGCAGGGAGGGAAACGGGGAGTGCCGGGCACCGCCAGAACATACAATTAACTAGGCAGCCTGGGCTCTCACTAGCAATACAAAGTAATCAAGTAAAGCAGAAGACAACATTGTGTAAACTTATGATAAACGAAATCATTGCACAAAGGCTAAATAAACTAATTAATTATAGTAATAGCCAACCGGCCACACAGACTACAGGCGCCATCCTGCTAGCCACGAGGGAAGATAGGAAAAGGGATAGCAAGCAACTAGCCTCTCCCAAGGACCTCCACAATAGACCTCGTTGAATTATACAAGTTATAACAAACACTTACAGCTGACATATCTGCTGGAAGCGACACCCTCACACCCAGGGGGAGTCTGTTGGTGCATCTTGAAACAACAGACTGCTCATACTTCAATAACACTACAAGACATACACAACTACAGTCTTTTTATAGTTTTATATTTTTGTATTTAAATATTTTCTTCTATACAGAAACACAGCAACTTCTAATTTACGAACCTACGCTGGGCTACATACGGTAACCAACAAGCACCAGATGCAAACATGCTAATCAAACCAAAGTAGGAGGCTACACCAACACTGACTGAACGGCGAGGGTTCTCCTTAAAACATACCCTCCCATGACAAACAATCAGCCATAACATTATCAGTGCCCTTAACATGCCACACATCCAAACTGTGTTCCGGCAGCAAAACAACACCCGACACTGATAACCGGCCCAGTCCACCACAAGACTGGCACTTCTCTTCGCTCTCTCAGGCAACAGGACCTGCCAATAACCTTTCACTAATTCCACCTTAGTGATAAACGTGGCAGTCCCGATGCGGTCATCAACTCTGGGTAATGGATAGGCGTCTGTCTGGGATAATGCACTAACATCAACACAAAAATGGATCTTGCCACTCTGCTCAGGTTCCAAAGTCACTGGCAAAGACCACTCACGATATCCCTTATCCCTCAGACCCTTCTCCAACATGTAGTCCAGCTCTGCTTTTAAGACAGGCTGTCGAGCAGGATTTATACGGTAGGGAGCCAACTTGAGCTTTTCACTGTTTCCAGCCTCTATGTCGGGTGCCACCCCGGACATCAGGCCTGGAGAATCAACAAACATGCGGAAGTACTGCCACAGCCTAGTAAACAACTCCTCTTGGCACTTTGGAACAAGAGGTTGCAACTTATCTCGAAGAACAACATGCTCATTGCCCTCCCACAACCCAGCCGGGACCGCAGACTCTAAACTATAGTCTCCCTCCTTCTCCACCTCCATCCCTAATACAGCCAGGTCATGAGAGGGACAATCTGCACCACCTGTGCAGTCACTCCCACAGTTCATAAGTGCCAAGGCTTCCCCGCCGATACCATACATGCGCACCCCCGCATTCCTTGCGGCTACACCTGCCTGCACAGCATCACCTCTATCAGCGCCACGGCCAGATGCAGTCGGTCTATGGTATGGCTGTTGCATTTTAATAGGGCAGCATTGGGAGGCTATGCGACAGTCGGGCGTATCTATTACATAGTCAGCCTCACCAATCTGCTTAACCTAAGACGTGCATGGGGGGTATGAGACACCACACTCCTGTGCGCACGTATTTGAGCTGTTCCCATCACTAACTTCGTTATTTTACCATAAATAGCATTAATACTTATCCATATGCGCCTATTATAGGTTGATTATAAAGGTATTAACCTGTTACAACAATAAAACAAGTGGAAACAGTGTTTGGATGGTCAAAATCGGCGATACAGGCCGGGATGCATACATAATGTATGGCTGAGGCAACCTCCATGCCCTCCTCCCCTCCCCTTGTCTGGAGAGACACTGTTACGCAATAGTCTCTCTCTCGCTCTTTCCCACGCTTGGTAACAGTGATGACAAAGCCCTCCTAGCAACTTGCTAATGTTAACACGAAAATAGACCACAGAATAAGGGAATAACAGGGAAAATAGGTGATAACTGAAGGAGGGGAGGAAAGTGGGGAAGGAGGGGAGGTGGAGGAGTGATATTTGGCATGGCCCAGGGGCAAAAACAAAAAAAAACAATTGGGGTGTTTTAAATGGATTTTTTTTTTCCCTGACTCTTAAGAGTCTTCCCGCAGTCCGCCGGGGGAACTCTTAAGAGTCTCCCCGCAGTTCCCGGGTTAATGACCTGATACTGACCACAAAAATTAGCAGCCATGGGTCGACCCTGAACTGACAACCATGCCAAAGCCTCGTCACCCACCTTGAACACCCTAGATTTAGCCTGTTTGTTACAATGGTCTCTCATCTTCGTGTTCATGCTGCTAACCGGAATAGCCTCCGGGTATCTAGTGGTAGTGTCAATTAAAGTGTGCAAGTATTTATCTCCCGAACTGGTGGGTAATAAGGGACCACCCATGTCAGCTATGACACAAGTCAAAGGCGGTTCAACTGCAGGTGTAGGGATCAAAGGTGCCACAGGTATTCCTGGGTGGGGTTCTCCAACTAGGCCACCAAAAATGAGAATGTAGCCTATCAGTAGTCTCATATACCCCTAAATGACCCGCCAGTGGTGCCACCTGCGTTAGCCTAACCAGCCCTTCCCTGAACTGGGCAGGCCCCACTAATTGCTCCTCACCCAAACCTGAGTTCGTATCCGGCTTCCACTGCCGATACAACAATAATAAAGTTCTCTGCTTGACCGTTCTTCCCACCAGTCGTACCAACCTTCTTAAACAGGAGGCCCAGACTTGGGTACCTCTTGCTGCAACTTGCTCAGTTTGTTTCTAGGTAGCTCCATCAAGGCAGTTACCTCTGACCTCTCAAAAATATCAGAAGGTTGAGTCGGTATCACTCTGTCAGACTCCTCGTCCGGCACTAGGTCACCTCTACTAGTCTCGGTAGCCTCACTGGGATCAGCCAAGCCCACATCTGTCTCCAGACCAGTGTCATCTAGTAGTGCATCATGGGATGGCCTGTACTCATGGCTGTCGGCCCCCGCATGCACTAAATCATCCACCTGTTGTGCCAAATGTGCCACTGATTGGGTCACTGCACCAACAGGGTAGATAGAGTCCATGTTATCTTCTTGCAAACAACCACCACCAGGGGGCACAAAAGCAGCCTCAGCGACGACTATAGGAGGCGGGAAAGTTACATCCCCTGCCAAGTCAGTCCCGAGCAAAAAGTCCACCCCCTCAACTGGCAGTGTCCACTATAGCCACCTTACACTCGGCAGTCAAAAGTGGGCACTCTAGGGTTACCGGGACTAAATCACATAATTGTTCACTGTTGATTCCCCTGCACATAACAAACTCTCCCGTGCTAATAGGTCCCCCTGTCAGGTTGCGACACATGGATTGTTGCGCACCAGTATCCCTAAACACCTTGACAGGGTAAGTCTGCTCCCCAACCCGTACAAATCCATAATGTATGAATGGCCGACACCAATCAGGGGAAGTCTGGTTATGCTCAAGTGGCGATACCATCAGGGGCGGCAAAGTGCTTACTACCCTGCTTCGCTCTGACCAACACTGCCCCCCAAACTCACCAGTACCTGGCTTGCCTTTCACAGGCACCTCCCCTAATGTCACCACCAACTGGACAGCCTTGGGTTCTTGGGTAGCCTTCCATTTAGCATAGTGAGGTTTAATATGACCCACTTGCTTGCAAAAATAACATCTCACTTCCGTAGAAGTTTGCTGGTTGTCAGCCTTTGTATAATGTTAATTGTGTCTTATTATTTTGTGGTACCTTTGGGTGATGATGGGCGAACTGATACTGTGGCTGCTTGGTGCACAGGTTGGTCTCTCCTGTCACCAATGCTCCCCATGCACGTGCCACGCTGGGCTAGTGCAAAGTCGTCAGCCCAAACTGCTGCTTCCCTTATTGATTTAAACCGCTTTTCTTTTAATTTTGCCCCAATGTCCTTTTCAATTATGCTTGTAAACTGCTCTATCAGCCAAACCTCACGCCGCCTCAAAAGTAGCAGCTGACTCTGAATGCAGCCACTTAGCTAGAGTGTCGCGCAGGTACCTGGCACATTCCATGTGCGAGTCCCCCTGCCGCTTCCGAGCCCCCCTGAAGGCCAACCTGTAAGCCTTGGGACGCAGCTCGTAGGCTTTTAGCACAGCCTCTTTAAGTACATCATACTCTAGCTCCTGCACTTCTAGGTGATCGTATGCATCAAGAGCCTTGCCTTTCAAGACATTAGACACCAACACTGCCCAGCGTTGCCTCGGCCACTGATACTCGTGGGCCTTCTTCTCAAAACGCAAGAACCACTCCGTGACCTTGAGTTCATCGAAGGCCGGCACGAGTTTCAGCCGTCGAAACAACAGCACCTCTTCTGCCTCCTCCTTAGATGTATGACCAGCATTATTCCCTTGTCATCTATGCCCACTTGTTTCCAACTTCGTCTTCTCCAAATCTACCTCCCTATCTCTCTGTCTCTCTGTCACCATGCCTCACGCTTGTACGAACTGCGCCGGTAGGTTTTGTGAGTCCATATTTGCTACTGTCGATCTTCAAGTCTGCCGGCTCTGCCAGCAACGAGAGAATTTTACAGTGAAATTAGATGAAGCCTACAACAAGATCAACGTCCTCACCATGAAGCTTGAATCACTCCAAGAGTTTGTAACACTCAACGTTGGAGTACCACAAACTTCAATTGCCACCGCAACTCCAGCAGCCGCCAACGCCCCAACGTCAACTGCCAACAATTCAACACCTGCAGTAGTCACTTCAGCTGATTGTTCCGATACTTAAGAAACAAATAGTGACTCTCTTCCCCCTCAAGACAACTTCCGTGTTGTGTGGAACAACGTTTACCCCAAGACCAGGAAACCCAGACCGATTACCGAGTGTCAAAACCGTTTCCAGATACTCACAGACTCAGATGACGAAGAGGAAATAGAAGAAGTCCGGCTCGTGGGAGACTCGATGATACGTGGTCAGCTCACAGAGTTTTGCGTCAGGGCACCTAAGACCAGGAAGCGTTTTTGTATCCCTGGTGGTGGTGTGGACGACGTAGTTGCTGCAGTTGACGAAGTATCAAAGCTGGCCCCTGCTAATACAATGTACGTCATCCATGTTGGATCCAACGATGTACAGCGAACCCGGTCGGAAGATTTGCTTTTAAAGTACCAGCAGCTGATCAAGTCGTTTAAGGAGAAGTCATCAAGGATCATCGTCTCAGGAATCGTCCCCCGGCTCGGTGTGGAGGGCCGGTTTTACAAATAGCCACCAGCACAAATCTTTGTCTAGCAAACCTCTGCAGGAAGGAGAACGTGGGATTCGTCGACACCTGGGACAATTTCTACTACGATGACTATTTGATTTCGGACGATGGCGTTCATCTGAACCAGGTGGGAGCAGCACGTTTTGGGCGTCTTCTCAACAATGCGGTGAAGGATTTTCGGAGAAGAAATCGACTCAGCATAGGACAACCAGGATGGAGGACCGAATTCTCTTTCTAATTTACATCAACGACATGGATGAGGGTCTCACCTGTACAATCTCAAAATTTGCTGACGATAAAAAAATTGCAAATAGCGTACTCTCAAAAGAACAAGTTGACGATATGCAACACAATCTAGATAAGTTTTCATGTTGGGCCCAAATTTGGCAAATGAGTTTCAATGCGGATAAATGTAAAGTACTACATATCGGATACCAAAATGATAAAGCAAACTATTTGATGAATAACACTCAGCTTAAGAATGTAAACAGAGAAACCGATCTGGGAATAACAATATCGAGTAACCTAAAACCGAGTCATCAATGTTCAGAAGTTGTTAAGAAGGCAAACAACATAATTGGCTTTATAGGCAGGTCCTTTGAGCATCAATCCAAAGATGTTATCCTAACCCTTAGACCCAGGACAGCCATGAATGTAAATGTAGATCCGACCAGAACCAAAATTTTTATTAAAGAACGTTCTGTGAGTTCTAAAACCGCAACTTTAAAGGTTTTCTATGCAAACGCTTGTAGCATACGCAATACATTTTCAGATTTAGAGGAACTAGTGTTTACTGAAAATTATGATGTGATTGGTATAACAGAATCTTGGCTCAATACTTTAATAGAGACTTTTTAGCAGAGTATTCACTTCCCGGTTATGTAATGTTTGAGAAAAGCCGAATATATAAAAATGGAGGTGGCGTTTTATTTTATATCAAAGAAAGTCTTAACCCGACCCTCTTGTCAAAACCTCAAATTGTGAACGTCGACACATCTTTTGTGCTAATAAAGAATAATAAAGGTACAAAAATAATACTTGCATTAATATACAGACCTCCAGCTCAATCAGTGCAAACTGACCGAGAAATTTATGAACAAATTGCAGATGTAAGTAACTCACAAGATACCGTATTTTTTGGCGACTTTAATTTACCTGTGACCAAGTGGGGCGATACTCTTACTTCACACTCCGGACATGACTTGTATGCGAACTTGCAAGAGAGTTCACTCTATCAATTTGTTCGATCGCCGACCCGTGGTAATAATGTTCTTGACCATGCATTTGCAACAAAAGAAGAATTAATAGAGAATTTGAATGTTGGTGATGAATTCAGTAACAGCGACCATCGTACAATAACTTTCACTTTAAAGTTTACTAGTAACGAACCAAATAGCAGCATCGAAAAAGTCCCTAATTTCAAGAAAGCAAACTTTCATAAACTTAGAGCTATGTTTAAAGAAACTGACTGGAGCTTTTTAATTAACAATAATGACATAAATACATCTTGGGAATTATTATTATTATTATTACCTAAAAGCAGTGCAGGACTGCATACCATCGAAAATACGGCATCCAGGCCTTAATAATAAGCCCAAATGGTGGAATATAGATATTTCAAACTGTCTGCTTGCTAAAAAGTTTGCTAATGATAGATTAAAATCCTTACAAAATGACGAAGAACGGGTGAAATTTGTAGAGCTACGACGCAAAGCTAAAAAGTTAATTAAGCAAAGTAAAAGACCCTGGAGTTACATGTTGCGAATCAAAGTAAAACAAACCCGAAAGAATTCTATAGTTATATCAAAAAGCAAAAAGTAGTTACTTCAACTGTTCGACCGTTAGTCGATGAAAATGGAGAATACACCAAAGACGAAGTACAAATGAGTAATGCCCTCAATACCTTCTTTGCATCAGTTTTTACAAAGGAAGACCTCAGTGATATCCCTACACCATCGCCGATTCAGATTGATAATTCAGATGTTCTAAGCAATATCACCGTTACAGAGAGAGAAGTATTGAATTGTTTAGATAAACTCAAGGTAAATAAAACGCCTGGACCTGATAAAATCTCACCTAGAGTCCTAAAGGAAGCTAAGGATGAGCTCTCCAAACCACTGACATTGCTATTTAATAAATCCTTGCAGTCTGGAAATATGCCTGATCAGTGGAAGCTAGCCAACGTACCACCGATATTAAAAAAAGGCAGCAAATCCCTACCCAGTAACTATCGTCCAATTAGCTTAACCTCAGTTGTATGTAAAATGTTAGAAACACTCATAAGAGACAGACTCGTAAATCACTTAGAGGAAAATAACATACTTAAAGATACTCAACATGGCTTTCGTAAAAAACGTTCCTGTTTAACAAACCTCTTAGACTTCTTCCACGATATCCTCAACCTCTACGATGAGAGTAAAGCTGTAGATATTATATACCTTGATTTTCAAAAGGCCTTTGACAAAGTTCCCCACAAACGTTACTGCTAAAACTAAAAGCGCATGGAATACAAGATGGTGTGTTGAAATGGATAGAAAATTGGCTCAGCGACAGAAAGCAAAGAGTAGTCATAAACGGTAAGGCATCTAAATGGACCAATGTAAGTAGCGTGGTACCCCAGGGATCGGTACTAGGACCAATTCTCTTTCTAATTTACATCAACGACATAGATGAGGGCCTCACCTGTACAATCTCAAAATTTGCTGACGATACAAAAATTGCAAAAGAACAAGTTGACGATATGCAACACAATTTTGGCAAATGAGTTTCAATGCGGATAAATGTAAAGTACTACATATCGGATACCAAAATGAGAAAGCAAACTATTTGATGAATGGCACTCAGCTTAAGAATGTAAACAGAGAAACCGATCTGGGAGTAACAATATCGAGTAACCTAAAACCGAGTCAACAATGTTCAGAAGTTGTTAAGAAGGCAAACAAAATAATTGGCTTTATAGGCAGGTCATTTGAGCATAAATCCAAAGACGTTATCCTAACCCTTTACAATTCCTTAGTCCGCCCTCTTCTGGAATACTGCGTTCAATCCTGGTGCCCTTATTACCAAAAAGATATAGACAAGCTACAGCGAGTTCAACGTAGAGTTCCCAAAATGATACCTAGCCTAAAGAACAAACCATACGAAGAGCGTCTTAGAGAATTAAATCTATTTCCTTTAACCCAGCGCAGATTAACCCTTAACTGTCGGCGAGCAACATAAGTCGAGTTAAATAAAGCTGGACTATGTGGCGCCGCTCGACATAGGTCGTGTGGCAATTTCAGCACGTAATGTTGCTGAGAGAGAGAGACAAGTGGTGGCAGGAGAGTAGCGAGCGTATGACTGCTCCAGACCACCGCGGCGAACCTACTGACACGAATCCCACCTCCTCCCTCCCTCTCTCACTCGCTATATACGGAATTGTATGGGGAAAGTGCCTAATTACATGCTTTTTGCACTCGCGTTGCACAGTTATTGCAAGAAAACTAGCCATCATAAAAGGATCGTTATGATGTCATTCGAAAGCTCTGTTTATGCCCTTTCATGGATAGATACTTGATTTACGTTCTGGGTCTTATTTAGGCATGAAAATGATCACGTAAACAGCCCTATTTTGGCTAAAAACACCCCGCTGGGCGGTACATATAAATAAACCGCCTAGGCCGCTAATAAGGTGTTAAGAGGCGACTTAATTCAAGTGTTCAAAATCATCAAAGGTATCGACAATATGAACTGTAGTAAGTACTTCACTATCGACCAATCTATTTACACGCGGGGAAACGGTTGCAAAATTATTGGTAAATCTTTTAACTCACACGAAGCTAAGAATTTCTTCTTCAATCGAGTTGTCAACTTATGGAATGGGCTTCCCCGAGATGTCATAGACCACCGTTGATTCATTTAAACTTCGCCTAGACAAATATCTCGCATCAAACCCGCGACTTACTGCGTTTGTAAATGAATAACTTTATTTTATCCTCCCCTCAGTTACTAACCCCTGTCCCCTACTAACTTCCTAATCCTGTCACAGACATTAGTTCCAGGGCAGTAGTTAGTAGGAGTAAAAATGCCATTTCCGTGTTTACATCCGTAGACTTTATTGAGAGAAAAAAAAACACTGCCATTTCCGTTTTTACATCCGTAGACTTTATTGAAAATGCCCCTGCCATTTCCGTTTTTACATCCGTAGACTTTATTGAAAATGCCCCTGCCAGAAAAAACCCCCTGCCATTTTCGTTTTTACATCCATAGACTTTATTGAAAAAGCCCCTGCCAGAAAAAAATGGGTCCAAAATGGCGACGGTTGTCCGGTAGTGACCAGTTAGGGGTAACCTGAGAAGTGTCCAAAAATGGCGACGGTTGTCCTGTAGTGGTGGAAAAGGTGACCTACCTGAGTGGGAGGGGCATCTGATAAATCAGTCCTCGTGGGAATTATAAAAGGCAAATACTGTCACAACTTTCATACATCCTTACTATTTTAAATATGACCGTCTCTCTCTCTCTTTCTTGCTCGCTCTCTCTTTCTTGCTCGCTCGCTCTCTCTCTATCTTTCTATCTGTCTCACTGTACACACACACACACGGTGCCCCGCCCACTCCTCTGGACCTCATTCGTGATCAAGTGTCAAGATAAACCTAGCCTAGCCTAACTCTTTCTCTCTCTCTCCCTAACCGAACCTAGCCTAACCTAACCTAGCCTAGCCTAGCCTAATCTAACCTAACCTAACCTAGCCTAGCCTAACCTAACCTAGCCTAACCCTTTCTCTCTCTCTCTGTATCTCTCTCTTTCATCATATTTTTCCACGCTATTCTTAGAGTTCAGATTTCAAGATACCAAGCCACCTGATTTCACCCATCTCCGTACCAAAAATACTTTTGGGTCACCTGCTCCCATAAATCAGTCTACTATCTATATCTCTATCTCTATCTATATAGGTCTGACAGCGACCCTTTCTTTCATCATATTTTTTCCACGCTATTCTTAGAGTTCAGATTTCAAGATACCAAGCCACCTGATTTCACCCATCTCTGTACCAAAAATACTTTTGGGTCAGCTGCTCCCATAAATCAATCGACTATCTATATCTATATCGCTATCTATATCGGTCTAACAGCGACCCCTCAGTAGTTTCTCTCTCTCTCTCTTTCATCATATTTTTTCCAACCACCTAACCTAACCTTGCCTAGGCGAGAACATTTGACTACCTGTTATATATAGTCATGCAGCCCACCCCGTGTGAACCCTAAAACATATATAAACACCCCATATATATGCATAAAAACTACCTAAAAATATCCTCTCTCCCTCCCGTACATAAACACAACCTGACCCCATCTCAAAATCCATTTCTCTCTCTCTCTCTCTTGCTCTCGTTCTCGTTCTCGCTCTCGCTCTCTCTCTCTCTCGCTCAAGTATCCTACTGTTCTTAGAGTTCAGATTTAAAGATACCAACCTTTATATCTCCTGACACCGCCCCCCTCCGTACCAAAATACTTTCGACCTGCCTGCACCCATAAACCAATATTTACCTCAACTTATCTTATTTCCATATTTATAGTGGTGTCACTATTCTTAATGAGCTTAACCTTTTTTATGTATCTCCTCATCGATTCTCCCTCCACCACCCAAGTTCTAAAAAATAATGTCTTAAAGATCAATAGGCATCCTCTCGCCTTCCCATACATAAAGACAGCCTGACCTACCTCTTCTTTCCTACTTTACTCCAGCCATCTGGTCTGGTCTCATGCACACAGAACAGAACAAATGAGCGACCTAGTTAGATGTTCCCAGTGTGGGGTACCCTCCACACGGGGGCATCTATGTATCAGATGTTCCTGGTGCGAGGGATATCAACCCCTAGACAACATGGAGAGACACCGTAAAAAATGCATCCCAAACGGCATTGGCATTGGTTACAAAGGAATATCTCTATCTAAGGGTAAGTGTTATACTCTACTTGTTCTATACCGTACCTGTATATATAAAACATTTACATGTGAACCCCATGATATGATTTGTTTAAATTAATGTGAACCCGGTATATATCCAAATATTATAGTTATTATATTATTCGTATAGTACCCTTAGTACCCTTTTTATTATTATTTATTATTATTGTGGGTGCTATTATTATTATACAATGCATTAGTGTTTATTCGCCTAAAAACACTATTTGACTCCAATTACAGATCAGTCTCAGGTGATATCACAACCAAACAGCGCGCGCCCCCCCCCCCCCCCCCCCGTCTTCATCGAGTGAAAGCTCGGTCTCACCGTCACCGGTGATTGGCTGGCGTGCTCGCAACCCACCGGTACCACCAGGAAGTCGAAAGAGAAAGAGAATACCCCTACCCACACCTAGTGAGTATTCTTAAATAATCAATAGTAAGAAAATATATCAGTATACACATGTGTACGCATGTGAAATGTGTGTATGTACGTGTGTATGTACTGTATGTATGTGTGTGTGCATGCGTGTGTACATGTGTGTGTGTATATGTGCGCACGGTGTAATGAAATGTTAAACTATTCCAACCATTCGGTTATCTTGCAAGTGGACTACATACATAATAATATATACCTGTATATACATATATAAAATTACCCGAAATGAATGTCTCACTAAAATACATGATCTGAACTGTAATTGTGATGTAAAACCTTATATTTTCTTTCTCTCACAGATATCCCCAACCCACCAAAACCAGGCTCCAGTTGTAATGCTCCAGGGGGCAGTGCACCCCAACCCGGACCTAGTGGTACTACACTAGGAAGTCAAAAGAGAAAGAGAATAACCCCACCTACACCTAGTGAGTATTCTTGAATATATATCAATAGGAGGAAAATATATCTATATACACACGTGTATGTATATGTGCATAGTATAGTAAAATTATCAACTATGCTGTCCTCTTACAAGCGGACAATATATATAATTACATTAAATGAACGCTTCACAAAAATAAATGTTTTTAGTGAGTATTCTTGAATATACTGTACAGTATATCAATAGGAGGACAATATATCTATATACACACGTGTATGTATATGTGCATAGTATAGTGCAATTATCAACTATGCTGTCCTCTTACAAGCGGACAATAAATATATATACCTTAAATGAACGCTTCACAAAAATAAATGTGTTTAACTGTAATTGTGATGTAAAGCCTTATATTTTCTTTCTCTTGCAGATATCTCCAATTCACCACAACCAGGGTCCAGCTGTAATGCACCAGGACCCAGTGCACCCCAGCCCGGACCTAGTGGTACTACACAGCATCAACAACAACACCAGCACAGAGGGAAAGAAGGAATCGGCAACGTTTCACCTAAACCAGACGGGGGTAATTCACCACAACCGGGTCCTAGTGGTGTTAAGCTCCCCCGCCGTCATCTCCCCTGTTCTTCCTCAGACTCTGGCTCTGACTCGGAAGGAGAAACCTCCCCACATGTCCGGGAAATAGTAGAATACTTTGACAATGCCATGATTCAAATTGATCTTTCCGTGCCCCCGTGTGATGCAGATGATATACATCTTTTTTTTTAAAACAACAGGGGACACATGGCTTCGATCATAGAGTCAGTATTCAATCGTTACCCCAAAGCTAAACCCCCTGCTCTAAAATCATACGTGGACATGACCCTTCGCTTAATCGCACAAAATCCCGATAGCGATGATCCTACCTACAAATACAAATATATGCGTAGTGAAATACAGATCATTAGTTTTGACGAAATTGAAAATTATATCGACTACTTGATTGAATATTTTACCACACGTTTCGAACATGAAATGTTAGAGGAAGAGGGTAGTGGCTTTGTGCTAGATGAAATAGTGAATGTTAGGTTTTTCTTCGGCTTAGTACAGCTGAATTCCAGACTCGGAGAGTATGCACCCTACCCCAAGGGTATTCCAGGAAAAAGCCAGATAATTAATCCGTCGGACCCCACAGATTGCGTTCTCCAGGTCATTACAGCGTACCAGTACCTAAAAACTAACGTGGACAACCCCATCAGAGGACAATGGGAAAATATTTGCCGTCAATATGTGAATATGGGTAACATTGAAGGCACCGTAGCCTGGGAGGAGCTTCGACAACTTGAGACCCTCAATAATATCTGCATTCGTATTTACAGTCTCGAAAAAGTGGCAGCTAAGAGAGGTGAAATTGTCCTAGTGCGAAAGGGGGCCAAACACAAGGAAGTTGTTCATTGTTTGCTGTTGGGGAATAGACATTTAGCATTCATTAAAGACTTTAACAAGTACATGAACCTGTTCACACATTCACGGCTACCTAAGAAGTTTTGCAATATATGTCTGTACCCGTGCAACAATGAAAGAGAGTTGGGAGAACACAGAGAAACATGTCCAGTAAGTCTCACCAAGCTAAAATTCCCCCCACCCGGGGCTACATTAAAATTCATGAATCCGGGTAAGGCATATGAACCGTCTTACACTGCCTTTTATGACTTTGAAAGCATGCTAGTAAAGCCCCCTATAGACGCAGCCAAGTGCGTTCAACGACAACATTTCGCCATAGCCTATGCTTATATAATTGTAAATAGGGCAGGGGAGACAGTTGAATGTGGATCGTACTGTGGAAATAATGCTGTGAACCACTTTATCGAGACAATGAAACAATCATGGAGAAAGTGGAAATTTTGTAATGGGTACCACAAGATAAAAATGAGTGAGTAAGATCTATTACACCATAAGAATCAAAGTCACTGCGAACTTTGTCAACAAGCATTTTCAAAGGGCAAAGGAAATGGAAGTAAACACCATGATCACGAGAAACCGGGCAAGAACTACATAGGTGCATATTGCCGTAAGTGTAATCTTTTAATGAAAAACCAAAAGCTCCAACTCACCCTCATCGCTCATAATGCAAACTATGACCTGTCACTCATATTACATGAACTAACAACCCCCGTGAAAAAAATAAAAATAATTCCCAAGCATTCTGCTCAAAAATACCATGAAGTTATCAGATTTATTGATAGTTATGCGTTCATGTCGGGTTCGCTCGCTGATTAGCCCAGCAATTTATAAACAGTGAGAATGAGCCTAGATACGTGCTTAGCATGCTGAAGGATGTGCCCCCCCGTGCTTTACCCTTACTAATCAAGGGTAAACAAGTGATGTGCTATGATTACCTGGACTCGCAGCAGCGTCTTTCTGAAACTCAACTCCCCCCTCGTGAAGCATTTTTTAACCGCCTCCACCAGACTGAACTTCCACCGAGTGACTATGAGCATGCTCAGACTGTTTGGAAAGAGTCTGGATGCAAAACCCTCAAGGATTATCTAATCCTCTACGTCAGAGTAGACGTGGGAATCTTGTGTGACGTCTTCCTCGAGTGGCGTGGCATCCTAAAAAACCAGTGGCGATTAGACCCCGTGAACTACGTCTCCCTCCCCAGGTTCGCCTATGACTCTTTTTTGTTGACAACACAGAAGGAATTGGAAGTACTCAGTAACCCTGAAATTTACCAACGCATTCAGAATAATGTACGTGGGGGGTTCACAAGTGTTGTGCGTTGTTACGTGCGAGCCGACAACATTTACACAAATCCCGAGTTCAATCCCAACAGTGATAAGAGTACATTCCTCGCGTACGTAGATTTTAATAGTCTGTACCCGACCGTAATGGAAGAGAAACTGCCTTGTGGGGAAATGCGAGAACTCAATGAAACTGAACTTGAGACATTCCTAAATGTCGACTTAAGCCAGCATGTAACCGACGGTGATGACGGGTACCTCATTCTGTGTGACACTGAGGCCATCTCACGAGAAGTCATCGAGAAGACAGACGATCTCCCATTGATCATCCGGCAGCAAAATATAACAAACCGAGATGTATCACAAACCACCCGGGACTTGTACGCGGAAGAAAACCGTGCAGCACCTAGCAAGAACGTGAAACTAATAGGGACACACGCGGCTCAAGAAAATATGCTCTTCGCATTACCACTTTTGAAACTACTGATCCAACTCGGGCTTGTTGTCAAAAGGGTTCGTACAGTGTATACGTTCAAACAGGAACCTTTTCTCCCTGATTTTATCAAAGGAAATATAGAAGCCAGAAAAAACGCTACGTGTCCAATCAAGAAGAATGCAATAAAGTGTATTTCCAAGAGCATTTTGGGACGCTGTCTAATGAACGTGGCAAAGTATGATGAAGATGTTGAAATTGTAGGTGACCGCGATCGTTTCATGAAATTGGTGCGGAGCCCATATTTTAAACGCGTTATGCCTCTTAACCCGGAGCGGGTAGTGGTGGTTCGGAATAAAAAATCCACCATGGTGAATCATCCAAACTACATTGGGTACTATATCCTCGAGCTGTCCAAAGTACGTCTCTATGATTTTTTTTACAATGAAATGAAGGCTAACTACGGTGACAGAGTGAAACTAGTGTACTGCGATACAGATTCTTTAATAATGGTCATTGAAACACCCGACCTATTTGCCGAGTATGCCAAAGAACCACTAAAAAGCTACATGGATACAAGTAACTTTTCCCCCTCTCACCCTCTTTACAGCACAGTCAACAAGGGTAAACTCGGCATCCTCAAGTCAGAAGTTGGGGAACGGGTCATTTCCGAGTTTGTAGGTGTGCGACCCAAGTGCTACTCTATCCTTTTGACAGACAGCGACCGGTTGAGTTCGGCTAAGGGTGTCCCCAAGTCCATTAAGAGAAAGATAACGCACCAATGGTACAAGGACGCCCTATTCGAGAAGAGACCATTCACTTTTGACTATCATGGATTCACAGTGCGGGGTTCTAGAATGAGCACTGTGAAATATCCCAAAAGGGGTATATCTATCGTAGAGGACAAAAGATACTACATAAATGCCTTGGAGTCACGGTCTTACGGTCACCCCGATAACCTAAATCAAGCCGCGGGGCCAGTTCAAGACATATTGCGGGGGGAGAATCAGAGTCAAGATAACGGTAATGAAAGAGAAAGGGAGGCTGTAGGTGTGAGACTGGCCGAGGTAATGGGTAGGCAAGTTAATGGTGAATTGGAGGAAAAACATATGAACTGTGGGCTGAGCGAGATGCTCTAGTTGAGCACTACTTCCCCCCTCAAGGTGTTAATGAATGGGGAGGGAGGGGGGGAGTGTGAGGAGGAAGAGGATGAAAGGATAGTAGCAGCCGTCGCTCGGGAAGAAGAGTATCAAATGTTAGCAACAGAAGCGGCTCAACTGGAATATTTCCAGGATGATAGTGATAATGAGACGTTAGCCGCGCTAGCTTTCTTGGCAGGTAACTCATAGGTCATGAGGTCTGAATGCGGTGGTTGACGGGGTTAGGGTACCACCAACATGAATGACAAAGGTGGAATACCCACAGTGATATACAGTATGCTGTTTTGTAAATATATGTATGTATGTAGCCTATGTAAATAATAAATTAAGAAAATAAATCATGATTAATATTAAGTTAGTGTCACCAAAATTAAAATATATATTGGTATCAAATGGTGATATTGTATATACTGTATAAACAATGCATAATAAATATTGAATTAGTGTCTCCACACATGTTTTTATACACTTCCTTTATGTATAAGTAATATAAGTGCATTGATAATGAAACACAGAGCCCATTTTAATTGTTTATTTAATTTTATGTTAAATAACAGAGTTACAAATATATCTTCACTAGAAAGTATGGTACTTGGTAGAATCTACGTGGAGTCATGCCTTATCTCCATTACTAGGTACGTTCATTAGCCAATCGTTACTCGCCAGTTCGAGGCGGAGTCGTACGGGAATACCGTCGGGTAGATAACTGTCTAGCGAACTAATGTCGAGGAATAAAGGAGCGCATAGCTCCAGACCGTGGGTCTTGAGTTGTTTAGAGAAGTCCTTTCGAGCGGGGGTAAAGTAACTGTCCTCTATCTTCCGGGTGAAACCATCGGGGGGGCACGCGAAATTAGCCAAGGACCCAATTGTGTTAATTTTGCCGGGTGTCAAGGTGGTGAGGGCTTTAACGTAGGAGCTGTAACCGTAGAGAACATTGGTTTCGACGGGCACATCGCCGAGAAAACACTGCACGGATTTGAAAAGACTGTGGGCCGTGTTATTCGAGAGCTCAATGTTCACGTCGTCCCCGAGGGGGGTCGCATTATCCTCTTGGGTTAGCCGCAGAGTGGTGTGTATGACCAATTGACCCAAGTCAATAAAGCTCCCCGGAGTCCCTGGGATGAGGAAATCAACGTATCGGTCAGTTAACTTCATGTTGAAACCTAGATTGCTAGGCAACATGTCGGCATCTTGCCGGGAGGCTATGGTGGTTTCCAAAAGTCGGGTCTTGTTGGGACGGGGAAATAATTCACTGACGCCAGCAGCGTATTGACCTACGGTGGCCTGCTGACCCACAGCTCCCTCCGCGGTCGCGATGCTCGCCATCTCGACGCTAGCCCGATACTGATTTACAGCGAGGAAAATATGTCCTTCTTATAGCACTCCTTCATTGTCTTCTTTTTAATTTTCCTTTTAACCTTTACCCTCTTCCTATTTCTACCACCTCCCCTCGCCACCTTTACGGCAGCGTTCTTCAGAGCGTTCAGACCGTGTCTTTTTAGGGACTGCCTTAGGTTATTACCCTGAGAGATATCCTCCATGACATTGTTTCCAAACTCGCGCGCGGAAGGAACTATGACATTTCGTACTAGAAACGGGAAGGCTCTTTTAGCGAGACCCGCTAATGTAGAGAACAGACCCCCGCCCCGACGGTAGCTGGGCTTGTAGGCGAGGGTGGTAATATCGTTGACGCCACCCCCGTGAGATACTCTCTCCCCACGAGCGAAAAGAGAGCGATACTCCCCCACGGATGGGGGGATGAATGTAACTCGCATGCTGTTAGGGAAAAGACTGTTGACACGAGGCTCGACGAGCTATTAATATAGTCTGACAGCGCGAATGTGAAGTAAGCACGTCACATGCTGACCCTCTTCAAAATACATGGGCGACCCTTCTGGTCTGTGATTTTAATGGAAATGGTATCTATAATTTTAGGTTTGAGTGGTTTATTGACGATAGGATGCACACCTTTCGATTGCCCATCGGAGAGGGAAAAGGCATCGAGAATATTTACATTTACCCCGGCGAATCTCGAAGGGTTGACCAGGTCACTGTATATGAGCACGCACTGAGCATCGCCGTTCCTTAAGACAGGAAACGGGCTAGTATGATATAGAAATGCATCGTCTCCTTCGCTGAGAGCATCTCGGGGGGAGGTAAACACGTCATAGGCTTCTAAGGGGCTTAAGCCGAGAAGTCGGGCTACCCCCTCTTCGAGCTGTATCTTCACGTATGAGATGATCGGATGGGGGTCGCGGAAGCAGCGTACCGTAACGTGTTGGCTCAGGTTCATACGACCGAGGGAGAGTATTTGAGATGGGTTGGCTAGGCGGTCAAAGGCGCTAGTGTTAGGAAGCCTGGGGTAGGTTTCATGATGGGGATGTCCGACGTAGGTTCTGTCGCGGTTAAGGAGACCCCTTAGTATAGCCCCTATTTTATTATTAACCCGCTCGATAAGGTATTCAATGTCCGGACTCAAGATATTTTCCCAAATAGTCACAAGCACCTTACGCTTTTCAATAGCGCCTGAAGAAGTAAGCTGCCCGTACTCTATATGTATGGCGCATTCTGCTTCGTCTCTCTTAATAGTATAGTAACGTTGAGGGAGTAACACATTTAACAGGCCAACTTCGTATTCCACGTCCTTGTGTAACGTTAAGGTTTGTAAGTTGTTGGTAAAACTACTGCTACTATTGGGGTATATGACACTGTCTGCAGCGCTTGTAACGTAGATATGGTGTGACTCCATCTTGGAACAGCAAGGGACTAATGCGAAGTTGGCTCGTTTCTTATATTTATAGCTACCTACAAGGATGGGAGAGTAATACACGATAGGTAATGCTTAGGTATTTATTTACAGAGAGAGAGAGAGAGAGAGAGAGTCATTAACGGAGATTATACACGCATTATTAGGAATTGAGAGGGTCTTGCGTCACAACATCGCAGTCTTCATCCACGTCGCTGTTCCTTAGCTTCTTCTCACTCGCCTCCCTGGGGTTGGTGTTGATCGATTTGCCCTCCTCCTCCTCCAGGTGTGGGCGTTTTTGACCCGGGGTGAACCCTGCGTTGTCATTCACAGTGGTTAACCCCATCCACCACTTGTCCAAGATGACACAGGATATATTGCGGGTCCTAAGATTCCCGGCTGAATGGTTTAGGATAGGCAGGTAATCCTGTGCCCATACGTGAGAGGGGAGGCCCGCTGCACCGCATTTGAAGGGGAATACAATACGTATCATCTCATGTTGAATAGCCCAATCGACGAGTTTAGTAACACAGACATTAAACATTTTAACACGATCCTGGTGGTGGTCCTGCATTAACCCTTGAATGAATTGGACGTCGCAAGAACTGAGTAGGTACTTCTGGTTAATCTCATTCAGCTCCAGTATCTTACCGGGGGCGTATTGAGCTAGAAGACAAGCAATATGGGGAAGACTAGGATCAGGGGACTCGCGAATTATAACACTCCCAGGCACACCCCTGTCTTTCCAGCAGCATCGGTTTAGCTGATAAATAGACACTCTTTCAGCGTATAGGTTACTATATGGATACGTTTGGTGTAGAAGCGCAGTGAAGCCGGAGGTCTCCCGACAGGCCGTGCAGCTGTGAACACCGGCAATGATGGTTTTATCGTTACGATAGCGGGAGTCACCGGGAACCCCTTCCTCGTAGCTGAGCGAGTAAGCATCACTTTCTCCACGGGCCTCCCCTTCATCCAAGAAAGAGTAGAGGGAAGGACACTCCTCCTTCTCGCATTCGGGCTGGGCAACGTCCTGAGCCCCACCGCCAGTCACAATCGATGAAGCCATTATCACTCTCCCCCAACGTGAGGGGGTGTCCACTACGTCCATTTCTCGAGGTGTTGATTGACCGTCTAGGAAGCTATTGCGGTGGGCGGAGGTCTTGTCGTCTGGAACTGCCGTAGTTGGCCCACTGTTGGGGTAAGAGAGTATGACGGGTCTGGGCTGTCTCGGCCGGTTTTAATACCACCACGAGCGGTTGGCGTGGGGTTGCCAGCTATTAGTTTAATGGGCAACCCACGGGAAGTGGGGCTCACGATGGTTCAATAGGAGACCCACCCGTGGGTTGTCAGTGCGGGTATTTTAGACGAGAGTAGACTATTTATACCTCCACCGTATTGCTTTTTGATCTGAGTGTTTACAATATGAGAGGGATGAAGACCCGTTGCTCTAATAATTAGATCTACGTCATCACGCTGGGCTTTGGACGGTGTAGCTCCCTTAGACGAGCGTACCCCCACGATTTCTAGAACGTTGTTGTTGCTAGCTGAGTCCAGTAGCCATCCATTCTTGTCCCATCTAAGTAAGGGGTTGTTTTTAACTCGCTCCAGAAGCCCTAAAGCATATGGTGTTTCATTATATTTTACGTGGGCAGGCAGAAAATGTGCTAGACTGGGATTTTTGAAAGCATTCCCCATTACAGAAGTGGCTTTCATTAGCATGGGTGGTGGGAGTTTGGTTTTGCGCATAACCATCGTTGATTTCTTGTTATTATGTGAACACGGTGTTGATTTCTTTCTCTTTTTCCTCGGGAGGGTCTTAGGAGGGGGCTGTGGGGGGAGGTGGGAGGACGAGCTTGCTGGAACATGTTGTCCGGGGGAGGGGGAGGGGGAGGGCGGTGTAGGGGAACCCTCGATGCTTGTTAAAACACGCTTGGCTGTGGATTCGGGGAGGAGATAATAGCTACGCATTATGAGAACAGTTTTGAAAGTAGACCGGCAACTGCAGGGAGAAGGGCGGCTAATATATTACCCCCAGCCTTACTAGTTAGAATTAATCTCTTTTTGGTCAGAGATGTTTTCTTCCTGGCAACGGCTCGTATATCCTCACGATAGTGTTGTAGCTTTCTTATAATTTTACTATTCAGGGTGAGATGTTTCTTTAGAAAGTTGGAGAATATCTCAGAAATACAATTTAAATGCTCGCGTCCTAGTTGTTTAATGAGGTTCTTCCTTTCCTTGGGGTTAAGTTTTTTAAGTAGCCGTACAAACTTTTTATGTACACCGAGTAGGGGAAGCTTACTGTTCATCTTTGCACGAGGTCAGAGACATTAATCCAGCTGTCAAAGGAGGTAGGATATCCAACCCAATGTACAAAATATTGTTTTTCCCCTTTGCTTTTGCGGGTTCTCAGGATATTAATATCGAATGACTCGGGCAAGGAACTTGCCACCAGTTCTGACCTGTAGAAGATGCCCTCTATGGGCTCGCCGGATAGGTCTTCCAGGAGATAGGTTTTTGGTTGATGTTGGTGTTTTATTTCTCGAATTTGGAATAGCTTGTGGGTGTTCTGCTGGGTGTATCCCTTATGGAAAGCGGATGAACGAGTGCTACCCACGAGACGTACAGTCTCTCCAACAGCTAGCTCGGTACTAATGCGTCTGAGGGGTTTCTGGGTTTTTTTTATACATTAGATGGAATTGCCGTGCAATGTCGGATGGTCGAGTTAAATTATGTACGATTGTGGGGGTTTGTCCCTTTTTTAGTCCAGAGTGGGGGGAATTATTGTAGGCACTGACCATGTCCTGGAGGTGGTTAATATATCGGGGGGAATTCCGCAGTGTAATAATGCGGTACATGCGGGATTTCAATGTGCGAATGGCTCGTTCGGCGATGGAAGCTTTAATCTCACTAGAATGAACGCTATATAGCTTAATCTTGCGGGATGTTAGATATTCCTTCACTTTTTTATTATAAAACTCGGTGCCTAGATCAGTGTTCAATCTTCTCACACCCCTGGATTCATCTGTTTCCATAACCCTCTTAACAGCCATTAGCATGGAAGTCGCATCTTTCCTGTGACAGGGTACTACCTGCATGAAACGGGAAAAGACGTCCACGCATACTAACAGGTACGATATATTGTCGTTGTCTTTCTTTAAATGACGCACGTCGGCTAAGTCGGCAGCCATGATGATCTAGGGCTTGGGGGAGAGAACTTTCTGGCGGGGGAATTTCTTTGGCTGTAGCTTATGTAGAGTGTAGGTTTTGCTGGTCCTGAGAAATCCTGTCACATCTTGCAGTTTTATGGAAGGATCAATGTCTCGAGCCTTATCCCATAGTTTCTTTTGAGAAGACAGTCCGTATGGCTGGTCGTGACGACCATAGAGAACATTTAATAGCTCTCGATGCTTAGAACTCACCATTGGAATACACGTTCACAGGGTGGTTCACCCACTATATTTGTGCGGAATTGCAGGGCTTCGGGAGTATTTATACCTAAGTCAACGAGGAGATAGCCAAAGGGTTTAGAGAAAACGGCAGATTTGTATATTTCAACAAAATCGCTGGCTCGGTCTTTGCCGAATATTTGCCTTCCAAGTAGTTGTATTTGCAATAAGTCACGTTGTCTCAGTAATAGGAAGTGAGAACAGTTGAGAATAATATTCCTCGCATGTTTACCGCCCATGTATAGGTTTTGGGTTATGAAGATGCATGAAATGTTATTATGACGACCGCGGGTAAAAGCGTCAACGACTACTTTATTCTTTACAGCTTCGATAAATAGATCGTCAAGGATGAATAAGGTTCCTCTTTGATCGTAAATATCCTCATCGCTTATAGGGTTCACTATTTCTGGAGATACGGTTACCTTAGGTCCTATTTCTTTATCATGCTGTAGGGGGTGCGAGGGAAGACCGCATATAACAATCTTTTTAAATTTATTATGATGCTTGGATATAAGTTTCTTGACGAGTTCTGATTTGCCGGAATTGCTGTATCCCGCTACTATTATGCGAGCGGGGTGTTTGAATATGTCGAGAGCATCGGAGGGAAATGCTTCCGTCATGTTGGTTTCTATTTAACTGATACCTTTACGAGGTTTGAATGCATATATATATATATGTTTTAGGGTTCACACGGGGTGGGCTGCATGACTATATATAACAGGTAGTCACATGTTCTCGCCTAGGCAAGGTTAGGTTAGGTGGTTGGAAAAAATATGATGAAAGAGAGAGAGAGAGAAACTACTGAGGGGTCGCTGTCAGACTGATATAGATAGCGATATAGATATAGATAGTCGATTGATTTATGGGAGCAGCTGACCCAAAAGTATTTTTGGTACAAAGATGGGTGAAATCAGGTGGCTTGGTATCTTGAAATCTGAACTCTAAGAATAGCGTGGAAAAAATATGATGAAAGAAAGGGTCGCTGTCAGACCTATATAGATAGAGATAGAGATATAGATAGTAGACTGATTTATGGGAGCAGGTGACCCAAAAGTATTTTTGGTACGGAGATGGGTGAAATCAGGTGGCTTGGTATCTTGAAATCTGAACTCTAAGAATAGGGTGGAAAAATATGATGAAAGAGAGAGATACAGAGAGAGAGAGAGAAAGGGTTAGGCTAGGTTAGGTTAGGCTAGGCTAGGCTAGGTTAGGTTAGGTTAGATTAGGCTAGACTAGGCTAGGTTAGGTTAGGCTAGGTTAGGTTAGGTTAGGGAGAGAGAGAAAGAGTTAGGCTAGGCTAGGTTTATCTTGACACTTGATCACGAATGAGGTCCAGAGGAGTGGGCGGGGCACCGTGTGTGTGTGTGTACAATGAGAGAGATAGAAAGATAGAGAGAGAGCGAGCGAGCAAGAAGAGAGAGAGCGAGCAAGAAAGAGAGAGAGAGACGGTCATATTTAAAATAGTAAGGATGTATGAAAGTTGTGACAGTATTTGCCTTTTATAATTCCCACGAGGACTGATTTATCAGATGCCCCTCCCACTCAGGTAGGTCACCTTTTCCACCACTACCGGACAACCGTCGCCATTTTTGGACACTTCTCAGGTAACCCCTAACTGGTCACTACCGGACAACCGTCGCCATTTTGGACCCATTTTTTTCTGGCAGGGGCTTTTTCAATAAAGTCTATGGATGTAAAAACGAAAATGGCAGGGTTTTTTTTCTGGCAGGGGCTTTTTCAATAAAGTCTACGGATGTAAAAACGGAAATGGCAGTGGCTTTTTCAATAAAGTCTACGGGTGTAAAAACGAAAATGGCAGTGGGTATTTTTCCAATAAAGTCTACGGATGTAAAAACGGAAATGGCATTTTTACTCCTACTGTAGTTCCCTTTCCAATGTTCCCTTACCCCCTCTAAACCACTGTTTGGACACTTGATCCTCAGTGTTTTGGAGGACAAGCAGCCTAGAAGGGTCACTAGAACTGTTGTTGCTTGATTTCCTTTGTACTCCCTTTACAATTCCTTAGTCCGCCCTCTTCTGGAATACTGCGTTCAATCCTGGTGCCCTTATTACCAAAAAGATATAGACAAGCTAGAACGTGTTCAACGTAGAGTTACCAAAATGATACCTAGCCTAAAGAACAAACCATACGAGGAGTGTCTTAGAGAATTAAATCTATTTCCTTTAACCCAGTGCAGATTAAGAGGCGACTTAATTCAAGTGTTCAAAATCATCAAAGGCATCGACAATATGAACTGTAGTAAGTACTTCACTATCGACCAATCTAATTACACGCGGGGAATTGGGTGCAAAATGATTGGTAAATCTTTTAACTCACACAAAGCTAAAAATGTCTTCTTCAATCGAGTTGTCAACTTATGGAATGGGCTTCCCCGAGATGTTATAGACTGCAGCACCGTTGATTCATTTAAACTTCGCCAAGACAAATATCTCGCATCAAACCCGCGACTGACTGCGTTTGTAAATGAATAACTTTATTTTATCCTCCCCTCAGTTAATAACCCTTCTGTCCCCTCCTAACTTCCTAATCCTGCCACGGACATTAGTTCCAGGGCAGTAGTTCCCTTTCCAATGTTCCCTTACCCACTCTAAACCACTGTTTGGACACTTGATCTTCAGTGTTTTGGAGGACAAGCAGCCTAGAAGGGTCACTAGATCTGTTGTTGCTTGTTTTCCTTTGTACTTTGTACTCTTCTTTCTCTATCTCCATCCTCCTCAACTCAAGCTCCCTATCTTGCTCCCTATCTTTCTGTCTCTCTTCTCTTTCTCTCTCTCTCTGTCTTTCTTCCATTTCCAATCTCTTTAGCTGCAGCTCTACCTCTGGACTCCGTCTCGACCCTATCGGGGTTATAGGAGGAAACTGGGCGTAAGGGGGAACATTGTGCTGAGCAGCCACCGTATGAGTGGCAGTGAAATGCTGGGGTGTGGCCCACGACACATGGGGGAAAAAAAAGGATACTGGGGATTGCTAGCATAACTTGAAACAAATGTACTGGCCATAGGGGCATGAACATAGCCCTGTGAACATGAAGGGGACGTACTAATAGGGTTAAATGCTGATGGTGGAGGCGTGGTGGCAGGTGCTGTGGTAATAATAGGAGACTGCCTAAATACAGTATCACCTTGCTCTGGAGTTGTTGCTCCACTCCGGTCCCCAGTAGAATAATAACTAGCCCGACTGATAGGACGCTGTGGCACATGCTGGATGGTGCCATCATCCACAACACGAGTACTAGCTTCCTGAAGACCATTCTGCTGTGCCACTAGCTTACACACCTCTTGACCTAACTATGGCCTTAGCCATACCACTGCACCTCCAACCATGCATCTCCAACACACGTCTTAATTCATCACTACTCCTGCCAGCAACCTCTTGTCGACTAGGTTAGGTTCTAATAAACTGCCAAACGTCCTCCATCCCCATGATATGAACAGGAATGTAATCAACATGCGACATCCAAGCAATAGTTGTGGACACGGGTTAATGAAATATAAAATCAATCTCCGTAGACTTTCAACTGCACAAAAATTTACTGGACAATCTAAATATAGTTGCTTCACACCACAAGAACTCTATACTATCACACTATGCTGGCCTGAGGTCGCCACTGTTAAGAGGGAAGCCGGGGAAACCAGACTCTTAACTAGCCTAGCCCACAGCCCAGTACTACCCTGCAACAGCCACACTCTTAATATCTGACTCAAACACCAAGACATGCAGGTTCTCTAGGAAAAATGGTTATCTTCCTCTTTGCTCTAGTAAAGCAGTAACAAGGAGACACAAAAATATCTATTGTCCCCGAGTCTAGTCCACAGTGCGTGTAGTATGCAAGAGAACTTCTAAGGTTATTCTAAACTACCCAAATATTACCTAACCATACCACTACTAGACTCCCAGAACAATCTATATCATACCCAATCGCTTAGGAATTGAGAACAATACAGAGCAAAAACCCATGGAAAGTCCAGTGCAATAAACCTCTGTGCCAAGCCTATTATCCCTAGCCTATGTCCTAATAATACACCGAGTGGCTCTCTTCAGCCCAGTACAGCGGTGGTGTTGTAAGGGGTAAACAACTTTAATGACTTAACCCTTACAACATCATCTGGGGTTAGCTCAATACAAACGAGTGCAATGGGGACAACCTCACCTAGTAACAGGCTCCACCCCTAGTCCCTGACTGCACCGAATGTATTGCTGCTAAAAACTAAACAAGGTACAAGGGTTGATATCCTGGGGAAGTTGGAGGCTGGCTGCCACCCAATAAAGGGTTGGATAAGACTCGAGTCAAAGGATGCTGTGTGGTGGAAAAAGGCTTAGCCTACCATATCACACACCCAGCAACCTCAGTACTAAAGGCCTGACAAAAACAGAGATAAACAGTCCATCCACCCAATCCCCCCCAGTGATATCAACCATGAATAATATGCACATCTAATAATGGTAAAACAATGCAGCAGAATAATAGAAAAGAACATGGAAGAACAGTGTGAAGCTTATAATCTATATTTGCCAAAGGAAGGAATGCAGTGTAAACAAAATAAACCCTAGTAATTAAACTACTAAGATTAAAACAAAAACAATATGCTTAATATGACTCCAGCGGACCAGCCCTGCTCTGCTTCAATCTACTAAGAAACAAAATAGATAAATGCGGTATTTAAGGGAAACAAAAGGAAGCAAGCTTAACAACACCATAGAGTGATGTTGTCATAGCGAGGGTCAGAACTGAAGTAAGCTCTCGCGGCCCACAGCCAAGCAGGGAGGGAAACGGGGAGCGCCAGGCACCGCCAGAACATACAATTAACTAGGCAGCCTGGGCTCTCACTAGCAATACAAAGTAATCAAGTAAAGCATAAGACAACATTGAGTAAACTTATGATAAACGAAATAATTGCAGAGGCTAAATAAACTAATTAATTATAGTAATAGCCAACCGGCCACACAGACTACAGGCGCCGTCCTGCTAGCCATAGGAAGAGGGATTTCAAGCAACTAGCCTCTCCCAAGGCCCTCCACAATAGACCTCGTGAATTATACAAGTTAAAACAAACACTTACAGCTGACATATCTGCTGGAAGTGGCAATAATATATATATATATATATATATATATATATATATATATATATATATATATATATATATATATATATATATATATATATATATATACAGTAAATATATACTGTATATATAAATATATATATACAGTATATATATATATATATATATATATATATTTTGTTTACCAACGTGCCCGTTGACAAGACCATAGATTTTATCCTACGTCGAGTTTACCACTGCCCTAATACGCCCCCCCTGGACATCCCGGAGAAGGCCCTGAAGACGCTCTTGGAACTATGTACCAAGGAGTCCCCTTTCCTCTGCCCCCGCGGGAATATGTACCAGCAAATCGACGGTGTAGCGATGGGAAGCCCCCTGGGGGTCCTGTTCGCCAATTTCTTCATGGGAACTATCGAAGAGGAACTCCTGGCTGCCCACCGGCCCACTGTCTACTGCAGGTACATCGATGATATCTTCGTGCGGGTGAAGGACCTGGGCGAACTCAGGGACCTCCAACAGCGCTTCATGGCCGCCTCCGGACTCAACTTCTCATACGAAGAAACCACCGATGGACATCTACCCTTCCTCGACCTCCTTGTCTCCCTCCACGACCACGGCTTCAAAACTACAGTGTACACCAAACCTACTAACAATGGCCAATGTCTTAATGGGGAAAGTGAATGCCCTAAACGTTACCATCAGTCCACCATCGCCGCCTATGTCAGGAGAGCCCTCACCCATTGCACCACCTGGAATGACACACACAATGAACTGGAAAGGATCACCCAGGTCCTAGTCAACAATGGGTATTCCAACACTGACGTCACCAATGCCATCAACCACCACCTAGAAAAATGGTACAAACAAGACCCCCCTAGCACCAACCCGGCCAATGACATTACATTTTTCTACAGAAACTACATGTCTTCCGACCACACAACAGACGAATCCATTATGAAAGAAATAATTCACAAAAACGTCCTCCCCACCAACCCTGACAATAAAATCAAACTCATTATTTACTACAAATCTCCTAAGACCTCCAACCTTGTCCTCCGTAACCGCCCCATTTCCACCAACCAACCGAAAGACGATCATGTGATATACCAGCATATTTGCACCTCTGGGGACTGTGGACCCCTATCCTATGTTGGAATGACACAGACTCGCCTTTCCCGTCGACTAACCCTCCACCATCAATCTGGCGCTATAAAAGATCACTATCAAGCCCCCACCATCTTGCCCTAACTCGCGCCGACCTAGACAAACAAACCACCATACTCGACAAAGAATCAGACCCCAGAAGACTAGCTATTTTAGAAGCTCTATACATCCAAACACTCAACCCCAGCATCAACAACCAAACACAAGACCTTCAAATTCTTCCTTCCGGCAAGCGCTACAGGCATGTTGCCCCCCTTCCTCTCGCCCCGTGCCCCCCTCCCATACGTTTCGGCGCTCAGCACACAACTGACATCACCAACCAATCACAGCCACCCACAGCCAACAACCAACCACCGATATGATTTAGTGCCCGTCTCGCGAATAGACTGCCTTCCACCAATGAACAGCCACCACACACTCAGTAGCTCCGCCCACCTCCCTATTCTTGATCCTCAAATTTTGTATAAATATGATGCTTTGTCCCTATTCTAATCATTACCTCTCCATTCCCTGAAGATGCAAGATGTTTACTTGTGAAACGTTGGATCCACCATGAATTTTGCTAACCTGTTGTAACCTCATCTCTGAACCCCAGAGGAAAATTGTTAGAACTATTGAAAGCTGTAACAAAAAAATCCTGAATGCTGAAACTGCTATTGCTTTTAACCTTGTCTGTTTAAAAGATAATATATATATATATATATATATATATATATATATATATATATATTGTTACGTATCTTGATCCTCAAGTGGTTAACTTGATGAAACTAGATAGCACAGAGATATATATTAAGGTATCAGTCAGCTGAAGGCAAAACGAAAGTAAAATCTTATAAAATTATTTCCTGTTATTGCTTCCTTTCCTTTTGGATCTAAGGACTTGGTGTCCTTTATTGACTGATACTCTTTAATTATGAAAAAATACTGAAACTAATTAAAGTCATGTAGTATTTATAAAGAATTATTATTTAACCGAAGCTTAGTAGGCTATGGTTATGAACCGAATAAGTTATATCTAAAGAAGGACTATTAATTATATATCAAGTCTTGAAAGATAAATATTAAGGTAAGAATATTTCTGTCTCTTACCTTTTTTTAAATGAATAGATAGTTTTCTTATATCATGTCCTTTTATTTATATTTAATGTAGTTATTATTCTTGGTTCTTGTTTTACGTTAATAGTATTATATTATTATTATCAGGATTAATATCAAAGTCACATAAAAAGTTAGATATATATTTAATAATTATATAAATGTATTTCTTAACCACGTAACATTGAGGTTTGATTATGAGTAAATTAAGTTACAGGATCGCTTCATAAATTCGACAGGTCTCACTCAAATAATATGAAAAGCAAAAATAATATTTTGAAGCTAAACAAAAAATCTTCAGCTTAGGAAATCACTAGAAGTAACATTAAAACAGCCATGTTAGTCTAAGGCGATATTACTAATATGAGACAATAGTATCACCGTACTTGTTCTTACCAGCAATGTAAGCTTAATTTAAAGAAAATTAAAGAACTCGCAAGTATTAATATAAAACAATAGTATTACTTTTATCATAACCCAATTACTTGAAGAGTAGTCAACTAAAATAGTTAAGTACATAATAGTAGCGTTAAGTTAATTCCCAATCACATATCTCACTAACCAACATACTGTAAGTGTTTACACCGAACACACTTAACACACACTTATATAATCTGACTGACAGTCACAATCCCATTATAATACTTCACCCCGTCTTCCTCCAGCTGCAAGTTCACCTTCCCAACTCCAAATGAGACGGATTTGAATGCCCACTACTCGGGTCTTATATACTATGCAATGATGGTGTAGGAACGAATCAGGAGACGGGGGATGGTGCGCGCCCCAATCACAGCTCCTCTAGTTGCGTAACAGGTGCGTGGTCCAATGGCGTTGATTGGCGTCGATCATCGTCATAGCGTCGGGTCATCGAAGTAGTTTGCAGGGTCCCCATATGACGCACGCAGGTGTGAAGGCTTGTTTGCTGGTATGCAGACGAGCTGGTTTCCCGCTCGCTGGTCTGCTTCGCCGCCTGGGTAATTCGGCACTCCTTCAACTCTTAATTCTAACTCTTAAATAAACATACAGGGCTCCGTATGTCAGACCTCCCCCCTAGAAAAGAGTTTAAGGAGTATAGTACATAATAATAAACATAATACATAAATAGATTCACCACCAGATTGGCAACAGCAAGATTATAATGAGGATTTAATAAGGATATCACCCAAAGTAGGCAAAGTCACCAGGCACCACATCAGAACATAGCCGGAATGTAGCTGGAGCGTTTTTCGAACTGCAAGGCATTATTACAGCTGAAGGCTTGAAAGCGCACTACTAAAGCATGATATTTACATCGCTACAAGGGAGAGCTAATTGCCAAAATCGACACATTAAGTTAATCTTACTGCTGTATGAGGCCAACCTGGTAAATGCAATCTTTAATAGATACGTGATAGGCAATCGGCTAGCACGTTCTGGACCCCCTTAATATGTTTAACATCCAGGGAGTATTCCTGCAGCAAGAAACTCCACCTGGTCAGTCGTTGGTTTTTATTTTGGAACTTATGCAAACATTTTAAGGGGTGATGGTCAGTATACACAGTGATGGCACCAGAGGCAGATTGCACATAGACAGCAAAGTATTGAAGGGATAAAATTAATGTTAACAGCTCCTTCTCAATGACTGAATAGTTACGTTGAGCAGAATTGATTTTTTTACTAAAATAGCACACAGGATGCAATACTTCACAGTCGTCTTCCTGCAGCAATACTGCACCAACCCCGGTATTGCTCGCATCCACCGCTAGGGAAAAAGATCTGTTAAAATCAGGAGCTCGGAGTACAGGATAATTTGATCAAATATATTTGGTAGCATTAAAGGCCTCCTCACATTCGGAGGACCACTCAAACTTCACATCCTTATGGAGAAGATCTGTCAGGGGAGCTGTTAACCTAGAAAAGTTTAAGATGAAACGCCTATAATAACCAATCATTCCTAGGTACCTTTGGATATGTTTCTTAGTGCTAGGAGTTGGGAATTCTAGAATAGATTCTACCTTTGCTTGAGGAGGTGCAACCTGCCCCTGACCTACCGTATATCCTAGATACTGGACCGTACTCTTTACAAAGGTGCATTTCTTAAGATTAACCACCAGATTGGCATCAGCAAGATTTAAGAACAGCAATCTAAGTTGGTAAAGATGCTCCTCCCATGTCTGTGAAAAGATAAGAATATCATCGATGTAGACAACGAATCCAGGTACCCCTTCAGTCACCAAATTCATGAGGCACTGGAATGTAACTGGAGCGTTTTTCAAGCCGTAGGGCATTACGTTACAGCAGAAGGCTTGATTATTGACTACAAAGCATGATGTTTCCCTCGCTCTAGGGGTGAGAGCTACTTGCCAATATCCCTTCATTAAGTCAATCTTGCTGATATAGGTGGCTGTACCAATCTGGTCAATCCAGTCGTCGATCCGTGGCAGTGGGTAGGTATCGTTCTTTGTGACAGCATTAACTTGCCTATACTCCATATATAACCTATGGCTCCCGTCTGGCTTTGGCACAAGTATGACCGGACTACTCCACTGGCTTAAGGTCCTAGTGATCAGCTCGTTTGATAACATGAAGTCAAGCTCGACCTGCAGTATACTCCTACGTTGTGGTGAGACACGGTAGGGGGATAGTTTAATGGGAGTTGCATCCCCTACGTCGATGTCGTGCACGGCCAAAGAAGTGAGCCCTGGAGTATCATGGAACACACTGGGAGACTGAGATAAAACAGAGATTAGTTGGTTCGCTTGATCAGAGGGAAGATGACATAGTTTAGATGGTAATTCCCCCCAAGCTACTGAGTTATACTTAAAGTTGTATAGGCTACATGACAAGTCAAAGTCTGCATGGATACCTTCAGGCTCTGGAGCAGTCTGTTGCGGGTCAGTAAGAGAACTCAAGACTTCGTCCGCACCAGGCTGTCCACAGGTCCTGACATTCAACCACCCAGTGGGAGAATCTGGAGGAGAGGAATCAGGGGACCTATGGTAGGGTTTCAACATATTTATATGGAATACTTGCGTGGGCTTTCTCCTGTCTGGGGTAGTTACTAGATAATCGGTAATGCTCACCCCTTGAATGATCTTATATGGGCCCCTGAACTTGGCAGATAAAGGTTGGCCAAAAAGGGGGAGCAGGACCAAAACCTCATCATCGGGCTGAAACTCCCTCTCACAGGCTTTTCTGTCATACCAGTTCTTCACGGAGCTTTTAGCCACTGTCAAGTTTTGAGCTGCAAACTCACATGAGGATCTCAGCCGGGTTTTGAAATCTGAAACATACTTGAGGAGGCTTTGGTTCCCCTCCTGGCCAACTAGGCTATCCTGCAATAGTTGCAAAGGACCTCTTACCTGGTGACCGAAAACTAGCTCATTAGGGGAAAAACCCAGGGATTCAGTTGGAACCTCACGAGTAGCAAATAAAAGAAAAGGTACCCCCTTATCCCACTCAACTCCGGTCTCTGTACAATATTTACGCAACATGGCTTTCAAGGTTTGATGAAACCGTTCGAGAACCCCTTGACTCTCTGGGTGGTAGGTGCTCGACTTCACATGCTCGATACCCAACTCCTTCAGGGACTGCTGGAAAATGTTAGAGGTAAAATTAGTTCCTTGATCACTTTGCACCTCATGGGGGAAACCCATTCTGGTGAAGAATTTGAGCAGTTCCTTGATGGCAGTTGGAGCAGAGGTAGTCCTTAAGGGTATAGCCTCTGGGTAGCGAGTTGCCATGTCCATAATAGTTAATAAATAATTTTTACCTTGGGAAGTGTTAGGCAATGGGCCTACAATGTCCACTACCACCCGAGTAAAAGGATTCTCGAAGACGGGCAAGGGCACCAGAGGATGTACAGGCACCTTCTGATTGAGTTTTCCTGTCATCTGGCAAGTGTGACACACTCTACAAAACTCCACTACTTCTGCACGCATTCCTGGCCAGTGAAAGTGGGCTCTGATTCTGTCTAGAGTTTTTCTCACACCTAGGTGTCCTGCCAATGGTATACAATGTGCCATTTCCAAGATATCTCTACGACAAGGTTTGGGGACTACTACTTGATGGACGTCCCAGGCCCCATCATCGATTGGTCTGTGTGGCTGTCTCCATCTACGCCACAATACTCCTCCTTTGAGGTAGAAACATTCACCACCCTCCTTCTCACATTTCTCTTCACTCACGGCCCTGGCAGCTAACTCCTTGCATTCTCTATCATCTCTCTGTAGCTCTACCAGGCCACTAGGACAATTTGGAGGGGTTTCATGGTCATCGTTAGGGTCAAGATGAGCCATAAAGGTGTCAGATAAATCCACCTCAGTCACATCATCAGGCACAGTTGGACCGTCATTCACACTCTCATGATCCCTTTCATCAACTCTTACATTCGGTACATTTCTGTCTGAGGGAACTGCTACTTGAGACATTGAACGTGTGACAGCACACAGAGGGAAAACTGTTGGCATCTCCTTTTCGAGCTCACCGGTTAGTGGCTCGTTAACAGGGGAAAGTGACAAAATGGGGTCTGGTCGGACCTTCTCACCTGCTACATCATTCCCCAAAAGGAGTGTTACCCCGGGCACAGGGATATCTTGGGACCTACACAAAGCTATGGTGGCCTCACCCTGTAGTAACTTACATTCAATTTCGCCTTTTACTAAGTATGCATAAAATTGGCCTCCAGCACCTCTCATTATAACTGGTTCGCCAGGTGGGCACTCAGTGTAAGGATTCACCATGAGGGTGCTAGTAGAACCTCTGTCTCTCAGAATTTTTACCTCATGCATACAACCATTTAATCTCACGTTGCCAGATGAAATAAAGGGACGGTAACTGTCCTGCACTGATGGTGAAATTAGTATTGGCTTAATCCTAGTGGGTTGCACCACGCATGCTACTACACCCCTGTCTAGATGGTTTACGTTAGCTGCTAGGTACTCCTGTCGGGAGTCCTGCATTAAAGGAACTTTTGGTGCTAGGTACTCCTTCTGTCGGGAGTCCTGCATTAAAGGCACATATGGAGTTTGAGATATGGCGGCAACTGTCTGCCCCGATCTCTCGGTTCTCTCCTTGGCCCAGCACTGATAAGCTAGGTGGCCTCTCTTGCCACAAAAAGTACATACTTTAGGGGATACGGGAACGTTCCCTCTTTGAGCATTACTATTACTTTGGGCCCCACCTCTGTTACCATTGCCCTGAGTCGCATTTTTAGTTGGGGGAACAATTCTATTTTGGCTAGCTGGGGAAGACGTTACAGGCTTGTGACTGGGTCTGTCAGATTTGTGATTGGGATACTTAAAATTAGAACTAGAATTATCGTAGGGCTTCTTTCCACGAAATTTGTTGTTGAGCACGTATGTGTCAGCCATGTCAGCGGCGTCGGCAAGACAATCTACCTTTTTCCCCCTCAAATGATAGGCTACAGAAGAATCAATTTTCCATAGGAAATTTTCTAACAGGACCAACTAATTCAGGTCGTTGTAGCTTGTGACTTTCTTACTCTTGACCCAATGATTGAAAGTTTTAGTCATGGTCCTGGCAAATACCTTATGGGTTTCTTCTACTTTCTTCTGTTTTTTACGGAAAGATTGCCTGTAAGCCTCAGGCTGTAATTGATAAGTTTTTAGGATAGCTTCTTTGAGATTATCATAATCCTGACTAACCTCTGCTACTTCTGACAAATACGTGGCTCGAGCCTGCCCTGTCAAAACGGTTTGTAACATAAAAGGCCATTGATCTCTTGTCCACTTCATACCTCCAGCAACTTCCTCAAACAAAACAAAGAAATTCTGCACATTATCCTCAGTGAAAGGTGAAATGACACTGGTCATAGTCAATCCCAGAGGGGGAGCAATTAAGGGAGCATTTATGTTAACATTTAGTTGAGCCGTACGATATTGATATTCATAATGTTCGGTCTTTATTCTGGCTAGTTCTATATTTGCTCTGGTTTGTTCTAGTTCGAATAATTGATCAACGGTAAAACCAGGTGGCAATTGTTAATCAAGTTGGCTAAGTTTACTCGGGATCCCACCAACTGCTCCGTCACCCTCCTCGCCTTCTACAGGGAACAGGTGGGTTTTTATGGTCTGAGCCACCTCTACTTTAGACGTGCTTGAGACAGTTAACTGGAGATGTGAGGCAAGCACTTTCAGTTCGGATTTTGACAGACGGTCAATATCAGGGGCTGTGGGGTCTGATTCTATGAAAACTCTAGCATCTTCGTCATTAATTAGATCAGGCATGATTAATATTTGATTTTTAAGTAGTGAAACGGTAATGAAACTGAGTGAAACTGTATGAAACGAATCCTGGCAAGGTCGCCACTCTTCTGTTACGTATCTTGATCCTCAAGAGGTTAACTTGATGAAACTAGATAGCACAGAGATATATATTAAGGTATCAGTCAGCTGAAGGCAAAACGAAAGTAAAATCTAATAAAATTATTTCCTGTTGTTGCTTCCTTTCCTTTTGGATCTTAGGACTTGGTATCCTTTATTGACTGATACTCTTTAATTATGAAAAAATACTGAAACTAATTAAAGTCATGTAGTATTTATAAAGAATTATTATTTAACCGAAGCTTAGTAGGCTATGGGTATGAACCGAATAAGTTATATCTAAAGAAGGACTATTAATTATATATCAAGTCTTGAAAGATAAATATTAAGGTAAGAATATTTCTGTCTCTTAGCCTTTTTTAAATGAATAGATAGTTTTCTTATATCATGTCCTTTTATTTATATTTAATGTAGTTATTATTCTTGGTTCTTGTTTTACGTTAATAGTATTATATTATTATCAGGATTAATATCAAAGTCACATAAAAAGTTAGATATATATTTAATAATTAGATAAATGTATTTCTTAACCACGTAACATTGAGGTTTGATTATGAGTAGATTAAGTTACAGGATCGCTTCATAAATTCGATTCAGGTCTCACTCAAATAATATGAAAAGCAAAAATAATATTTTGAAGCTAAAAAAAATTTCTTCAGCTTAGGAAATCACTAGAAGGAACACTAAAACAGCCATGTTAGTCTAAGGCGATATTACTAATATAAGACAATAGTATCACCGTACTTGTTCTTACCAGCAATGTAAGCTTAATTAAAAGAAAATTAAAGAACTCGTAAGTATTAACATAAAACAATAGTATTACTTTTATCATAACCCAATTACTTGAAGAGTTGCTTTAGTCCACAAGTCAGTCAACTAAAATAGTTAAGTACATAATAGTAGCGTTAACGTTAATTCCCAATCACATATCTCACTAACCAACATACTGTAAGTGTTTACACCGAACACACTTAACACACAGTTATATAATCTGACTGACAGTCACAATCCCATTATAATACTTCACCCCGTCTTCCTCCAGCTGCAAGTTCACCTTCCCAACTCCAAATGAGACTGATTTGAATGCCCACTACTCGGGTCTTATATACTATGCAATGATGGTGTAGGAACGAATCAGGAGACGGGGGATGGTGCGCGCCCCAATCACAGCTCCTCTAGTTGCGTAACAGGTGCGTGGTCCAATGGCGTTGATTGGCGTCGATCATCGTCATAGCGTCGGGTCATCGAAGTAGTTTGCAGGGTCCCCATATGACGCACGCAGGTGTGAAGGCTTGTTTGCTGGTATGCAGACGAGCTGGTTTCCCACTCGCTGGTTCGCTCGCTGGTCTGCTTCGCCACTTGGGTAATTCGGCACTCCTTCAACTCTTAATTCTAACTCTTAAATAAACATACAGGGCTCCGTATGTCAGCATATATATACAGTATATATTTACTGTATATATATAATCAATTATTAAACAACAATTATATGTGGGATAAATGTATATTACTCTTCAACAAATTATATGTCTTAACCCATTCAGTACCGGTGACGTTATTTTAACGATATTCTGGCTACTATTGTACGGTTTAGTTTAATTTAAAAAGGTCCTACAGCAATTATCAAGCTTCAATCTATCTTACTTAACACTTTATACTACCACAGGTTCTTCTTAAACTGTAATTAACCGTACAAATATAGCTAGAATAACATTACAGAGACCTCGCTGGTGCAGAAGGGGTTAAGACCGCTTGCCTAACCCTTGCAGCACGATGAAGTAATATTTCATCATATTCGGGTTACCATGAGACGATATTCTTAAGCAAATGATCTTTCTCTAATATTCAAAGGGGTAAATACGACCTTGATAAACCCTTTGCATACCATAGGTCCTTCTTAAGCTGCGTTTCTAATTTTAGCCAGAAATATTGGTATAAATGTGTCATCGCACCGAAGGGGTTAAACATGATTGTAAATAACACAATACTGCAATGGTTAATCTCCAGTTAATCCTCATAATGCCTTCACACAATAGTAGATCAAACATTTTATTGTAAAATAGTATCCCTTTGAGGATTATGTCGCATTTTGATAGTTCAATCTGAATATCATTAGAAAATATTATGCCATTTAGGAAAGATCTGTGGGAAATATAAGGGTAAAGACTATCTCAATTAACCCTTTGACTTCCAATTATCCTTCCTAATCTGAATACAATTGTGTAATAATTGCCAGACAACAGACAAGAAATGCGGAATCGCATCTTGTTAGGGTTTAGTAGAAAGAGATAATAAACAATAAATACAAACAAACAATGCATCAAGTAGCTCAGCTGATGCCATTGTTTACGAACAACATCAATTATTTTTCTTGTGAAACAAATGTATTTAACCCCGTCTTCACGATGACGCCTTTTTACCCTTGATGCTGGCTAAAAGTAGACGTGTTTTATGCTGCTTAAGAAATACCCATGTTATTCAGCGGGTTTATTGAGATTGTATATACCCCTTTGAATCATAAAGCTAGATTATATGCTAAATAAATTCGTCTAATGGTAACCATAATATGATGATAATTACGTGCTGAAGGGGTTAACCCCGCTAGTTTTAATCACTGTTCTTAATAACATAATAATGTAAATACTAATCTCCAGATAATCCTCAGAACGATGTAACGCAAGTTTAGATGAAACTTTTTATTGCAAAATAATTAATAGAAAACTGAACATCAAGTAGGTTAGTTTAATCCATTGTTTAGAAATAACATTATTGATCTTGCTCGTGAAACCAACAAATGAAACTTAAAGACGATGTTGGAAATATTTAACACGCCCATGAGTTTGTTTGAATACACAGGATATATTTATTTTTTTAGATTTTTGTTTTTCTAGTAACCATTCGCTTCCACACAGCGAACTAAAGTTTCCACGAAGAGCGGCTGCAAAATAAAACACTACCGGACAGTGGAATTAATTGTTTGAGTGGTTCACTGCGAGACAGGATGGGGGACAATTAACTCATTCAGTACTGTCGACGATCTATTTCTTTTAGTTTGGCTACTATGAAGGGTAGGTGTATACTGTTTGGCTACTATGAAGGGTAGGTGTATACTGTTTGGCTACTATGAAGGGTAGGTGTATACTGTTTGGCTACTATGAAGGGTAGGTGTATACTGTTTGGCTACTATGAAGGGTAGGTGTATACTGTTTGGCTACTATGAAGGGTAGGTGTATACTGTTTGGCTACTATGAAGGGTAGGTGTATACTGTTTGGCTACTATGAAGGGTAGGTGTATACTGTTTGGCTACTATGAAGGGTAGGTGTATACTGTTTTAGTTTGGCTACTATGAAGGGTAGGTGTATACTTTTTTTTTAATCTACTCCCTGGACTTCAATCAAGCTTATAAGAAACACCCCCAAGACGTCCCTTCGAGATAAACTTGTACATTTTTCGGTATAAAACATTTCCCAGACGGAGGCCGGTTCCTACTAAATTACAGGCTTGCTATCGCTCTCCAGGAAAAATATCAAAATGTTACTGGCACGAAAGGTCCTACTATTAACAAAGAAATGGGGCGATAGATCCCAAAATCGCAACACTAATCGGGCGAACGTCTGAACATCTCATCACTAATGGGGCTAGACATGAGGGAAAAGTGGGTCAAGAAAAAAATATGTATACCTCCATTTTAATTGTCCACGCAGAGCGGCTGCAAAAAAAAAATATATAAAAAGCAAAAAAAAAAAAAAAAAAACAATACAGGACAATGGGATTACATTTTTGAGTGGTTCAATGCAGACAAAGAGGGTGGAGGACAACTTAGGTGGGATGGTTGTTTTTTGTGCTAGCCCCCCCCCCCCTCCCCCTGTAACAGCGCATTTTGAGCGACTGTACACTCTACGGTAACTCATATAATCACTTGTATAACTCACACACTTATAACAGTTATTCACTTACTTAAGTATTCTACTGTACATTCAATTGGGCATGAGCTCCCCTATAGAAGATCACCCCACCTATAAAATCCTTGGTACAATTCTTGCAAGCTAAGCAGGGGTTCTCATGCTCCCTTCAGAGAATTGCAGCAATACCAAGATGATTGCTAGCAACTAGTAACGTGTCACTCCCAACTGATAAAGCCGGCGCGCACACATGGTCACTCAGTAGCAGTTCAGACAGCCCCATGGAAGGTCGAACCCTTGACAGGCCTAGGTAAAATATTACAGTGACGTATACAGTGACAAGTGCGATCCGGTGCGATATTTAGTGTGTGTCATGGGCGCGCCGATTTGGCGCTCTGCGCTCTGCGATCCGGTGCGCACTACCAATATAGAGGAGCGCGGAGCGAGGAGCGGCTAAAATCTGAACTCGGAGTGCAGGCGGCTTGAATTTTGCGCTCCTTTCTGGCGCTCCGGAAGCGATTTTTCATGTCAACAACAGGTTCAAGAACGTCATTATCGTGTACAGTCATCATACGGTGTTACTCACAGTGTTAGTGAACTGTGATACAGTGATAATATGAGAGTGACAGACTGACAGTGTTACAGTTGTTAACTTGTTACTGACTTTTTTTGGCTTTTGCTAACGCTAAGTAAACCTTACGGGCAAGTTACGGCTTACGAAGGGGCCTATTTTAATAAATTATTAATGATATCATCATATCAATCATATCATATTATGATATTAAATTATTAATCGTTTAATCATGTAATCAACTAATCATGTTGTTATTGTATTGTTAGGCTTGTTAGCTTGATAAGTTTAACTGTTTAAGTTTCTCAGTTTGGACAGTTTCTGTAATTCTTTATGTCATATCATAGATATCAATGGACAGTCACAATGTCACAATGATATCAATCATATCATTGATATAACATAAAGAATTACAGAAACTGAGAAAGTGAGAAACTTAAACTTCAGAAAGACACCATGACTTTAGGTTTTTTTAATTTTTTTAATTTTTTTAATTTAATGAAGTGAAAGACTGAGGATTGTATTCATTTTAGGTATATAATTAAATAACTTCTAGAAGCTGTTTTTTACTTTTTTTTATTATATACCTATTTTTGGGAGCGCGGAGCGCAGGAGCGCAGAGCGGGAAGCGCATCGGGTCGGCTGACCAAAGGACCGCGTGAGCGCTGCCGTATTACCTTATGTCTGAGGGGCGCGGAGCGCTGCCGCATTACCGGTCCCACCGGAGCGCGCCCACCACTGTCTATTCCTTACAGGAAGGAAATGCAGTTTACAGGAATAATAGCTCAATCTAGTTGTTAACCAGCTTACTGCTTTTAATTAGGTAGATACTTCCCTGCTGGGCAATACAGTATTTACACAGACCTTATAACTATTTACAAACCGCATAGTCTATATTTCTGTTAATAAAACTATATAGAAAAGCCACCAGTGTCTTTGCTTCAAATCAATTACCTCTACGATTTACCTTTCAACATGTTTTTACAGTGATAACCTGAACTACAAGCATTACAAGGAAAATCAAGGTAAGAGGCAAAAAGGTATCAAAACAGTTTAATCTCCGATACATAAGTGGATGGCAGCTTATTGGGATACGTGTTCCTTAATAAAACACACAGAAAAGACCTCCGAAGAGCAATCATATTAAAAGCAGTAAAGAAAAACTGGAAACAGAGCAACTAGATTTACCAAACATTAATGAGCTAAATGGAAAGAAAAACATCGATGAATGATAAAGACTAGAAGTGGATTCAGAGTGAACTGGTACTCTCTCTCAGTACCCATCACATCAGCGCTGACTCCAGCATTCCCTTCACTGAGCCAATGAGTCACGGTGAGCCCGCGCGCCAGCAACTCGCCCCCAGCAACTCACCCCTAGACTCACACACGCACGCACGCACACCACGCCCAGGCCAGGGTATGACGTATGTGTGAACGGTGACGTCACGGAAATTGGTGTAACTCTACGGGATCGCCACTTCGAACTTCATTCTACAGCAGCTGACTGGAAGACCTTCAAATATCGCAACGTTACTTCAGCTTTGTATCGGTTAGTCAGAAATAACATACAAACTAAATATACTAGTAATTAGTACTAGTAAAAATCCTGTCAACACAAACACAGCAATGCCAGTACTTTCTTTGAATTTTCTTTAGCAAATATCTCTACTTATTTACTCTACGAATTTTAAAATGTGACTATACGTACATTTTAACTCCATTTCGAATTAGTAAATTCAAGTCTTGCTTTAAGAACTTTTATTCTCGCACTAAGAAACTTATTTTTACTTCCTTTAAATTATAATTTCTCTCATTGAATTACATTTTGAGGCCTACAGTAAATATTAGTTTACCAGCACAATTTTCTCAAGAAATTTATTTTAGCAGAGGATCATTTCTTTTCTCTTGCCTGTGTTACTTTGCTTTCATTTTCTTAGTAAAAGAGTATTCTTATACAGTGCCTTACTAAGTTGAATTTTCCAGAATTTTCCTGTATTAATATTTCAACTGCTCACTCATCAGACTAACCACCTTCATTCATCCATACAAACTAAAGTACGGGTGTGTGGTTAAGAGAAATCCCTAGTTTCCAAAACAAATTGTACCAGTGCTAACATTTTTGTGGGATTATTTGTCAATGACATTCAGCCCAGGTATCTTTACCAATAGTGTCATTTTCCCCCATGTCCTTTAAGCCTTTTGGCAAGAAGTCACCTCATCTTGAGGAATACCTAATTTCCTCAGATAGTTCTACTGAGAACAACTCAGAAGAGGAATTAAAGGGAGCGGGAATTGAACCTCAGTCAGACACAGAGTTTGGGAAAGAAGTAGGGACAAAACTTTCTTCTGACATTGACGACTTGACTGAACAACTTACTAACTCTTTCAAGGAGACATCGGGCCACCCCGATACATCCTCTAGCGCCTGCGGAACAGTTAAGGATACATTGGGTCACCTCGATAATACATCCTCAAGCGCTAGCGCCAGCGCCAGCGAACCGTCATTGGTGTCCCAAGATCACCAAAATTTCGCGAAAGACGAGGTAAAACCAGATACCTCCGGCACCTAGAGCCATTTCAGCTTACGTCCTTCAGTACTAGGTGGAGTCACCCTGCGATCAGGAAACACCTACTTTCCTGTAGTGCCGGCAGTGACACCTCCACCGGCAACGACTACCAGTACTTCATCTACAACAACGCCACTGGCAAATTCCACAGCAATCATGACAGGTCAGCCACCACCACCGAAGATAAATCTCATGCAACGTGGGCAAGACATCGCCTACTTTACCGGAAAAAATTGTCCAAACTATCCGGGAGGAGTTCTTATCTTCTTACGGACCATAAAAGACCTCATGAGGAATAGTGACATAACGACAGATTAAGACAAGATCGTTTTTGTAAGAGGATATCTGAAAAGCGGCTCCAGACCCGCACTCGCACAGTCCATCCTAGGTTTCCGGACCAAGGACTATAGTGCATGGAGAACATATCTGATTGTATGTTTTGGAGACGGCAACCAAGGAGGAGCATTGGCCTTCGTACACAGAATGGCCCACAAATTTTACGAGTCCCTTGGTAAGCGAGACATGCTCATGGCCGAAGTCATTGCAGGAGATGTTGTCGTAGATGCCGAGCAAAGATTTTACACTTCAGATTGGGTAAATCAGGGAGAACAAACTATGACCCTGACAAATCTAAGCAAATTCCTAGAATACATGGTTTTCGTATGCGCACTGCCTACCACTCTTAGGAAGGAAATCATGAAAACTGAGTTCAAAACAACCAGTAACCTTCAGGAGTTTGTGGCAAAGAAAGCATTCAAAATCTCCACAGATGTAATACCAAAAGCCTTCGTAAGCCCAGTAGAAGCATATGGGACCAAACCCAAGCAGGCTACAAGCTCAAGGAACCACAACAGGCGGGTGCCCAACCCCGAAAGGAGTTGAAATAGGGGAGCTATCCCCCCGCAAAAGGCGGCTTTCTAGGGCCTTTCCTAGCTGATGCTGAGAGGATTGGGTTCTAGTCATGTGGTGATGGGCTGGTCTATCCGAGTGAGAACTGAGCGATCTCTGCCATACCCATAGCTTACTCTGACTGTTCCTTTTACTTATATATCTTCTAGATCTCAAGTGGCGGCGTCTTTTCCGTGGATTGACCTCCCTACTGCCAACCTAGAAGTTGGCAGATTGGGAGCCAAAGCGTCACATTTTTCCCTTACCCCTCAACTTTTCCTTCATAATTGCTGAGGGGCACAGGGCCTTGGGTGGGGCTTTGGTTTCCCGGGCGTTTCCGCACCCTCCTCAGCTCCCTGCCTTGGAGTGGCTTCGGTCACCCGGGCTTTGTTAGTGGTAAGCAGGGAGGATTTTGTGGGAGCGCTCGGTTATGACCATGGCCTTGCTCGAGACCTTGGGGCTGTTCGGCCAGACAGCCTGGGGAACAACAACAAAAACAACAACAACCACAACATCAGTGAACACTGCCAGAAGCAGGGCCATGACAAGAGATCATGCTGGAAACTGCACCCGGAGCAAACCCCGGACAGGTACAAGAAGAAGACCACATACACAGCTTTCGGTGGGGCATCACACAAAGGTGGACGAGCACAAGGAACCCCCCTAGTCAAGGGCAACAAAGTCTGAGGAAGAGCTGTATGACCATGGAGAGATGGGACATTCCACCGACGAATGGCGAGCAGCCAAGGATCTAGTCAGTAAGTACCACAAACGTTCGTCGGGGGAAGCCCAGGGCAGCAAGCCCGAAAATCAAACGTAGTAAAGACTACTCCGTTACCTACCAATGTACACTCGTTGCCCTTACACGTGCCCTCTATCGTTGCGGCTGTCACACGAGTGAACATTATGTCAATTCCAGTAATGGTAGGTAACAGGAAGATCTCTTTGGCTCTTGACTCCGGCGCCTGCGCCAACGTCTTGTCCTACGAGTCATTGATAAATCTTCAAAATCAGCTTAAGTGCAACTGGACACTTAATCTCCCAGACATGCAACTTAAAGGAGTTACACGGGATACCCTACAACTAGTTGGTATGGTAGACATTCCGTTTAGATTCACACGTCGCGGAGACCCAAACATCAAGACAAGGTTTTACGTGATCAAGGATTTTCCACTCCCAGCCGATGGCCTCATAGGCATCGAAACGATGAAGGACAACCTCATCGTCTTACATCCTTCCGACCAGAGTATGACATACAACTGCCACACGTATTCTACAATGCAGAATCCACGACCTCTCCTACACCCGACCATTGCAGCGACTGTACCAGCAAGCATGGACAATTTAGCTGCGCGGTCCTTGGGGTTCCCTACTCCAAGTATCCAGAGTGTTGGATCAACAGGTCAAGGTTCTCGGTTGTATCCCATAGTAGTTTCCGGAAAACAAAGGATTCGTGCTAGAGAGGGTGCACACCTTCCAGTTAGGTTACCCAAACTAAAGAAAGGCACGGATGCAATCTGTCTATGTGAAAGTGCATGTGTAAAGGGGCTAGCTCTCGAGTCAACCTTGACAAGTTACACGATAACACAAGGGCGGAGATACTAGTCTACAACAGATCTAATGGTCCAATTACGCTGAAGTCCGGTTGTACCATTGGAAAAGCTCTTGTGTACGATTATCCAGTTGATCCAGAAACCCCGAAGTGGCCCTCCGCACAAGCGCCCATAGCTGTGATGACAGCATCGAAACCTTCCAAGATGTCAGAAACAGATCCTATCAAGCTGCATCTCAAGAATGTAGACTATCCAGAACTGGAGGACTCCCTTCTGAGGTTACTACAGCGGTGCAGAGACGTCGTTGCGCTCCCAGGAGAACGACTAGGTAAAACGGATCTAACAACGCATTCCATACCCCTAAAACCAGGCACCAACCCCGTCTACACAACGGCATACAGATTGCCACACTGTCAAAGGGAGGTGGTTAAAGGGATGGTCGATGACATGCTTGAGCAAAAGGTTATCCAACATTCATCCTCGCCATGGAATTCACCTCTTTTCCTGGTTCCTAAGAAGGATGGAGGATGGCGCCCAGTGATTGATTATCGCAAGGTCAATCAAGCAACCATACCTGATAGATTCCCCATGCCTGTACTGTCCGAGCTACTATAAGGCATTGGTAGAGGGAATACAGTGTTCAGTACGCTAGATCTCCTCAGCGGGTACTGGCAAGTTGGAATGGATGAAAAGTCAACGGAAGTCACTGCTTTCTCGACCCCGAGCGGACACTACGAATGGTTACGCATGCCTTTTGGGTTAAGAAATGCACCCCTCACCTTTCAAAGGTTAGTCAACAACCTTTTTGCGGGCCTCTTGGGTGACTCAGTCTTTGCCTACCTGAACGACATCATAGTCTGTAGTAAAGATGTTGATTCTCATTTCGACAAACTCCAACAAGTAATGGAAAGACTACAAATGGCAGGTTTACGTATCAAGATCAGCAAGTGTGATTTCCTTAAAGGAAAAGTCAAGTTCCTAGGTCATCAGATAGACGCAGAAGGAATCCACACTATGGATGATAAGATCCATGCGGTACAAAATTTCCCACGACCAAAATCTGTAGAGAATATCCGAAGCTTCATTGGCTTATCAGGCTACTATCGTTCTTTCGTGAAGAACTATGCGAGTCTGGCAAGGCCTCTGACCCAACTGCTCCGAAAGGATGCACCATTAGAATGGGGCCCAGAGCAAGAAGAAGCCTTCAACAGCCTTAAGCAGGCACTCACCTCTACACCTGTCTTAGTTTTCCCTGACTATGATCAACCATTCACACTTTGCACCGATGCATCCCTCAAAGATCTTGGAGCTGTACTGATGCAGCCAGATGAACGAGGCAAAATGTGAGTCATTGGTTACGCAAGTAGAGTGTTGAATGATGCCGAGACTAGGTATCACTCAACGGAATGGGAAACCCTTGCAGTAGCTTGGGCCCTGAAGCATTTCCGAGATATCATCCTCAGCTATCCGATCGATCTGTACACCGACAATGAGGCGGTCACGGATATTCAAGGGTGGTAAGAATCTCACTGGCAGACTAGCACGGTGGTACAAAACGGTATTACAGTTTGATCCTACTCTGTATCATATCAAAGGTAAAGCTAACGTGGCGGCGGACCCACTCTCCCGAAACGTGCAAGTGGCCACAGTGATCCAGCTACCAATGCTAACACACGCCCAGGTGAAAAAAGAGCAACGTAAGGATCCTCTGTGGTCCACAGTCATCTATTATCTGGAATCAGGGAATGCTACAACTCTCCCAGCACAACCGGTCCCCCTCACGCAATTCCAATTGCAGGACGGACTTCTGGTTAGAGTTATTCCCAAAGCCATTGACACACGACCCCGTGTAGTGATTCCAAATACCCTCACTGAAGCTGTACTTCAACAGCAACATGATGCTCCCCAAGCTGGTCACCCAGGACGGGACAGAACACTTGACGCTACCAGAAAGAAGTACTACTGGAAAACGATGAGTGAGGATATTGAACAACACATAGCAAGATGTCTCTCCTGTGCCCAGCATAAGGGAACCTGTGATGGTCCCGCACCAATCTTGGAGTATCCAACGCCTTCACTTCCATTCGACACTGTATCAGTGGATTTGCTGAAGTTGCAGCGGAGTCACCAGGATTCACAGTATCTTCTAGTATGTGTTGATTTCTTCTCAAGATTCGTAGTTCTAGCCCCGCTTAAAACTAAAACAGCGGATGAAGTTGCTCATGCACTAGTAACGCATCTCATCTGTCCGTTCTCCTGCCCTAAGACTCTCCTCTCAGACAACGGGTTGGAATTCAAGAACCAGGTGATTGCAAGTATCTGTGATATCTACAATATCAAGCAATCGTACATTGCAGCATACCACCCAGCCTCAAATGGGTTGGTTGAACGCATGAACAGGACCCTCCTAGAAGTCCTACGCCATGTAACAAACCCGCTCCAGGAAGCATGGGAAGACTGGCTTCCACAGGTAGCAGTTTGTGTAAACGGCTCTGTAAACTCCTCTACAGGTAAGACGCCACACTACATAGTCTATGGACAGGACAAGATCCTGCCATATAAACTACTGTCCAAGCCTAGCACACCAGTCTACAATCTAGAGGACTATGCTAAGAGACAACTCCAGGTCTTTAGCAAGATCCACCATCAAGTCCGAGATCATTTACAGGCATCCCGTGCAGAAATGATAAGGAAACAGCACAAAAGAGCACAGCAAACTTTCCTTGATGTAGGTGACAAAGTTATGTGCCTAGATCCGACGAGAATGTCTAAGCTCTCGCCGAAGTATAGTGGACCCTATGTCGTTACGGACACAACATGCGGTAACAAGTTTGAGGTTCGAGACCCTACCACTAACAAGGTAGAAGTAATCCATGGTGATAGGTTGAAACGTGTGAGTCCTGAACTCCCAGCCGATGGAGAACTCATACCTATCCCCTCACCTTCGACGGTGCAACCCACTGCACCCCTGTCAACTGACTCCACGAACGTCAATGAGTATAGGCGGAAGCTCCGTTCTGCTAGCAGAGTGGATCATTGTTCTATTGAGATAGCATATCTAATGAAACAAGCCGCACACCCAGGTGTGTAGAGAAGACTAAACCAAACCAACTCACCGTTCTGTTAACGTCCCACATCTAACAGAGCAGGCCGCTCACCCAAGTACATCCTACTGGGCGAGTGAAGTATTCAATTAGTACACATTGCTAATAGAATATTGTCGTTTCGTCAGAGAAAGATGAACTGGTTAGTGAAAACACTTCTACTACTTGGAACACTAATAGTGGCTGATGCAGCATCACCTTCGTTGCTGAAGCCCGGCGCCCTTGTTGCCCAAGTAGGGAGAGTGCTAATTGCGGAAGATGTAGTAGCAGTTCAGTATGATTTCGGAGTCCTCTTTGACATCCCCCGTGATGTTGAAACTCTCCAACGTCGCCTAGACAAGTTACACTCTACTTTCACCTTCCTACTGACTAATCAGACAATGCCCCGTGACTTACGACTTACAGTTATACTCCAACGCTCACGTGTAGCTCGTATAAATCGTAAATTACGGAAGATCCAATTGGTCCTACCTGACGACCCTATCCAGGTAGCCAAAAACGCTCACTCACGGCGTACAAAGAGAGGACTTTTCAATTTTGTTGGCTTGATCTCCCATGAGCTCTTTGGAACAGCCCAAGCTTCTGATGTTGAAAAGCTGGGAAAGAGACTTAGTGTACTGGAGACAGCAGCAAGAGCCATGAATAGAGTCTTGAAGTATGACTCAATCGCAATGACGGATGTATTCACGACAGTTAACTCGGTAATTTCGACAATGAATAACTTGACACAAGTAGTTAATTCTCTAGTTTCTGATGGACATTCCACAGACAAGGTCATTTACTTGTCCGAGATCCTGCAGGCTACTGAGGAAGATGTTAGCGAATTATTTATGGGTACGAAGAGGGTTCTAGCAAATCTAGTTGATGCTGCCCTAAGCCGAGTCACCAGTGAACTAGTACCTGTAGAACATCTCAGTACGGCTATAGAGATAGCGAAAGATCAGTATTCCCTGATGCCGCTATTTGATGCAGGTGAATGCGAGTTCTACTACCCTCTACTGGAAGCTTTTCTTACGCACTCATCAATTTTAGTCCACATCCCGTTCAAGTCCTCACATATGTTCAATACTTGGAGAATTATTCCGTTCCCGTTTCTCTTAGACGGAAGATTACTAACCGTGACTGACACAGCAGACATGATGTTCGTCTCCGACGACCTTCAACTTGTGACTGTGACTGACAATGACACACTTAACTCATGTAAATCCTCGTATCTTCATCTATATATGTGTCCAGCGTATGTGTTTTCCTTTATGTCCCCGGACAAAACAGCATGCGAACTTACCTTGACTCAAGCCACTGTGACTGACACTGGAGCTATGAAAGACTGTACTTACGCCCCAACTCCTGAGCTCCCCGTGTTTCATAAATACTTGCTAGATGTTCAGTTCTTTTACTTCCCTAACCAGACCCAGGTGTCTCTCATTTGTCAAGATTCTAGAAATGTATTTCATGCACAAGGGATGTATCAGGCCCCTGATCACTGTGAAGTAAGGAGTTCACTCATTCATACTCTACCTTCTCATCAGCACCAAGCCCTGATTACTAACCTCTCTCCTGAGTTCATCCAAATTAACATTTCTATCACAGGCAACTCCTCAGACCTGATCATCAAGTCACATAGCATTAAATTGTTGAATGCATTGAATTCTTCTGAATTTACTAATCTACTTAGTTCATCTCTCCCCATGTCCGTCAGCCCGGACGTTATCTATCCTACAGTACTAACCCCCACTTTGACTCTCTCAGTACTAATTCTAATCCTTGTAGGCCTCTTCCTTCGCCTGAATTTCAGGGTTAATCGCCTGACTCGTAGACGTAAGGCTAAGCTGGCAACTGCCGAGGCGACTGTGTAAGTTAGTCCTAACCTTTTCATACCTTCTTTGGCATTGCTATACACTGGGAATAGGGTTATTTAAGTTATAGGGATGACATGTATGTTCGGTGGGCCTCACTTTACGTGACCGAGCGGTGTAACAGCGCATTTTGAGCGACTGTACACTCTAGGGTATATCATATAATCACTTGTATAACTCACACCCTTATAACAGTTATTCACTTACTTAAGTATTCTACTGTAAATTCAATTGGGCATGATCTCCCCTATAGAAGATCACCCCTCCTATAAAAGCCTTGGTACAATTCTTGCAAGCTAAGCAGGGGTTCTCACGCTCCCTTCAGAGAATTGCAGCAATACCAAGATGATTGCTAGCAACTAGTAACGTGTCACTCCCAACTGATAAAGCCGGCGCGCACCATGGTCACTTAGTAGCAGTTCAGACAGCCCCATGGAAGGTCAAACCCTTGACAGGCCTAGGTAAAATATTACAGTGACGTATACAGTGACAAGTGCGAACCGGTGCGATATTTAGTGTGTGTACCGTTTATCTATTTTCGCTATTCTTAATTCATCTATTCTTTACAGGAAGGAAATACAGTTTACAGGAATAATAGCTCAATCTAGTTGTTAACCAGCTTACTGCTTTTAATTAGGTAGATACTTCCCTGCTGGGCAATATAGTATCTACACAGACCTTATAACTATTTACAAACCGCATAGTCTATATTTCTGTTAATAAAACTATATAGAAAAGCCACCAGTGTCTTTGCTTCAAATCAATTACCTCTACGATTTACCTTTCAACATGTGTTTACAGTGATAACCTGGACTACAAGCATTACAAGGAAAATCAAGGTAAGAGGCAAAAAGGTATCAAAACAGTTTAATCACCGATACACCCCCAACACCTTCTACCTCAGGTTTAGCCCCATTATTTTTTAGGTTTTAAGACGTCTGCTCATTAGTTTGGCGATTTTTAGATCTGTCACACCATTTCTTTGTCATTATTAAGATCTTTCGTGCAATTTAGGTATCGATTTTGTCCTGGCGAGCGATAGCGAGCCTGTAAATTAAAAGGAACAGGCCTTTTGCCAGGCCTTTTTCTGTAGACAAATGTCTACAGAAAAATTTACAAAGTAGTCTAGAAAAGAGATTTGAGGGAAGTTTTTTTTTTTAGCTTGATCGAGGTCTAGGAATGAAACGAAAATAATAATAATAATAATAATAAGATATGGAAAACAAAACAAAAACAGTATACCCTCCCATAAACTTTCCACGAAGAGCGTCTGAAAAATACCACAATGCCGGGCCCTGGTATTGAATGTTGTAGTGGTTCAGTGGGAGACAGAGAGGGGTAAAAGGGGGGTTAGGAGGGGGGAGGTGGGCTATTCAAACAAAACAAAGACGGGGGAAGAAAGAATCAGCCCGAAGTTTGTGGACGACTCGGCAACATAGTGTGCCATGACACACACATTCACACACGTATATACACACATACATGCAAACTCTAGCGTTCATGCACGCCCAAACACACACAAGTACACACACATACACACACGTATATACACATACATGCACACTCTAGCGTTCATGCACGCACAAACACACATGAGTACACACACATACATACATGCATTCATGCTCTCGCGTACAAAAGCTCACACACACAAACACACAAATGCTCGAATACTGCGAATCGCTCGTGAGTCTCGTCCCCCCCCCCCCCCGCCCCCCCACACACACTTCTCTGTCTCTCACTCTCTCTTTATCCCTCTCTTTTACTCTCTTAAATTTTAAATTATGATTATGTGGAATATATTAGATATGATTAGCATATGCGGTATATATATAATTATAAAGTAATGCATTAAATATAATATATTAGGTTTATTTGCAAGTTTATTGGGGGGTTGGTGATTATATGAATATAAAGTAAATATGTAACACAGGATTAATAACATATAGGCCAGTAATTATATATCCTAGTGCGATGCTTGCAGCCAAGGTAGCTCATAAGAAACACTAACTTTCCCCAGGGAGTTGAACAGAAAAGATACAGAGGCCTAGTTTTCTGTTGGCCGAAACTTGGTGGAGGGGGTCTCGGCTATTTTACCCCTAAACGCTTTCTTAATGGAGAGGTAGTGGCTCTTTCTGGACCACCTTTTCCCCCATGTTTAGCCCCATCAGTGTTTGAGATTATAAGATGTTCGACCATTAGTTTGGCGATTTTAACACCTGTGGCTCCTTTCCGTTGTCAATCTTAGGTGTTGTTTTTTTCCTGAAGAGTGATAGTGAGCCTGCAATTTGGGAAAACAGGCCTTTGGCCGGGACATTCATCTCCCGAAAATTGTACTAATTAATCTCGGAGGTGGATCTTGAGGATGTTTAATTAAGGTTGATGGAGGCCTAGAGAGGAAACTAAAATAATAAAGATACAAATAAATGAACAAATATATATAACCTAAACCCTTAAATTTGATCATGAATCTGAGGTAAATTATGAAGCTTGTGTAAACTTGGATGAGGATGGGGAACTTTTGAAGGGGGGGGGGGGGGGCTAATGAAGATCTTACGGCCAGTCTAATTAATCTAGCTTTAATGGATTTTTATAAATTGATGAGGGAGATTTCTTGTCGGGGTATTATAAGTTTGTTGAAGGGAAATGGACGTTGTTGTGTATTGGAAGGCAGGAACATTACACTAATGTGACAGATATCCAGGTGAAAATCACAAGCACACACACATACACACACACACACACACTCATACAGAGAGAGAGAGAGAGAGAGAATGGTCAAAAGAGCAAGAGAAAAATAAATTTACTTGGGGTGTATGTGAGGTGTGTATGCCAGAGACATTTACATAGATTAACATATATACACTGACCACACAGATCTGACGATCCCTGCAAGGTGGTTAAGACTTAATCCTTGTAGAGATAGCAACCCTGAGAGTAAGGGAAAGCGGAAGGAAAGGATAACAGAGAGGGAGAGAGAGAGAGAGAGAGAGGTACATAGAATTACATAGCTACACACACTGCAAAGACCTTGCGGTCCCTACAAGGCAGTCCGGACTTAATGCTAACATAAGAATTTACTACAAAGGGGAAGGTATGGATAGCAAAGGAGATATATATATATATATATATATATATATATATATATATATATATATATATATATATACAAGGAGTTGCAAGGAATATTTACTATTTCAGAGACCTTGCGGTCCATTCCGAGGAGATACTCGCAGTGGAAGGAGAGAGACTGTTTAGTGCACTACCCTCTTTACAGAGTGTGCAAAATACTATCTACTCTCTTTTTGAACTGCTCTACTGAAGAACTATTTACAACTTTTTAGGTAAGTTTGCTCCAGGTAGAACAGATCTTGTATGTGAAAAAGTTTCCACAAATACTAGTGCTGAACCTTTTCAATTCTAATATCCAGCCATGGCCGCGTGTTGTATTCATATTGAGGCTAACAATGTTGTTATAATCCACATTGTCAAACCCATTAGGCCTAAGTATTTTTTAAACTTCAATGAGCTAACCTCGTAGTCAGCGTGTCTTCAACGGGAAGAGATGAAGAGCTCTTAACAGCTCTCAACCGGTCCTCATAGGTCATTTTTCTAAGAAAGAGAGAGAGAGGTATATGCGTTTCCCGACCTTCTATGGCGGCCCAAATGAATTGTTTTTTTTTTTGGTAGCTTTGCAGAGTGTGGGGGACGGAGTTACAGGGGAGGATTTTTGATCACCCCCTCGCCCCTCATGTTTAGCCACATTGATTATGAGATTGTAAGACGTTCGCCCCATTAGCTTGGCGATTTTTAAACCTGTTGCACTATATATTTGCCAATATTAAGACCGTTTGTGTCATTTAGGTTTTGATGTTGTATAAATTGATCTCTTATTTTATTTTGTATTTGTTAATCTTGATAGAACTCTAGGGAAGAAAACAAAATATATACAATAAATACAAAAAATAATATCAATATAATACCCCCCCCCCATAATACAGATTATAAACCGAGATTAGCATATATTTGTTTTGTTTTCATTTATATCCATTTTGCCTATTTATTCTATTCATTAGTGCAGCGAAATTATAATCTTTAGCCCTCTGAAGATTATGACGCATTTTGACAGTTTATTCTGGCTATCATTCGGCTCTCTGTGTTCCACATACCCTTCCTAATCTGAATAAAATCGTCTGATAATAGATGAATGAGTCATCGGATCTGCTAGAGGATAATTAATTTGGTTGAATGTTGTTTTTACGTCTAGATATTAAGGAGGAGAGAACAGCAAAAAAAGTTCATGAGGAATGTGAATATACATATGATCATATCAATTCTCATATTGTTTGCGATTTTAAACTTTTGAGAATCATGACGGGTTTTGACAGTTTATTCTGGCTATCATTAGACGATTTTATGCAGTTTTCGGAACGATCTGCGGGAATTATAAGGGTAAAGACTATCTCAGTTAACTGACTGACGACGATATACCCTTACTAATATGAATAATTATAATCCTCGAATAATAGCAAGACAACAACACAAAAATGCGTCATCGGATCTGTTAACACATTCCGAGCGGCCTAGGCGGTATCTTCTACTACCTGCCAAGCGGGGGGTTTTACCCTAAAACGACCTTGTTTCCGTGCTCTTTTTCATGCATAAACAAGAGCCAGAGCGTAATACAATTATGTATCCCTGAAAGGGCGTTAATTGAGGTTTCCAATGACACCAGAACCATCCTTCTACGACCACGCGTTCTCTTGCAACGATCATGCAACACGAGTGCAAAAACCCTAAAATAAGGTAATTTCCTTACATAATTCCCTGTGTAGCGAGGTAGTGAGTAAGGATGAGTGTGGAGGGGTCCTCAGTTGTCGCGCGGGAGCCGTGCCGACCGGTCAGAGGGAACCTATGCTCCTCCCACCGCTCGGCTCTCTCTCTCAGAGCACATTACGTGCTCAAAATTGCATGCGACTATAGCCGGGCCCCGTTCTTTAGGTTGGGGTTCTCTTGTCCGACTATAGCCGGACGCCGGCAAAGAGGGGTTAACACCTTCAGCACCATGACATCCTATTACCTTTGATTCTGGCTAATATTAGATGATTTTATGCAGTTTAAGAAGGAGCTATGTTACTAAGAGGGTTAATTGAAAGTGTCTTTACCCATTAGTCGATTTTCAAATAGCTATCATAGCTATAGAATAATTTAAGGAATTAATGATACTAGTACAGTATATACGGCGTCTATATATTCTTATTCTAAATTGTTGTTACAATGACTGGTTCCAGAAGGTCAAAGTTGCAAGGACACAAGTGAACTGATTGATTGCCTAAATAATTGATAACCGGATGTCCAGGCAGAGAAAAAAAAAACTTTTCGGCTTGCCATCCTATTGTAAGTCCGTGGTAGTACAGTCGGTAGCGCGCCAGTCTGGCATACCTGCCCTGGGCCCTTGTGTTCACTGATAAGGATCGAAACCGCGCCAAGCCAGAGATTTTCGGGAGGGTTAAATTCTCTTCTCACCCAGCATTTCATTGGTGACAGTAAACACAAAATCAAAAAATCTAAAATAAAAATAAAAATGTGTACAATAAATAAAAATGAAATGCTGGGTGAGAAGGGAATCTAACCCTCCCGAAAATTCCTGGGCCTGGCATGGTTTCGAACCCTGAAAAGACAAGGGCCCTGAGCAGGCATGCCAGACTCGTGCGCTACTGACTGTACTACCACAAACATACAATAGGATAGCAACCTTATTTCTCCTTGAAAGAACCAGGTGATAGTCTCTTGGTGTTTCATGTGGTGGGTTTCTTAGACTTCGCTTTCGCTATAAACGACAATTTTGCGCTAAACTTGACGTCAAATTGGATACTTTTGTGGTTGCAGGATTTTTCAAGTACAGGGAATATATATATATATATATATATATATATATATATATATATATATATATATATATATATATATATATATATATATATATATATACAGTATATACCGGTATATATATATATATATATTTTTTTTTTTTTTTTATTTTTTTTTTTTATTATTTTTTTTTTTCCTATATTCCAACTACTCCCTCTCGGTCATAGGCTGACAGCCTTTACACTCTACCGCTAAGCACGATGAGGCCCGTGAGGTCTTGTTCCAGCCTAGGGAGTGAGACATGCGATGCACCCATTCACGGCTCGAACCCAACTCCATCTCTGAAGCTGCTTCGCCTCTGCGCTTCACAGTCTCACTCTCCAGGCTCGGACCCTCACTCTCAGAACGCCACCTATTGAGCAATTAACTCACTAGGCATTGTCCCCCTGTGGCATATTTTGAATATGGGAATATTCATACAGTGCTATTTTATCAGGGAACAATGAGGGTATTTTGTTTTGGCATTTCGGTGTGCTGTGGTAATGCACTGAAACTAGGTACAACACAAATTCCATCCCAATAATATCTTCCCACTGACATACTGGAATTCGAACCCGGGTCCATTGGATTACCAGTCCAGTGGCAAGACCACTCTGCCACACCTCCCCTTATATATATATATATATATATATATATATATAGTTTATATATATAACTACTCAGATAGTCAATAATGTCGAATGTTATCACGTGGGAGCACTAATACTAAACGTTTCCCATTGTAGCTTATTACTCGTTTACGACGTCATACTTTGCTCAGGGTTGGAGAAAGATACCAGCCGTAAGTTTTTATTCCCAGTAAGAACGTGTTAGTATCTGAGAAAAGAGACAAACGTCGGTGTTTTTCGTGACAAGACGATCAAAATGTCCTGTGAAATCGTAAATATATTTGAGTATCAAGCACTCAAAATTAATTCTACCATTAGGAGGGTGTTTCGTATATTTGATTTTGACTAATATTATACAACGCTGTTCAACATATGGGGAACTTTTTTCCTTGAGCAGATTCTTGGATATATATGTTAAATTTTCCCATTAGAAAACAAGGATAATTTATAATAGCACAAAATAGAAGAGGAAATTATCCGAGGAAGGTCATATCTTTGTTAATTTGTTAGTTGTAGATACAATGGCTTGATAATGTATGCATGTATGTACAAGCTCAGGTCCATTAACCATAGCTGTGGGTGGCCGACTCGAGACAGAATCCGAACTGAAACAACAAGACGAAAAACAAAATAGAAAAAAAAACCTCACGCACATTTAGGTCACCCAGGAAAAGACCAAGAGACCAAGGACCATGAGGGGCCCCCAGCAAAAGATCCCAAGGTCTCAGATCTCCCAGAGAGGTTCTGGTCACAGCAGACAGACACACAGCGGAACCACACCACAATGCTCGCCCATATTACTTCCAGGAATGGCCCTTCCTATATATACCGGCTTCCCGGGCCAGGTACCTGACGGACTATTATCTAGTCCAACTGATACCCAAATCCCGTCCCTACGACTGTGTTGTCTAAATTTTAAAAAACGGTTACGGTATTTTGGACGTAAAAATATAGATGGGAATAGACCTAATGTTGACGCTATGAAAACAGGTCTTTATAATAGTTAGCCTAACAGAATACAATAAAAAACAAATGCAAATATCAAGCATTTCCAAACTTCAGAATCTATGTTGGGTGAAATCACGTAGCAAGGATTAGCGATAAGAAATATAAGCCATTGAACAGCCAACCTTACTTAGTAGAGCCCATCAGACAGGAAGGAGACATTTGGAAACACACGTAAGAGTCAGGAAGAGAGTCGCATCCCCAGCCCCCATATATCTGTCTTGATGCAGGACTTTAAGGGGGCGTAATTCCCCTCCCTAAGTGGTCGTTTATCCTGGGGTATCCGGCCGCTTCATCCCGCGTTGACAGGGAGGGGGTGGGGGGATGAACGAGGGGAGGTAAGGGGGTGGTAGGGTAGGGTTAGATGGGTTAGAGGAGAGGTGATGGTAGGGTAGGGTTAAGGAGGTAGAGGAGAGGTGAGGGGGTGGTAGGGTAGGGTTAAGGGGGTAGAGGAGAGGTAAGGGGGTGGTAGGGTAGGGGCAGATGGGTTAGAGGAGAGGTGATGGTTGGGTAGGGTTAAGGGGGTAGAGGAAAGGTGAGGGGGTGGTAGGGTAGGGGCAGATGGGTTAGAGGAGAGGTGATGGTGGGGTAGGGTTAAGGGGGTAGAGGAGAGGTGAGGGGATGGTAGGGTAGGGTCAGGGGGGTTAGAGGTGAAGGGGTGGTAGGGTAGGGTTAGGGGGTAGAGGAGAGGTAAGGGGTGGTAGGGTAGGGTCAGGGGGGTTAGAGGAGAGATGATGGTAGGGTATGGTTAAGGGGGTAGAGGAGAGGTAAGGGGGTGGTAGGGTAGGGTCAGGGGGGTTAGAGGAGAGGTGATGGTAGGGTATGGTTAAGGGGGTAGAGGAGAGGTAAGGGGGTGGTAGGGTAGGGTCAGGGGGGTTAGAGGAGAGGTGATGATAGGGTTGGGTTAAGGGGGTAGATGAGAGGGAAGGGGGTGGTAGCCAGAGTAGGGTTAAGGGGGTAGAGGACAGGTGATGGTAGGGTAGGGTTAAGGGGGTAGAGGAGAAGTGAGGGGATGGTAGGGTTGGGTTAAATGGGTTATGCCCCTTTCCCACTTATGCGATTTCATACGATTTTCGTCGCCGACACCCATAAATTGGCACATTCGTGACATGTCGCACAGCAATCGTATACCCTCGCATAATAATCGTATGACTCGCAAGGCCTCGCAAGGGCCCTCGCGGGTCATCGCAAATGTTCTGATTGTTCAAAATTTTGGACGAGGACTCACAAGGGTTCGTAGCCCTCGCAAGCATCGTCGAACATCGCAGATCGATCTGCGAGGCCCTCTGCGATCATCGGCGACATCGGAGAGACATCGCGGAGGGTTTCGCACAAAAAAAACTTTGCAACGCTGCATGGCGGGTAGCCGATGCACTCAGATGTTCTGAGAACATCGACGATGCCAAGTAGCGCCTTCGGCGAGGTGGGTTAAAAATAAATTATTAGGCCTATAGTGAACCTGTCAACCATTTTTTCTATGCACCTCTCTTGGGGGGTTCACCTGTTTTGTTTTTCTCTTTCTCTCCTTTTCTCTCTTTCTCTGGTTTGTATCCATTCAGCCCCATTCAGCCAACTGTTTTAAGACGTTTATCCCCATCCAAGTATCGATATCTTCCTGGCAAGCGATAGCGAACCAGCATTGTATGGAGAAATCCGGCTTCGCCGGAGAAATTTTTCTGTCGAAAAATGTACAAATTTAACTTGCTCTCAAAAAATATATATATATATGTTGGCTCGCTACCGCTCACCAGGAAAATATTGAAACCTGGATGGGGGTAAACGTCTTAAAACAGTAGGCTGAACGGGGCCGAACGGATACAAGGAAAAGAGAGAGGGAGAGAAAGAGAAAACAAATAAAGGCGAGGTGGGCTCAATTAAGCCGTAACGCAAACATTGAGCCCACCTCGCTGTTTTTGTTTTCTCTTTCTCTCCCTCTCTCCTCGTTTTTTTTTCTTTCTCTCCCTCTCTCTTTGCCTTGTATCCGTTCGGCCCCGTTCAGCCTACTGTTTTAAGACGTTTTCCCCCATCCATGTTTCAATATTTTCCTGGTGAGCGGTAGCGAGCCAACATATATATATATTTTTTTTTTTGAGAGCAAGCTAAATTTGTAAATTTTTCGATAGAAACATTTCTCCGGCGAAGCCAGACATTGCCAATCTCCAAATTAAGAGGAGATGGGTCGTTTTTCTGATCCCCTTTCTTCCTCATGGTTAACCCCATTGGGTGTGACAGGGATCTGCCTTGTGTGGGCCGATCGGCTTTCTGCAGACTCCCGTTTTCTTATGTTTGTGCCATGAAATATATGCAAAACGTTTTCGGACAATCTCGCCGAGGTATTCGCCGAACCATCGCTTAATTCGCCGAAGACGTCGCAGAACATACGCCGAGGATTCGTTTATCCTTCGCATTATTTTATTCAAATATGACAGTTCTCGCCGAGTTCATCGGCGAACCATCGCTCAATTTGCCGATGACGTCGCATAATGTCGCGGGTTCGTCTTACCCATTGGCGACATCGTCGCCGAGTGTAAACTTGTCAACGTTTTTTAACGGCCAAAATCGTTGACGTCGCACAAATTCGTTGTGAATTGACAAGACTACGTCCTCGGCGACGAAAATCGTATGAAATTGCATAAGTGGGAAAGGGGCATTAGTGGAGAGGTGATGGTAGGGTAGGGCTAATGGGGTAGAGGAGAGGTGAGGGGGTGGTAGGGTAGAGTCAGGGATTGTACAAGGATAGGTGAAGGGATAGTAGTGTCTAGAGACTGGGGATTATGTAGAGTGGGGTGAGGGGGTGATAGGATAGGGTCAAGGGGGGGGGGGGCAGCGAACGAGGAGAGAGGTTATAGGGATAGTAGGGCCTAGAGGCTAGGGATTATGTAGAGGGGGCTCATATTAGGGTAAGATATGCTAAGGTAGGGAGTTTGATGGAAAAATGGATAGGCTAGGATATAGTCAATTTTTGTTCCAGCTGATGGTAAATTAAACGCTTTATCAACTCATATCTCAAGACTTAATGGAGTATACAAAATTGTTTTGTCTCTGCATCATATAGATACCAAACATATAATAACACATTTTTCGGTGCAGATATGGAAAAGATATATAAGGACATTAGGTATAATGATTGTTACACATTATTCTGTTCTTATATTGGATGGGCTTGCTACCGTCAATAAATGGATAGGTTATTATGGACACTTTCATTGCCCATCCCATGCCCTTATCATGTTCAGTGTACTCTGGTATTAACCCACTGAGCCCCAGCTAGTTATAAATAAATGTACCACCAGGGACCGGCAGGATTTGATATTTTGTTTTCCAGAAACAAAGCGAATGGGTTATGAATGAAGGAAAAACCACAAAAAAAACGATAACAAAATAAACAAATTGGTCCTACGGAGCCCCCGAAAACGGATTTTAGAAGAGTAAAAAAATGAAGGCAAAAACACCCAAAAAATATGTTTTGCGCACTCACGCGCACACGGTTGGACTTTGAGATTTCAACCAACGCCAAGGTTGCGTGGGATACTTACACAGTTTCCATAGAAATCTGAGCCCTCTAGATGCCATAGGACCGGAGTAATTGGGACCGGAGTACCAGTGATGACACGTTGTCGTCGCTGGGGTTTAGCGTTACATACATTGCCAACGAGAGGTTGTCGTCGCTGGGGTTCAGTGGGTTAAGGGATTTATTATTATTATTATTATTGTAATTGTAATTATTATTAAATTTTAATAATTATTTTCATTATTACTATTATTAGGAGTTCTATCCTACGGCAATATTGTAATCGTTAAATTTTCAAATTCTTCCAAACTATTCTTCCACGCCGCAATAACTCCAGAACCGCATGTCTGATCGCTACCAAACTTTGACACAAGGTGCATTTTTGTATTGTTCAACTAATGATATGCCAAACATCCAAAATAGCAGCCGCATTTCCGAAAAATTTCAGATGTAAATACCGTCTCTTTCACTCATAGGAAATTATTGTGCTTTGGTATATTTGGACTCCACTACCAATACTCCACAAATGTTATAGAAAAGGTATTGCCCTGCACATGGGGAAAGTAGTACAGGAAAAGAGACAGACAGAAGCAGCTAAGGTTAGGTAGAAGTTGCCAAACCTCAATCTAGATAGGACCAGCCCTTACTCTTTTTAAGAAGTTCATGCCGTTAGTTTGATGATTTGAAGACCTTTCGCCCCACTTCTTTGTCAACATTTAGACCTTTCGTGCCTTTTAGGTGTCGATTTTCTCCTGGCGAGCGAAAGCGAGCCTGTAATTTTGAAGGGGGAGCAGCCGGGACAAACATTTGAATATTTATCTTGAAGGGGGACTAGGTGGGGGGGGGGGGGGAGGATTTCGTTTAAGCTTGATGGATGTCTAGCGAGGAAACTGAAAAATACATAAATATATAAATAATTAAATATATACATAAACTATTATATAGACCAAAAAATAACAACTACCCCTCTATGTCAGACTAATACACAGACATGGCATGGCACTGAGAGAGAAGTACGTGTACCTTTGGTGTTTGTGTGGAGGTAATGATGACACAATTGGAATTACGATACGATACGGTTAAATACTACGGAACTCAGATGTGACGTGATACTTATACGGTTGGCCAAATAAGTTGTGTCTCCGCTGTCATTACGGTTGGCCAAATAAGTTGTGTCTCCGCTGTCATTACGGTTGGCCAAATAAGTTGTGTCTCCGCTGTCATTACGGTTGGCCAAATAAGTTGTGTCTCCGCTGTCATTACGGTTGGCCAAATAAGTTGTGTCTCCACTGTCATTACCTTTTGCCCGCTGTGTGCTGTACTAATGTCTGTCAGATGTTGAATAGGGTGCGTAATATAGGAACATGTTTATATATCTCACTCGAACGAAGAATTAAAGCTTAGATAGTACTGATACCAATTATTATTGATCGAAATATACTTGTTGCCACGACATCACTTATTTGGCCGAGTATACCAGTTGACATTTACGAGAATACCACATTCTACTTAATCCTTTCAGCACCATGAGTGCTATTTACCTTTGATACTGGCTATAATAAGACGATTCTATGGAGTTTAAGGCGGATTTATGTTACTAAAAGGGTCTATTGAGATCATATCTACCCATTTGCGTCCTAGAGGTAGATTATAAGCTAAACAAAAATGTCTAATGGTAACCAGAATGAGATGAATATTTAGTAACGGTGGTGAAGGGGTAAACATAATTCCCTGCAATACTTTATCTTTCAGCACTATCTTCAGGTAACACACACCATCTTTTCGATCATTATTCAATTATTATTTTAATTTTTATTTTCTATGTGATTGAGGGAGGCAAAAGGCAGAACTGCCTATAGCGAGTGCCTCCCCCATAGTTGAAAGAGTGACAGGGCCAAAATCAAGCGATGTTCGAGCCAAAATGCCTGGACACACAGAGTTTCAAGCAATTTAAGTCATAGGAAGAGGGAAAGACTGATTCTGGGAGAGAGTTCCAAAGCTCAGCTGTTGAGTAGAAGAAAGTTTGAGAGTAACATTTCACTCTTGGGTTGGAGAGTTGCACAGAGTATTGGTGGGATTGAGTTGCAAGACGGGTACCACGTGCCCTACGTAAAGGAGGTGGTATACACTGGGAAAGCTCTGAGGAACACTGATTATTATAGTAGCGATAGAATAGCGAGAGAGATGCAACATTGCGGCGGACAGAGAGAGATTGCAGAGAGTTAGTGAGTGGACGGGAGTTAATGATACGAAAGGCCTTCCTTTCAACTTTGTCTAGGAGAGCGGTGTGAGAGGACCCTCCCCACACATGTGAACAATACTCAATACAAGGACGCACTATGCCCCTGTACAGAGCAAGAAGCTGTGCATGGGAAAAGAACCCCCTAAGGTGGTTGAGCACACCCAGCTTCTGAGAGGCTGCCTTAGCAAGACTGGTAATATGGTCCTTCCAACTGAGAGCAGAAGAAAAAGAGACACCAAGAATATTGAGAGAAGATGAACGATTGATTTTTTTATTGTTGAAGAATAAGGGATAGTCCACTGGGAGATCCTGACGGGTAGATAGATGGAGAAATTGGGTTTTGGAAGCATTAAAGGTAACAAGGTTTTCTCTGCCCCAATTGGAGATAGTATTTAGATCAGAATTTAAGAGTTCTATGGCTTCATTACGTTTGTCATTGAGGGATTGCTGGCTGGGGCGTTCTGAAAAACTAATGGAGTAGTGTAAGGTTGAGTCGTCTGCATATGAATGGATGGGAATTGAGGTACAGTTGAGGAGATCATTTATAAAAATTAGAAAGCGAATAGGAGATAGGACAGAGCCCTGAGGAACACCGGAGTTTATAGGGTGAGGAAGTGAACAATGGCCGTCCACAACCGCGGCTATGGAACGGCCGGGAAGGAAATTAGAGACAAAGTCACAGATGGAGGGATAGAAACCGAAGGAGGGTAGTTTAGAAATTAAAGATTTGTGCCAGACTCTATCGAAAGCCTTCGATATGTCTAGTGCAATAGAAAAAGTCTCACCGAATTCCCGAAAGGAGGATGACCAAGAGTTAGTAAGATATGAAAAAAGATCACCAGTAGAGCGATCCTTAAGGAAGCCGTACTGGCGATCTGAGAGCAGATTATGAGAAGAGAAATGCTTAAGAAATTTGGAAGCAAGAATAGTTTCAAAAACTTTAGAAAGACAAGAGATAAGAGCAATTGGACGATAGTTGGAGGGTTGAGAGCGGTCACCCTTCTTTGGGACAGGTTGAATGTGAGCAAATTTCCAGCATGAAGGGAAGACGTTAGAGGATAGACAGAGACGAAAGAGTTTGCCTAGGCAGGGAGTTAGCACGGAAGCACAGTTTTTGAGAACAACAGGAGGAACACCGTTCGGACCGTACGCCTTAGTAGTATTAAGCCCAGAGAGGGTAGAAAGTACATCTTTAGAAGAGATTAGGATATTAGGCATAAGTAAGAGAGAGGAGGGTGGAGAGGGAGGAATAGCACCGGAATCATCCAAGGTGGAGTTTCTAGCAAAAGTTTGAGCGAAGAGTTTAGCTTTGTCAGAGGAAGAATTGATGGTTGTGGCATCAGAGTGGAAAAGGGGAGGGAAAGACGAGGAAGATAAATTGTTGGAGAGGTTTTTGGCTAGATGCCAGAAAGGTTGGAAAGAGCTAGAGTTGGATAGTTCAGTGCATTTATTATTGAATTGATGAAAGAGTGTTTGGCAAGTCAAAGAACAGATTTGGCTTGATTCCGGGCAGAAACATAGGAAGAATGAGAGTCTTGATTTTTAAGGCGTCGGTACCGTTTGAATGCTTCCTCCTTATTGCGGACAGCAATAAGTGTAATTTTGTGTAATTTTGTATAATCTTGTGTAATTTCTTACGTGAACAGCTTTCTATAAAGAATCTTACGATGAAGAGGTAGGGTATATTTATTAGTTTATACATTATATATTTATTATTGTTTTAGTTTCCTCCATAGACCTCCATAAAGCTTAATAAATTATCTTCAAGATCCTCCTTCGAGGTAAATTTGTACATTTTTCGGTAGAAATATGTCCCGTCCGAACACCCACTCCTCCGAAAATACAGGCTCGCTATCGCTCGCCAGGAAAAAAAATGACACTTAACTCATAAACTGCAAAGCCATGGTAGTTCAAACCCTCCCGCCAAGTGAAGCCATTTGGTTCTATTCTGATGAAAATCGTCATATATAACATAATTTATACAGTACATAATTATTACTTATCCATATGCGCTTATTTTGCTTTGAATATGAACATATGAACATTGGAAAGCAATAAAACAAGTGGTAACAGCAATTGCCGACTTGCGAGTTTTGTTCTATAAGGAAGTTAGAGCTGTAGATAACGATATTTAACAGAATTTACAGCTAAAATACGGTCGTAGTACATGTATAAATACATAAAACCCAATTCAACATACCATTTATCCATCAGAAACGCACATTATTATTGCATTTCTGTTTAATTCCGATGTTCACCGATCCAACTTCCTTATAACCTGAAATTTGCAAGTGGTCAATTGGCTGGTGAAAATTGTATATTTTAGCCCCACGTCGTAATCTGACCTTGACCACGAGAGAGATAACACCTTCCCTCTCTGTTTAGCATGGTACTGAGACTCAAGGGGAGCTCTCAGACTGGCTTAGAGGGTCGGAGATACACTCCTCCACCCTCCTCTCTCTCTCCCACCCGTCCTCCCACGAAAATACTCGATAAATATCAGGGATAAAAGGGAAAATACCTGATAATTGAGGAGGGCGGATGAGGGGGGAAAAGGGAAGGGGGAGGGGGGGGGACACATGTGTGGGAGTGATAGAAAGTAAAGGAGGGGAATTATCTCACCTAATCACAAATTTCTTTGTTTTGAGTGCCACTGGGGTGTTTTCTAAGGTTTCTTTCATGCTCTGGATCTATAGACGACGGTCGCAGTGCACCAGAAAAACCTCTATTGAGGACAGTTGCCATTTATGGGTTAAATGGCACAAAAAGTTTTGATAATGATAAACAAATGGAACGGAATGTCTTAGATTCGACAAACTAATGGGGTGAGCATTTTAAAATCTCAAAACTAATGGGGCTAAACATATGGGAAAAAGGGGTTCAGAAAAAGCAACTACCTTCCCCTTAACCCCCTTCTGTACTGGCAACGTCTTTTTATATATTATTCTGGCTACTATAGACGATATTATTCAGTTCAAAAAGGGCCTCTAGCAATTACAAGGCTTCGAAGTATCTCACTTAGCCATTTTTACTACCACAGATCGTTCTTAGTCTGCACAACATTGTCTAAATATGGCTAGAAATTAATTTCAAATACGACACCCGTACAGAGGGGGCTAAGGACTAATATTTTCCACAGCTCTGGGGCTGAAATACTGGAGCAATTACAGAGACCAAGCTAATGAACATGGAGGATTGATAAGCCTACAATGTTACCATTACCAGTGCAGGCAGAAATTTCAAGGGAATTTCGTTTGTTTTCCCCTTATCCCTTTCTATACCGGGGCACCATCATTTAGGTGTCGTATATACTGGTATATAGTTAATTATTATATAGTATATAGTTTATAACTAGACAAATAAAACGCTCTATGAAGAAATGAACAATGACAATTTCGCTCCACACCTTGTTGTTACTATACCATAGTTTAGTCACTTAACAAATATTTGTGGACCTCCTATATTATATGTTCTATAATATAGGCTATCTGGGTTGATTATTGGATGGAACATGCTTTTCAATATATAGTATATATAGCTTTGTAGTATATGTACAGAAAATCATGCTCCTAAATTTGATTCCAGGGATATACTTCCATAATTAGAAATAGGTGAGGTCCACAAATGTTCATGAATAGCTGTTAATAGAAAACGATAACGTACGCATCTCTTTATGCACTCGTTCTCAAGTCTACAAGCAGCTGCCCCTAATATTGTTCCAGCAAAACAATATATATATATAAATATAAAATAAATATATAATACATATATATACAAATAAATAAATACAAATATAATAATAATAATTAAAGTAAGAATCCTGCCAGCCAATCAACGCGCTGCAAATCACCTTCCCTTTAAACCAGCTGAGTTTGACATTTCCCACAACTTTACCACACCCGCCCGGGCAGCCAATCAGGAGCCTCCGTTGTCGGAGCACTTTAAGACTGAGCCAGCCGAGCACACATCTCCACTTTTCAAATCGCTCTCGCTTCCTCCACCAGCCGTTTCTTCAAGTTGCAATAGGTCTATAACATCAGTGCAAGCCCCATACTCCCGTAAGCCACTACAAGACCTTTTCAACCATCTCCTTGGGACTTATTACGAAGAGAAAAGACCCGAGGAGGGAGAAAGAAACCTTCAAAATGCGCGGCTAGGGAAAGTACTGCCCTGGCGGCTGGCTCAACCTAACACAGCATGCCAAATCGTGAGGCGTAGCTATAGAGGAGGGGGGGGGGGGGCTGCAGACAGCACTCACGTCACGGACTCCACTGGGCTCGCCAGCCAGCAACTCCCTACCTCTCCCTCACCTGTACAGTGATGGAAGCTTGGCCAAACCTGCTCCAGCCAACCAGCTTGCTTACCATCCACCAATAACGTCCACCTCTGGCCTACAACAACTGTCCACTGCTGACCAGATACACCATCAGTATCCTGGTGCTTATCGTCATATTGCATGCTTACACACTATTAGCCAAGCAATTCAAGAGGGGTGACAAGTAGTAGATGGGACTGAAGACTTCGAGAAGACATATTGGCCAGCTATGAGGTGGTGAAGACTGCTCCAGAAACAACCCCGACTTTTTAAAGGACCCTTAATGGGCCCGAAAGAGATTAATGGAAAGAGAGAAAAATGTTTGACAAACCCAGTGGTTTCAACCAATTAAAACTAGATGAGTTCTTATAGAACAAAAAGAAAGAGAACACGATAGACTCATGAATAAATAATAGGATGCATTGTTGAGAAAGATAGCTGTTAATGTTAGAGAAGGCTTCATGCCATTTAGCTATAGATAGGATAGGATCTTATAGGGTAATAAGTGAAGGGGATTACTAAGAATCATACGGGGATCTGTTTATATAATGATTAATGATAACTGGGTTATGCCATTTATTAAAGAATAGGAATTAATCATGTTTGTGATATGTTAGACCTAGCTTGAGAAATAGTCAGGAAGGACACTAGTCAGTTTGATGAAATAAATTGTTTATGTATAAAGGAAACTGTTCAAACCGTCCCCAAACTCCGACACACAGATTTAACGCGAGACCAACACCTCAAAACGCTCGACCCCTTCCCATGGTGACAAACTCAAACCAGGGGGGGATGTTTCCAGTAGAGTACAGAGAAACCGAGACTCAATCAAAGATCGCGATGCCAGAAGGAGGAGAAAATTTTCCCCTAAACCTCTCATAGAAGGGCGATATGACGAGGTTAATATATTAGAGAGACAAACGCCTTGCAAAACAATAGTGATCAATGGGAAAGCAGCAAACATGTTAATAGATACAGGGGCCAATAGAAGTTGTTTTTTGGAAAATTTTGTGAAAAATAATCAGAGAGAACTAGGACCCCTAAACCAAACTAGTATTCAGTTGGGAGAACTATTACCCTGGTGGTACAGTGAAAGGGAATTAAATTCACCACAGATTTGTTTGTCCTATTGGGAAAATCCAATAGTGGAGTAGATGAATATCTGGGAATAGATCTAATGAGTCAATGGGGGGTCACCATACAGTGTGGCCCGAAAGATACTACGACCACACTACGGCCCCAAATAGTAGCTACCACGGGAAAAATTTCTATCCCCCCTAAAACATGGAGAATGATAACAAAATCCCAGATACCACGGAATGACTGCCGGGATTTTTGAACCAGATGCACAAAATGAAGCTCGAATATCTCCCACGTTCATTACTATGGATCAGAGAAAATTAGTTCTGGCTAAATTCGGAGAGTCTACGATCAATTACCAAAAGGGAAGACTGTTAGGACAAGTTACACCCGCACTACCCACCACGGTTGGGACTAGCGGACCAACTAGCTTACCTGAGATCCCAAAACAATTGACGTCAGAGACTAAGCCGCTACTTTACATGAATTACTATGGGCATATAGAGACATATTCGCCCAAAATGAAGGGGATCACGGATCAGCCGAACACGACACAAACACGAAATACATACCCAAGGACCCCCTATCAGAAAACCCTATAGATGAGAAAATCCAATCATGAAACAGAAGGAACAGGTGGATGATATGCTTAAGCAAGGGATAGTAGTGGAATCATACAGTCCGTGGTCGTCACCGGTAGTCCTAGTAAAAAAAATTGATGGGTCTACTCGGTTCTGTGTGGATTACAGAAAACTGAATGATGTTACTATCAAAGATGCTCAACCCCTACCTCGCATTGATGACTCGTTGGAATCATTAAATGGGTCAACGTGGTTTTCTACTCTAAACCTACAAAGTGGGTACTGGCAAGTACAGGTCAGGTCGGAGGACCAGGAGAAAACCGCGTTCGCCATGAGCGAAGGTAAACTCTACCAGTTCACAGTTTTACCCTTTGGAGTTTGTAATGGACCAGCCAGTTTTACTCGAGTCATGGATGAAGTACTGAGGGGATTAACTTGGAAGACTTGCCTAGCTTACCTGGATGATATCATACTATTTTCGAACAATTGGGAGGAACACGTTAACCGACTACAAGAAGTATTAGAGAGAATTCGGAGGGCAGGACTAAATTTGAAATCTTCCAAGTGCCAATTAGGGGCCTGCGAAGTAGCATACTTAGGACATGTGGTCTCCAAGAAAGGTATCCAACCTGACCCCCTAAAAGTAAAAGCTATCGCAGAGATATCTCCTCCCACCACTGTTAAAGGAATCAGAGCGTTTTTGGGAATGGCTTCCTATTATCGGAGGTTTATACCTAATTTTTCAAAAATTGCTCGACCCATGACTAAGAGACTTGAGAAAGGGAGAACATTTGACTGGGATCAGAACTGTCAAATGGCTTTCGATCACCTCAAACAAAAACTTACCTCCAACCCCATTGTTTGTCATCCTGATTTCACCAAACCTTTCCAATTGTACACAGATGCCTCTGACGAAAGGCTAGGGGCAGTCTTGGACCAGAAGGTTGATGGAAAAGAAGGAATAGTGGCATGCGCCAGCAGGACACTCAATAAGGGCGAGAAGAATTACAGTGTTACAAACTAGGAATGTCTGGCTTTAGTCTGGGCTGTACAATATTTTCGTTCTTACTTAGCCGGAGTTCATTTCGAAGTAATCACGGATCACCATAGTTTACAGGGGCTCAGAAAAATGAAAACAGAAGATGGATTGTTTGTTAGGTGGAAAAGGATCCTAGAGGAATATACTTTCGACGTTAGGCATCGACCAGGTAATCTACATACCAATGCCGATGGTTTATCCAGATTACCGGTAGCCCCAGTCCGACGCACTCGACCCAAAAAGATTTTTTTTTATCCGATACCAAACGGTGGGGATAAATTAAAATTTTCTGAAGGGGCCTGGAGGGACTCTAAGGATCGTGTGGTATTAGATTATCTTGAGGCTAAACACATGATTAAAATTATCCACGGACAAGAAGGGAAGGGAGCTCATTTAGGTCAGTCCAGAGTTTTGAAACAGTTTAATGAAAGGTACTGGACCTCACGAGCTGACAAAGTTGTTAAAGAAGTGATCCAAAGTTGTTTGGGGTGTCAGAGGGGGAAAGACGGACGAAGACCCAAACAAACCCCCGGACACATTATTGCCGGAAAACCGTGGGAAAAACTATCTGTGGACATTATGGGACCTCTGCCCAGACAGACGAACAAAAGGTACATCCTGACCTGTGTTGACGTCTTTTCAAAGTACACGGTTGCTTGTGCCATTCCGAACAAGAAAGCTGAGACCGTAGCTAAGATTATTCTTGAGAAAGTAATTTTTGTGTATGGCACTCCCGATTGTATTCTGAGTGATAGGGGAAAGGAATTTAATAATGAAATTTGGCAACAATTGGGGGATACCTTGGGTTACCAGATTCAACATACCTCCTCGTATTATCCACAGGGGAACGCTGTATGTGAAAGGAATCATCGGTTACTAGCGAATTGCATACGAGCTAGCCTAAGTTCACAAGGGGAAGAAATATCCCGAGGGTGGCCGGGACTATTGCCAGAAATTAAATGGGGAATCAATACCACCATTTGTAGAACTACCGGGTATTCTCCCTATGAAATTATCTTTGGAATTACTCCGAAAATATCTCAAGAACGACTACTACCCTATCCCATCAATTCCGCCAAATATTCTCGACCAGAACATTATTTACAAGGTCAAGGGGAAGGACGGCAACAAGTTCATCATCACGTTACGCAACAGCAGCCCGAGAAACCTACCTTAAAGAATCCATATTACCGGGGGAATATATTCTGATAAAGAGACATGATCCCACACAGGCCGGTAAACTGGAAGAGAAATATGAAGGTCCATTCAGGGCTGTGGAATTAAATGGACCATACCAAGTCCTATATGTGCATCATGGGAGCATTGTTTCGGCTACACATATTCACCATACTAAGCGGTAAGAGGGAATTCTCCCCTCAGATATGAGCGAGTGGAGTAGCGAGGAAGAAAGTGAGGAAGATATGGAATCAGGGGCCGATAATTCTGATGACTTCTTGACTCATTATGAGGCAGAAGATCACCTTCCGAGAGGGGATTATACGGGGGTCTTTCCGTTCTGGCGGTCGTCCAGTAGGAACCAAAACGAGAGTTATTCTAGGTCAGAACGAGACAGAAGTGAAAAGTCCGAGGAAATTATAATGAGCGAGGAGGGGAAACTCCGAGAATATACCCAGGACCATAACTCTACGGATCCCGAAAGAAAAGTTTCAGATCCCGAGAAAGATTTCAATGAGACTCTAAGTAGTGAGGTAGAATCTCCCAGAGAAGAAATGATAAAAAAAGGGTATTTCCTGAGGCTAAAAATATATTTAGTTCTTCTTCAACTAAAATAAATAATTCACAGGAAAACAGAGTGACTGGCTCCCCGGGGAAGAGCCCAGTAAATTTACCGAAATCAACAGGCCCTGCTGAAACAGTTACACGAAGTGGTAGAATTAGCAGTCCACCAATCAGGTATCCGGACGAGGTTATAAATAGAACCCCTGGGGTGCATGCCTGTCAGTTGAAAGGCACCATGCCTCCCCCAACTGACCCTCGGTACCGGCTTCGTCGTCTCATAGCTATCGTCGACGGAAAAGAGCAGAGAATACAGACCACGAGAACTTTAAAGCAACTCCTCAACCAACCGGGTCAAGTTTTACTAGCCAAGACTGCGGTCGGGAATCAAAATCCAGCAATCCAATTACATAGGTGTATTTGTGAACACAGTGGACTGGTTGATTGGCAGAACGATGGCAGGGATTTCAAAGGGATAGTATTGTGGCTATCAGGAGCTCGCCTTAATTTAGCACGGGATGATAAAGTAAGAATCCTGCCAGCCAATCAACGCGCTGCAAATCACCTTCCCTTTAAACCAGCTGATTTTGACATTTCCAACAACTGTTACGCTGGCCAGCTTGCCAGAATGTACCCGTAACTCGCTAGCACTCGCCAGGGCAGTGAAATGGGCTATAATAATCGTAGAACGATGTTCTTTCTTTCATAGTGTTCATGTTGTCACAGACAGATCAGTGGTGGTCTTTATTCTTGTCTGTGACACTTGGAAGTATTTTATATCATTGATAGAGTATAAGATATGTTGTGTGAAGTTGTAAGGAGAAAGAGAGCGAGCAGCAAGGTGGTATTATGTGCGTGTGTATGTACGTGTGCCTTCCTCGCTCGGGCGGAGTTTCCCATGCTTGTGATTGGCCGGCGGGCCTGGCGCGTCATATGACGCCTGCTCCTCATGACGTAGTCGTCTGTGATTGGGTGCCGCTGTCTTTGTTAGTGCTGGGGGGCTCCTACTCGCGTGTCTCCTGGAGAGCTTGGCATAGCGTGCTTGGTCCTACATGTCCCTTGCAATCTGTCCCCAATCTAACCCCCTGTACTACTGTTTCTCTCTCTGAACTTCTTCTTTTCCAATACTTCTCATCTTTATTCATTTATTTATCCCTTCTGGTTCTCGCATACGACTTCCATAGTCGGCCAGTCGTATTACCAGCACCAGTTCTCACATACATGTTTTGCACTAGCTTTAGGGATTATTAGAGTCATAGTCACATGGTAGCATAGTATTGGGGTGCTTCTAATTATTGAGCTGTTCTTTCCTACTATTTAATGCTAGACAGTGGAGGGTATATTTCGTCGTTGTCTGAGTTATGTATGTGGCAAGCCAGAGCCTGTACGACTTCGACGAAGCTAGGTAGCCTGTAACCCTTGTGCATATTTTTCCTTTGCGAGTGTAGCAGTATACAAGTGAAGGGCTTTTGCCTACTCTAACTTATATGCTTGCTACCTCATTTTGTTGACCTTTGTGGAGCGCCAGGGTAAGACCAGATACTTGAGATCTGGACTTACCAAGAGAGCCTCCAAGTCACTTAACGTAACATAAGGGAAATCTGTTCAAGGGGAGACAGTAGGCTACGAGCATGCTTGCGCTCTGCCTAGTTTCCTGGTACCTTTTATGCCACTGCTAGACTTTATTAGTGAGAAAGACAGCATTGTGTTTATTAACTTTAATTGTGTATGCTTTAGGACTTATTCACGCCATATTTTAGCCTAGGTTGATGCATAGTGCACAACTCAGTTTGGCTGTTACGTTGGCTAAGGAAGTACTGTTTTGAGTGGCTATTATTAGTGATGTCACAGAGTTGTTGCACTCCCTTGTTTTATATATATGTATCCTACTTATTGGTGTATTTAAGATACACGCTTTGGTGTCCTGCCCATACATTATTTCTGTTCTATATTGACGAGCATCTTTGAGCATCAGACGTTTTCAGAAGATTCTTTATCTGATTGCTGTAGGACTAGACTTCCAGTGTTTTCATAGAACATTGAAGAGTTTAGTGTGAGTACAGACTCACACTAAAGTTAACGTAAGCATATACTCCTTTATTAAATCTTGTTATAGTTTATTCAAGCATTGTTATTACTTAAGAGCATTTTATTAACGTAAAGTACTCCTGTTGTGAGTAGGCTTTGCCGTCACCGGAAAGCCTTTGTAGAAGTGCACTAAAACCCAGTTAATTGATACCCCGTTATCCAGTAGATTAACTCTGGAGGGTTTAAGTGTTTTGTTCACCGGCATAATAGTTCGATGGTTTGGAATTAGCATACCGTTGTTGCAGATATAGCCTATCTTCTAGTCCATTATTAAGTGCCCTTGTTTATTTCGTAGTGCCGGTCGTAACAAATGGCGACCTTAGACCAGTATATAGTGAACTGAATATTGCAGGGTTTTTTTTGGGGGAGAAATCTTATTGCCATTTGGGGTTGAATTTATTTCTCGCATTGTTGGCAGTGGACATTGTTTTGAGGAAATATAGAACTTGTTGGAGTTTATTGGTGGCCTAGTATTGCTCTCAAGAACATCTTCGAATATTTTTGGTGAATAAAGCTACGCGAGAGTTTGGCTATTTTTGTCTTGACTTGAGATTTGTTTTGTTTTATTCCATCATGTCACTGGACGGGTCTGAGCATAGTGAGGGCACAGTGCGAGAGACAGGCGAGGAGGTGGAGAAGGTGGAGTTGTTTAACGGCGTTCGGGTGGTGAACAATGAGGAGGATGCTCGGATTTTTTTGGAGGAGCCTGTGTCGGCGGACCGTGTGTCAGGGCTAGACCGGTACGGACTGCAGTGTGTAGCCACGGTCTTAGGGTTTTCCGGTACTAGCGGTTTGTCGAGAAGTGAGCTGGTTACCTGTGTGCTGGCTGGGGTACATGGGGGTTCGGGTGGAGTGGGAGCTGGGGCACCTTCGTCCCAGCCCCCATTCCACTCAACTCCTATTGTGGCGCCCCCTCGGGTTCCGCAGCCGAGTACGTTCCCGCAGGCCGATGCCCGCTGGCGGTTGGGTATGCCTCTAAGTGACTCACGGGGTGGGTCCCCGGTAGTAGCACCCCCTCCTCAGGGTTTGACTCCCGAGATGTTGTTTCAGCTCGAGCTCGCCAAACTTAAGCAGCAGGAGCGACAGGCCGAGCTCAAGCAGCAGGAGCGACAGGCCGAGCTCGAGCAGCAGAAGCATGAGTCTGAGCTCAAGTATAGGTATGAGGCTGAGCTCAAGCAGCGAGAGGCTGAGCTCAAGTTTGAGTCTGCAAGGTATTGTGCCGATATTGACCTAGAGAAAACTTGTGTAGAGGTGACGAGGAACCGGGTCGTTCAGGGAGGTCGAGCCCATGACCAGTCCCTGTCGCATCTACTAAAGTTGGTTCCAGTGTTTGATGAGTTAGGAGTTACAGAATTCTTTCTCCGTTTTGAGAAAAAGTGCCGGGAGCACCAATGGCCCGAGGAGAAGTGGGCAGCCCTTGTTTCTTCACGATTGACGGGGAAAGCACTCAAGGCGTACGATGCTTTGCCCCTAGATTCCTGTGTGAATTATGAGTTGTTGAAAGAGGCTGTCCTGAGGGCGTATGAGCTACAGCCAGAGACCTATAGGCTGAAGTTTAGGGTGGTTCCAAAAAGAAAGGAGAGTACTTTCCAGGAACACGCTAGAGAGCTGTCAGATGCATTTGAAAATTGGTTGAGGTCGGAGAAGGCAACTACTTTTGATGCAGTAAAGCAATTAGTGTTGTTAGAACAATTTTTTAAATGTACTGGCAGAGACTTTACTCTTAACTTGAAAGAAAAGCGACCGAAAACTCTGCAGGAGGCGGCTGAGCTGGCTGACCTCAGGTTGTCATTGATTCATGGGTGCGGGTCTGCACAGAGAGCTGAGGCAGGTAACAAGGGGCGTACCAGTCCACCCCCCCGAATTAATGACACAACTAATTATCCATTTAAGAGTACTGTTGCCAATTATGATCCCAAGTCGAATCCCTTCCCGTTAAAGAAAGGCCAGGTCCCTTACCCACCTCAGGGGAAGTCCAAGAGTGAAGTGGAATGTTTGAAGTGTCATAAGAAGGGGCATATTGATCGCTCATGTCCGAGCGCACCGCCTACAGCAGTGGTGTCACTAGTGAGCAACATCGGCGTGTCTTTGAGGTCTTCCGCGTTTGCCCGGGGTAAACAGTCGGTTGCGAAGTCATCGCCGGTGCAGAAGCAGCAGGAGGGCTCGTCACCCGTCCGAGATGTTTTTTGTGGTCATAGGGGGCACGGCACTGTGAGGTGGGCTGGTGTGGAGCATAGGCTTGAGTTGCTGCGTGATACGGGCGCTTCCCAGACACTTGTTAAGAATTTCACTGGCAAGCCTATTAACGCGGCTCGGGTTGTGGTGGTTCAAGGCATCAATGCTACGCGGTCTTACCCGCTGGTTAGAGTGGAGCTTGAGGTGGACGGTGTGACACGGGAGTTGGATGTGGGTGTGGTGGAGAAATTGCCAGTTGAGGGGGTCGACCTCCTTCTCGGCAACGACTTTGCGGTGCCCACTTCCGAGGTACCACCCTTAGTCGTTGCCGAGAGGGCGGCCGACACGAGTAGGGAGGGGCAAGAGTGGCTCGAGAGGTGCCAGATGCCGCAGATGGCGTGTGCTGTCACCAGGTCTCAGTCCGCTCAGGTGTCACAGCCTAGTACCCAAGTTTTAGACCAGCGGAGGAAGGGTCGGAAGGGTCGGAAGGAGAAAGTCAAGGCTGGTCGGGTTGAGAGTTTGAATCCAGCGACACTCCTTGGTGACTCGGTACTTGCACCCATTATGAGGTCCGGAGTGGCCCCAGAACCTGTCCCCCCTAGTGACATGGTAGGGCGTGTTAGCACTCCGCGACAGAAACGTTCCCAGGCGAAGCAGGCAAGGCTTGAGCAGCCCAGTATTGGGGGTGGCCACAAGTTGCTTCAGGAGCATTTAGATAGGTTGGCACCCTCGGATATATGTCGGTTGCAAGTAGAAGATCCTGGGCTTGAGAGTTGTGGGAACAGGGCTATTGAACTCGACGAGGACGGGGATGCAAAGCCGGGAGATTTTTTTCATGTTGGGGGAATCCTGTACCGCCGTTTTTTGGATCCCAGACGTAGTTGGGATGGTGGGGCAAGAGTGGTTGACCAGTTGGTGGTCCCTGAGAAGTGTCGTGATAGCCTGTTGTGGTTGGCGCACGATGTTCCGTTGGCAGGTCACTTGGGTGTGAGAAAAACGTTGGCCTCATTATCTCGGTTGTTCTGGTGGCCAAGTATTAAAGCCCAAGTTTCGGCCTGGGTGGCGATGTGTGGTACCTGCCAGAGGGTGGGAAAGCCGAATCAGAGCATACCTAAGGCTCCGTTGCACCCAGTGCCTGCTATTGGTCCTCCCTTCAGCAAGGTTATCATCGACATGGTAGGCCCTCTGCCTCCCACTAGTGCAGGTAACAGGTTTTTGCTAACCCTCATGGATGTCTCCACTCGCTACCCTGATGCATACCCTATGAGAAATGGCAAGTCTAAAACTGTTGTGCGAAACTTGCTGTTGTATTGCTCGAGATACGGATACCCGCAGGAAATTCAGTCGGACCAAGGGTCGAATTTCACGTCCACACTCTTTAAACAGACCATGCAGCAGCATGGGATTAATACGGTTGTCTCTTCAGCTTATCACCCAGTGAGTCAAGGGGTGTTGGAAAGATGGCATTCCACTTTGAAAAGCATGTTGCGGTGCTACTGTTTGGAGAACGGCAAGGATTCGGACCTAGGGTTACCGTACGTTTTGTTTGCGGCACGAGAGGTACCTGGGGAGAGCCTTGGGTTTAGCCCCAACGAGTTAGTTTTCGGGCATCAGGTTAGAGGTCCTCTGAGCATGGTGAGAGAGATCTGGGAAGGGACTGTGCTGCCATGTTCTCTAATTAAGTATGTCCTCGAGAGTAGAGACAGGATGCTGAAAAGCCTGGAGTTGGCAGGGAGAAATTTGGTAGATAATCAGGCCTTGATGAAGGATCGGTATGACATCAAAGCAAAGCTCCGGGAGTTTGTGGTAGGACAGGAGGTTTTGGTCTTATTGCCCTTAGTAGGCCATCCCCTGTCGGCCAAGTTTGTCGGTCCTTACAAGGTCGTGCGGAAGTTGTCTGACCTAGATTACCTTGTGGCTACTCCGGATAGGCGGAAGAAAAATCAGCTCTGTCATGTGAACCTGTTAAAAGAGTTCGTGAGGCGCTCACCTGAGCAGCCTAATGTCTCTGTGTTGGTCTGCAACGGCCAAGGTGGAGAAGGAGAGGGGGGCAGTGAGGCACAGGTGGAGGAGAGTTGGGATTGTCATGTCTCGGCGGATCAGTGGGCGGGGAACACGAACCAGGTGGCTGTGGAAGCGCTTGAGCACCTGCCTGAGCAACAGCGTGCAGCGATCCAGCACCTGTTTAGTTTATATCCCACTGTGTTTTCCGAGCACCCAGGCCTCACAACTCATGCGGTGCATGATGTGGACGTTGGAGACCACCCCCCCTTTAAATCACTGCCCTATCGTGTACTTCCCATTAAACTTCCGGCTCTCCGAGCAGAGTTAGGCTACATGTTGGAGAGGGGGCTGATAGAAAAATGGGCGGTTAGGTGGACATCTCCCGTCACTCTGCAGCCTAAACCAGACGGCAAGGTCAGGTTTTGCATTGACTTCAGGCGGTTGAACGGCTTAACCCCCACCAATGCCTACCCTCTTCTCCGCGTAGATGACAGTGTTGACAAGATCGGGTGTGCACGTTACCTCACAAAGGTAGATCTTGTCAAGGGTTACTGGCAAGTGCAGTTGTCTGAGCGGGCGAAGCAGGTGTGCGGATTTGTGGTGGATGGGAACACTTACCGTTGCAACGTTATGCCGTATGGGCTGAAGAATGCACCTGCAACTTTCCAATGCCTGATGAATGAGTTAGTAGCGGAGATCCCTAACTGCACCGTTTATCTAGATGATGTGATTATCTACGATGATGACTTTGAAAGCCATTGCGAGCACATCGGGGCACTGTTCAGGAAGCTGAGTGAGGCTCATTTGGTGGTCAATCTGGGCAAATGTGATTTTGTTCGGGCAACTGTGCAGTATCTGGGGTTTGTGGTGGGGTTAGGCCAGGTGTGCCCCCCCCCCCCCCCCTTACCAAGATACAGGCTATTAACCAGTTCCCCAGGCCGACCACCAAAAGTCAGATCATGAGGTTCTTGGGCATGATTGGGTATTACCGCAGATTCATCCGCGGATACTCCTTGGTGTTGGCTCCTCTGACGGACCTACTTGCAAAGACGAAAAAGTTTGGGTGGGCACCTGAGTCTGAGAAGGCCTTCTCACTGTTGAAGCATCTGTTGTGCACTCACCCATACTCAGGGCCCCCAACTTCTCAAGACCTTTTCAGCTAGCGACAGATGCTAGCGGCGTAGGGGCTGGTGCCGTCTTGTTGCAGACAGACACAGGTGTGGAACACCCAGTAAGCTTCTTTTCTAAAAAGTTCAACTCAGCACAAAAGAACTATTCAGTAGTAGAGAAGGAGCTTCTGGCCATTGTGCTGGCGCTCAGGCACTTTGAGGTGTATGTTCCCGCTTTTGGCCCAGTCGTGGTGATTTACACTGACCACCACACTTTGAAGTTTTTGAATCAGTTCCACAACCGGAATATGAGGCTAACCAGATGGTCTTTAATGTTGCAGGAGTATAATCTGGACATTCGCCATATTGCCGGTTGTGACAATGTGATAGCTGACTGGTTGTCCAGGGTGGAGGACCCAGGGTAGATCACCACAGGTGTGTTTGGTGGAGTGGAGAAAAATTAGGCTTGCCCCTGTAGTGCAACGCAGCCAAAAACACTATTACAAAATATAAAAAAAAAACTCACATAAAAACTCTTTCTTTTTGATAGTATATAAGTGCAGTATATTACAGCAAGAATCTAAGACACTCTGAGTTGTTGTCTTAGTAGGGTAGGCTTGGTGAAGTTTGTTCGTTGAGCGTGATATAATTATTATTATGCTGTTAATTTGGGGAAGTATTGTGTAGATTTTTTTTTTTTTCATAATGAAGTGTTTTATGTTTGTGATCGTGCCTTGTTTTCACAACTTGGGAGAGTAGCTGGGTGATGCGGGGTTGGTGGGCATTCTGTCTGGTCAGATGTGGAGTTCACCTGAGGCTGAAACGTCCCACATCTTGGGCGGGGTGTTACGCTGGCCAGCTTGCCAGAATGTACTCGTAACTCGCTAGCGCTCGCCAGGTCAGTGAAATGGGGTATAATAATCGTAGAACGATGTTCTTTCTTTCATAGTGTTCATGTTGTCACAGACAGATCAGTGGTGGTCTTTATTCTTGTCTGTGACACTTGGAAGTATTTTATATCATTGATAGAGTATAAGAAATGTTGTGTGAAGTTGTAAGGAGAAAGAGAGCGAGCAGCAAGGCGGTATTATGTGCGTGTGTATGTACCTGTGCCTTCCTCGCTCGGGCGGAGTTTCCCACGCAGGTGATTGGCCGGCGGGCCTGGCGCGTCATATGACACCTGCTCCTCATGACGTAGTCGTCTGTGATTGGGTGCCGCTATCTTTGTTAGTGCTGGGGGGCTCCTACTCGCGTGTCTCCTGGAGAGCTTGGCATAGCGTGCTTGGTCCTACATGTCCCTTGCAATCTGTCCCCAATCTAACCCCCTGTACTACTGTCTCTCTCTCTGAACTTCTTCTTTTCCAATACTTCTCATCTTTATTCATTTACTTATCCCTTCTGGTTCTCGCATACGACTTCCATAGTCGGCCAGTCGTATTACCAGCACCACTTCTCACATACATGTTTTGCACTAGCTTCCGGGATTATTAGAGTCATAGTCACATGGTAGCATAATATTGGGGTGCTTCTAATTATTGAGCTGTTCTTTCCTACTATTTAATGCTAGACAGTGGAGGGTATCTTTCGTCGTTGTCTGAGTTATGTATGTGGCAAGTCAGAGCCTGTACGACTTCGACGAAGCTAGGTAGCCTGTAAGCCTTGTGCATATTTTTCCTTTGCGAGTGTAGCAGTATACAAGTGAAGGGCTTTTGCCTACACCAATTTCTTCAAGCAGAATCCCCTACTCTCCTTTTTTTGACAGAGACTCAAGTAACATCCACATCTGACACATCTAGATTTAATTTTCCAGGTTATCAACTGCTCCAAAATTTCAGACCTAAAGGTGGTGTATGTTGCTTCGCAAAATCCGAAATTGCCCTGGAGGAGGTTACTAGTTTCAATTGTCCCTATTTTGATTATTCTATATACAAATTAATTTCTGCTGGTAAATTTAAATACATATGTTGCATCTACCGTTCCCCAAATACTCCTCCAGAGCAAAGTCTTTTTGATTCTCTGTCCTCACAACTCAGTGTCCTCAACTTAAATGCTTCTTCTGAAATCACTGTGTTGGGTGATTTAATGTCCATAATGTTGAATGGCTCACTCATTCAGCCAGGACTGATGATGCTGGTCTTGAATGTGAGCTATTTGCAGACTCATTTAATCTCATTCAACTAGTCAACCAACCCACCCGTGTACCAGATAATCCTAATCATAATTCCCACCTACTGGACTTATTTTTAACAACCAATTCAGAAAATTATGATGTTACAGTGAGGTCCCCACTTGGATCTTCTGATCACTGTCTGATACAGGCCACCTGTCTATCACCTACCACACCTTCCCACTCTGAACCTGTTTTGGTGACTAAATGGCATTACGATAGGGCAGACTGGGAGGGTCTTCAAGGTTTCTTTATTGATATTCCCTGGACCTCTTTCTTTTCTAATGATGCACACTCCACCTTGAGCCACATACAAGATTTTGTAAAAATTGGAATGGAAACTTTTATTCCTCATCAAAAGTACAGTAAAAGATCTAATTCACCTAAATGGTTTGACCATAATTGTGCTAGAGTAACTGAACAAAAAGCAATAGCCTACAATGCATACACAAGATCAAAAACACATGAAGCCTTTAATTACTTTAGAAACATCAGAAATCATGCCAAAACTGTATTAAACCTAACTAAATCAAACTTTCTCCATAAGCAGGCAAATAAACTTCTAAATAATCCAAATGATAACAAAATATTTTGGTCTACTCTTAACTCATTCAAATCCAACTTCACTACTGCTTCATCCATTCCACCATTAAAATCTCCGACTGGCAATCTTGTAAGTGACCCACGAGGTAAAGCTAACCTTCTTGCAGATATTTTCTCCACCAACTCAACCTTAGATGACATAAATCAAGATGTCCCTGTACTTAATTTTAATTCACCTGAAATTCCCTCACTTAAGATCCACACCAGACATGTCAAAACTATTTTGCAGAATCTCTCAGTAGATAAGGCTCCTGGTCCAGATGAAATTCCTCCAATAGTACTTAAGAATTGCTCCTTGGTGCTCGCTCCTGTATTGGCAAAATTTTTCCGTCTGTGTACTCATACCTCATGCTTCCCAGTACCCTGGAAAGAAGCAAACATCCATCCAGTTCCTAAAAAAGGTGCCTCTTCAGATCCATCAAACTACAGACCAATAGCTATAACTTCCACTCTTGGCAAAGTTTTTGAAATTATATTAAATAATCACATAATTAAGCATCTGGAGAATAATAAATTAATCAGTGATAGGCAATATGGTTTTAGACGATGTCGATCAACTGCAGACATTCTTTGCCTTCTTACGCATCAAATCAACCAAGCTACAGACCAACATGGTGAAACACATACAATAGCACTGGATATATCAAAGGCATTTGATAGAGTCTGGCATCAATCCTTATTGTCGAAGATGTCACACTACGGCCTTGCATCATTAGTTCCACTAATTTCTTCTTATCTTCATAACAGAAAAATACGTGTAATGGTAGATGGCCTTTATTCTCAATTTCACTCAATAAATGCTGGTGTTCCCCAGGGATCAGTTTTGGCCCCAACTCTGTTCCTCATTCATATCAATGATCTCATATCTACCACTCATAATCCAATACATTCCTACGCAGATGACTCAACACTCCACAGTTCCTTCACATTTACCAATTCTTTCACCCAACCCGATCTTATAAATTCAAAAATAAACACTGCAATTTCTCTGAACCAGGACCTTTCTAGAATTAATGAATGGGGACAAGAGAATCTAGTTTCCTTTAATGCACAGAAAACCAAGTACATTCAATTTTCTAACCGACAGAATCTCACTGACTCCCATATATTTTTTAATGATGTAAATATTCCCACTTCCCCTAGTATTGACATTCTCGGTGTAACATTAACTACTAACTTGAGCTGGACACATTATGTTAGAAGCATTGCTAAGAATGCCTCTAAAAACTGGGACTCCTGTACAGAGTTCGAGAATTCTTCACTGACGAGCAGTTGGCCGTAATATATAAAAGTCATGTGCGCTCTCAGATGGATTACTGTTCACCTCTGTGGGGTGGAAGTGGAGTGGTTGCATTGAGGCAGTTGGACAAAATTCAAAATAAAGCTATTAGATTAATCAATAACCCTGCAATCACACAGGACCTTCCTACATTAGCCATACGAAGAAACGTTGCATCCCTTGCATTATTCTACAGATATTTTCACAGCAATTGTTCCGAGGAACTTGCTTCAATTGTGCCGCCTCTCCACATCTTTCCCCGTAGAACTAGGGCAGCTGAGAGCGCCCATGAATTTACACTTTCTCCTCCACAATGAAGAACTTCTGCTTATCAGAATTCATTTATCCCCAGAGCTACTACTCTTTGGAATTCACTTCCCTCGAATTGCTTTCCACAAACTTACAATCAACAAATGTTTAAATCCAGTTGTTACAAACATTTTATGAATGGAGGATGCCTTTAGGCACATGGACCTTTTTGTTTTATCTGTGTTTTTCCTTCCTCCGTTCATTGTCAAAAAAAAAAAAAAAAAAAAAAAAAAAAAAAAACTTACCTGTATGCTTGCTACCTCATTTTGTTGACCTTTGTAGAGCGCCAGGGTAAGACCAGATACTTGAGATCTGGACTTACCAAGAGAGCTTCCAAGTCACTTAACGTAACATAAGGGAAATCTGTTCAAGGGGAGACAGTAGGCTACTAGCATGCTTGCGCTCTGCCTAGTTTCCTGGTACCTTTTATGCCACTGCTAGACTGTATTAGTGAGAAAGACAGCATTGTGTTTATTAACATTAATTGTGTATGCTTTAGGACTTATTCACACCTTATTTTAGCCTAGGTTGATGCATAGTGCACAACCCAGTTTGGCTGTTACGTTGGCTAAGGAAGTACTGTTTTGAGTGGCTATTATTAGTGCTGTCACAGAGTTGTTGCACTCCCTTGTTTTATATACTGTATATGTATCCTACTTATTGGTGTATTTAAGATACACGCTTTGGTGTCCTGCCCCTGCATTATTTCTGTTCTATATTGACGAGCATCTTAGAGCATCAGATGTTTTCAGAAGATTCTTTATCTGATTGCTGTAGGACGAGACTTCCAGTGTTTTCATAGAGCATTGAAGAGTTTAGTGTGAGTACAGACTCACACTAAAGTTAACGTAAGCATATACTCCTTTATTAAATCTTGTTATAGTTTATTCAAGCATTGTTATTACTTAAGAGCATTTTATTAACGTAAAGTACTCCTGTTGTGAGTAGGCTTTACCGTCACCGGAAAGCCTTTGTAGAAGTGCACTAAAACCCAGTTAATTGATACCCCATTATCCAGTAGATTAACTCTGGAGGGTTTAAGTGTTTTGTTCACCGGCGTAATAGTTCGAGGGTTTGGAATTAGCGTACCGTTGTTGCAGATATAGCCTATCTTCTAGTCCATTATTAAGTGCCCTTGTTTATTTCGTAGTTCCGGTCGTAACACAACTTTGCCACACCCGCCTGGGCAGCCAATCAGGAGCCCCCGTTGTTGGAGCCCGTTAAGACCGTGCCAGCCGCGCCCACATCTCCACTTTTCAAATCGCTCTCGCTCCCTCCACCGGCCGTTTCTTCAAGTTGCAATAGGTCTATAGCATCGGTGCAAGCCCCATACTCCCGTAAGCCACTACAAGACCTTTGCAACCATCTCCCTGGGACTTATTATGAAGAGAGAAGACCCGAGGAGGGAGAAAGAAACCTTCAAAACGCGCGGCTAGGGAAAGTTCTGCCCGGGCGGCTGGCTCAACCGATGACAGCTCGCCAAATTGTGAGGCAGGGCTGTAAAGGGGAGGGGGGGGGAGGGGCTACAGACATCACTCCTGTCATGGACTCCACTGGGCTCGCCAGCCAGCAACTCTCTACCTCTCCCTCACCTGTACAGTGATGGGAGCTTGGCCAAACCTGCTCCAGCCAACCAGCTTGCTTACCACCCACCAATAACGTCCACCTCTGGCCTACAACAACTTTCCACTGCTGACCAGATACACCATCAGTATCCTGGTGCTTGTCGTCATATTGTTAGCTTACACACTATTAGCCAAGCAATTCAAGAGGGGCGAAAAATAGTACAAAGGAGTACAAAGGAAATCAAGCAACAACAGATCTAGTGACCCTTCTAGGTTGCTTGTCCTCCAAAACACTGAGGATCAAGTGTCCAAACAGTGGTTTAGAGTGGGTAAGGGAACATTGGAAAGGGAATTACTGCCCTGGAACTAATGTCCGTGGCAGGATTAGGAAGTTAATAGAGGACAGATGGGTTAGTATCTGAGGGGGGGATAAAATAAAGTTATTCATTTACAAACGCAGTCAGTCGCGGGTTTGATGCGAGATATTTGTCTACGCGGAGTTTAAATGTATCAACGGTGATGCAGTCTATAACGTTTCGGGGAAGCCCATTCTACAAGTTGACAACTCGATTGAAGAAGAAATTCTTAGATTCGTGTGAGTTAAAAGATTTACCAATAATTTTGCAACCGTTTCCCGCGTGTAATTAGATTGGTCGATAGTGAAGTACTTACTACAGTCCATATTATCGATGCCTTTGATGATTTTGAACACTTGAATTAAGTCACCTCTTAATCTACGCTGGGTTATAGGAAATAGATTTAATTCTCTAAGACGCTCTTCATATGGTTTGTTCTTTAGGCTAGGTATCATTTTGGTAACTCTACGTTGAACTCGTTCTAGTTTGTTTATATCTTTTTGGTAATAAGGGCACCAGGATTGAACGCAGTATTCCAGAAGAGGGCGGACTAAGGAATTGTAAAGGGTTAGGATAACTTCTTTGGATTTATGCTCAAATGACCTGCCTATAAAGCCAATTATTTTGTTTGCCTTCTTAACAACTTCTGAACATTGTTGACTCGGTTTTAGTTTACTCGATATTATTACTCCCAGATCGGTTTCTCTGTTTACATTCTTAAGCTGAGTGCCATTCATCGAATAGTTTGCTTTCTCATTTAGGTATCCGATATGTAGTACTTTACATTTATCCGCATTGAAACTCATTTGCCAAATTTGGGCCCAACATGACAATTTATCTAGATTGTGTTGCATATCGTCAACTTGTTCTTTTGAGAGTACGCTATTTGCAATTTTTGTATCGTCAGCAAATTTTGAGATTGTACAGGTGAGACCCTCATCTATGTCGTTGATGTAAATTAGAAAGATAATTGGTCCTAGTACCGATCCCTGGGGTACCCCGCTACTTACATTGGTCCATTTAGATGCCTTACCGTTTATGACTACTCTTTGCTTTCTGTCGCTGAGCCAATTTACTATCCATTTCAACACACCGTCTTGTATTCCATGCACTTTTAGTTTTAGCAGTAAACGTTTGTGGGGAACTTTGTCAAAGGCCTTTTGAAAATCAAGGTATATAATATCTACAGCTTTACTCTCATCGTAGAGGTTGAGGATATCGTGGAAGAAGTCTAAGAGGTTTGTTAAACAGGAACGTTTTTTACGAAAGCCGTGTTGAGTATCTTTAAGTATGTTATTTTCCTCTAAGTGATTTACGATTCTGTCTCGTATGAGCGTTTCTAGCATTTTCCATACAACTGAGGTTAAGCTAATTGGACGATAGTTACTGGGTAGGGATTTGCTGCCTTTTTTGAATATCGGTGTTACGTTAGCTAGCTTCCACTGATCAGACATAGTTCCATACTGCAAGGATTTATTGAATAGCAATGTCAGTGGTTTGGAGAGCTCATCCTTAGCTTCCTTTAGAACTCTAGGCGAGATTGTATCAGGTCCAGGCGTTTTATTTACCTTGAGTTTGTCTAAACAATTCAATACTTCTCTCTCTGTAATGGTGATATTGCTTAGAACATCTGAATTATCAATCTGAATCGGCGATGGTGTAGGGATATCACTGAGGTCTTCTGTTGTAAAAACTGATGCAAAGAAGATATTGAGGGCATTACTCATTTGTAATTCGTCTTTGGTGTATTCTCCATTTTCATCGACTAAGGGTCCAACAGTTGAAGTAACTACTTTTTTCTTTCTGATATAACTATAGAATTCTTTCGCGTTTGTTTTACTTTGATTCGCAATATGTAACTCTAAGGTCTTTTTACTTTGCTTAATTAACTTTTTGGCTTTGCGTCGTAGCTCTACAAATTTCACCCGTTCTTCGTCATTTTCTGAGGATTTTAATCTATCATTAGCAATTTTTTTAGCAAGCAGGCAGTTTGAAATATCTTTATTCCACCATTTGGGCTTATTATTATGGCCTGGACGCCGTATTTTCGATGGTATGCAGTCTTGCACTGCTTTTAGGTAAGTGGTTTCGAATAACTTCCAAGATGTATTTATGTCGTTATTGTTAATTAAAAAGCTCCAGTCAGTTTCTTTAACACCTAACGAGCGGCCTAGGCGGTAAATAATATGTAGCCACCAGCGGGGTGTTTTTACCCAAAATAGGGCTGTTTACGTGATCATTTTCATGCCTAAATAAGACCCAGAGTGTAAAACAAGTATCTATCCCTGAAAGGGCATAAACATAGCTTTCCAATGACACCACAACGATCCTTGTATGACCGCTAGTTTTCTTGCAACAACCGCGCAACATGAGTGCAAAAACCATGTAATTCGGTACCTTCCCCATACAATTCACTATGTAGCGAGTGTGAGAGGGTGGAGGAGGGTGGGATTCATGTCAGTTGGTCCACCGCGGTGGTCTGGAGCAGTCATACGCTCGCTACTCTCCTGCCACCACTTGTCTCTCTCTCTCAGCAACATTACGTGCTGAAATTGCCACACGACTTATGTTGTGAGCCGCCACATAGACCAAATTTCTTTCACTCGACATATGATGCGCGCTGCCAGTTAAGGGTTAAACATAGCTCTAAGTTTATGAAAGTTTGCTTTCTTGAAATTAGGGACTTTTTCGATGGTACTATTTGGTTCGTTACTAGTAAAGTTTAAAGTAAAAGTTATCGTACGATGGTCGCTGTTACTGAATTCATCACCAACATTCAAATTCTCTATTAATTCTTCTTTTGTTGCAAGTACAATGTCAAGAACGTTATTACCACGGGTCGGTGTTCGAACAAATTGATAAAGCGAACTCTCTTGCAAGTTCGTATACAAGTCATGTCCGGAATGTGAAGTAAGAGTATCGCCCCACTTGGTTACAGGTAAATTAAAGTCGACAAAAATTACGGTATCATGTGAGTTACTTACATCTGCAATTTGTTCGTAAATTTCTCGGTCAGTTTGCACTGATTGAGCTGGAGGTCTGTATATTAACGCAAGTATTATTTTTGTACCTTTATTATTCTTTATTAGCACAAAAAAAGATGTGTCGACATTCACAATTTGAGGTTTTGACAAGAGGGTAGGGTTAAGACTTTCTTTGATATAAAGTAAAACGCCACCTCCATTTCGATTTATTCGGCTTTTCTCAAACATTACATAACCTGGAAGTGAATACTCTGCTAAAAAGTCTCTATCTTCTGTATTGAGCCAAGATTCAGTTATGCCAATCACATCATAATTTTCTGTAAACACTTGCTCCTCTAAATCTGAAAATATATTGCGTATGCTACGAGCGTTTGCATAGAAAACCTTTAAATTTGTTATTTTAGAACTCACGGAACGCTCTTTAATAATATTGTTGGTTCTTGTCGGATCTACATGTATGTTCATGGCTGTCCTCGGTCCTCGCTGTCTTCGGTCCTTATCGCTGGTGGTCCTCGGTTGCCTCTGTTTTTTGCTTGGCGTTGGATGATTTATGTCACTGCTGCTTCTTCTCGGATGGCGTTTTTTTATCCATGGCTGCGGACTGCTTCGTGTAGAAGACGACCCTTTCGTGCTGAACCCACAGAGTTTAGATGAGTGCCATCCTTGCGGAACAGAGTAGGCTGGTTATAGAAATTATCCCAGAGGTTGATAAATTAAACTTCTTCCTTCAGACACAAATATTTTAGTCGGCTATTTGTGCTGAAGGCCTTGTCGTAGAATTTGTCAGGTGCGTCGATCTTGGGGAGAATGCCTGAGATGATGATATTCCTTGACTTGGTTTTGTAGTGCTGGATCATCTTGCGATATTTCTCCATCAACTCTTCGGATCTGGTGCGCATGATGTCATTTGAACCAGCATGGATGACAAAAAGTTTATTTTCGTTTGCATCCTTTGTGGTATCTTCGAAGGCTTCCACAATGTCGTCCAGTCCAGCTCCTGGGATGCAAAATCTTTTTCGTCGATTTGGGACTCTGTCGCAGAACTCTTCGACCTGTCCTTGTAGGATGGAATCCCCAACGAGCCTGGTCTCTTCTGGTTCGTCTTCCATCTCTACCAAGATCTCAAATCTGTTTGACATTGTGACTGGTAGATGAGACCTTTTCTGCGTTGGTCGTGCACCGTTCCTCACTGGTGTAAATCCGGAAATCTGTGGTGGCGAGACTCTGCGTACAGGTCAGGGAGAGGAGTGGTTAGAACGGGGGCGAGGGGTTGGTACTGTTTGTGCTAGCAGGCTTCTTGCACGAGGAGTGGGGGAGAGACTAAGATGAACAGGGCGGCTGTCCTGGTTTGATGTCGGCTCAGGTTCATCAGAATCATCTGTTGCAGTGGCTACTGCAGGTGTTGGATTGTTGGCTGATGACGTTGGAGCGGTGGTGGATGCTGGAGTTGAAACAATTGGAGTTAGTGATACTCCAACATTGAGTGTTACAAATTCTTGGAGTGATTCCAGCTTCCTGGTGAGGGCATTGATCTTGTTGTGGGCTTCATCCAATTTTGCTGTCAAATCCTCTCGTTGCTGGCAGAGTCGGCAGACTTGTGGATTGGCAGGAGCAAAAATGGAAGCACCAAACCTACCGGCGCAGTTGGTACAGGCACGAGGCATGGTGACGATCACTTTCTTCAGATCACTTCACTCACTTAAAAACACTTAACTCACTTTAAAAACACTAAACTCACTTCACTTACATAAATAGGCCTAACCGAAAACAAAAAAATTGAAATACGCACAAATAGGTTATCAGCGGTGATAGCCTAACCGAAAATTAAAACAAAACAAAATTAAATTTAAATACGCAGTGATAACCGAACCGAAAACAATTTTATTTTTATTTAAACAGAAATAGGCCACCAGGGGTGATAGCCTATCCTAACCGAAAACAAAAATAACCAAAAACAAAAATTATGAAATACCGGTACGCAGAAATAGGCCACCAGCGGTGATAGCCTAACTGAAAATTTAAAAATTTAAGTACGCAGAAATAGGCCACCAGGGATGATAGCCTAGACTAACCGAAAACAAAAATAACCGAAAACAAAAATTATGAAATACCGGTACGCAGAAATAGGCCACCAGCGGTGATAGCCTAACTGAAAATTTAAAAATTTAAGTACGCAGAAATAGGCCACCAGGGATGATAGCCTAGACTAACCGAAAACAAAAATAACCGAAAACAAAAATTATGAAATACCGGTACACAGAAATAGGCCACCAGCGGTGATAGCCTAACTGATTTTTTTTTTTTTTTTTTTTTTTTAAGTACGCAGAAATAGGCCACCAGGGATGATAGCCTAGACTAACCGAAAACAAAAATAACCAAAAACAAAAATTATGAAATACCGGTACGCAGAAATAGGCCACCAGCGGTGATAGCCTAGCTGAAAATTTAAAAATTGAAGTACGCAAAAATAGGCCACTAGGGATGATAGCCTAGACTAACCGAAAACAAAAATAACCAAAAACAAAAATTATGAAATACCGGTACGCAGAAATAGGCCACCAGCGGTGATAGCCTAACAGAAAATTTAAAAATTGAATTACACAAAAATAGGCCACCAGGGATGATAACCTAGATTAACCAAAAACAAAAATAACCTAACCTTAAACAAATATATATATAACAGATTATGTAACTAAATATACAATTCACCAAATAGAGATTATATAAAAATAAAGTGTGACTGCACACAGGGGGTTAATATACTGGTGTCAACAGATGGACCTGGTGTCGCTGTAGCCTAGTAAAGCAGTAGCCTACTCTTTTTAGTATAAAAAAGTGTATCAGTCAAAGGTTACTACAAGATCGTGCAAGCAACAACTAAAATTACAGATATACAGTATATAGCTACAGTAGGATACTATATATATACAATATCTACAAGAGTTAATAATAAAAAACAGATTGGCTGGCTATAGGCTAGGCTAGGTTTGGGTTAGGTTAAAAGCTTGGCAGGTTGGGTTAGGCTAGGTTAGTTTATACAAATACCACCGTTATCTTAAAGTAAAATCAGTCTGAGGAGAAAAAATCAAGAATATATCTAGGGGAAAAGATAAATGAATGCACTTAGATTTGGTACAAAATTGGCTGTAATTTATTATGTATAATCCCCAAAAAAAGTTTGTTTACAAAATGGCGTCGGCGTTAGTCCCTGTAGGCAGGTTAGTTAGTAAACAATATTGTTTATTAGCAAATTAATATGCAAAGCTTTACTTACATACAAGGCAGTTAAATAGATACTTACTACAGTAGGTAATGGGTAAAATTAGGGGCTACGATTTGATATAAAATAGTAAGAGAGCGTTTGTTTACAAAACAAAACAAAACAATAGATGGCGCTAGTGGCGCCCTGTCCGAGCAGGAGTCTTGTGATAAACACAGAGTTTATCAGTCAATACACAGCGAAATATCGTGCAGTTTTACTTACTAAGCTACAGGATGGTTAAACGTGCTCTTGATCACCTTTCATGCACAAGAATGAAGAGGATGAGTAGTTAATACTCAAATTATGATCGATATTGTGAGAGCGTTGACAGAGCGTCTGCAACGTCTGACGGTAGCGAGCGGTGAAGTAATGAGTCTAGGCGACTATTACAAGGGGTGTTGTATTATTGAAAGTAGTCATTTTATGTTTGAATGAAATAGTGTTCTGATATACCAGGCGATCAAGTGTTAAATTGTTGTAATAAGGTAATGTTGACATATCGGATATATTGAATTATGTAATGATCTATATGAGTTGACACTTGATTATAAGTGAAATGAAATAGGAGTTAAATTGTATTGTATAACTTAATTTGTGAGATAGAAATCAGGAGTGTGGGAGACACTCCGGAACGGTTAGATTTAAGTAATTGCCTACTGGTACATATATACTGTACGTGTTTTGAGATATATGATATAAATAGATAAGACGTAAATATAGGAACGTCTAGATTAACGTGATTAAAGCCTAGGTCCTATTATTGGACATATTGAGGCGTAGTAAAACATATGATATATACATATACAGATAGGTTGTAAGTTTAGGAACGTTTTGATTAGATAGGTCAAAGCGTTGGTCTTATCATAGGACATATTGAGGCGTAGTAAAGTTTTGTTAATTCATTTGGAAATAGCGACGTGCCTTTGGATCGAATTCGGAGTGAATCAATGCCTGAATAACGGGTATCCAAATAGGTGGTAACGGGAATTTAAGAGTTCCAACGTACAATCTATATTGGGCGACGGTAATGTTCAATTGATGGATTGAACTCATTCCGGCCCGAAGAATCGATTGCTATGAGGATTATGCTATCAGGAAGTTTTGTTAAATAAAGAATACGAACTTCTTAACAACTGTCTAGTTATTCCCACCTTAGTAGCAAACTTAAAAATAAGTACTACAATAATAATAATATTAATAATACCGGTAATAATAATAATACTACTAATACTACTACTAATAATAATAATAATAATAATAATAATAATAATAATAATAATAATACCGTAATAATAATAATAATAATAATAATAATAATAATAATAATGATAATAATAACAATTATAACAAATTATCATAAACTAAATTACACAAAATTTGATCTTGCATTTGAACAGGACGTGCATATAAATGTGTGTGTTCTTTTATGCTTTGGACTTTCAATTACTTCCGCTGCACACATAAGCAAAGTCGACATTATATACTTAGAATACGACCTTCGAACACGATAATAACTGTTGTCCTACGTCAGGCCAAGAGCATTAGTGTCAAGGCAGTGGAAGTGGGCCCGCCGGTAGTGTTGCCAATTTAGCTATTTTCCTGCTAGATCTAGAGGCATTTACTTATCTCTAGAGGCAAATTTTGATATCTAGCGACAAGAATTCTAGCAATATTATGTAGATTTAAGCCAGTTTAGAGATATATATTGGAGAGATTTTAAGGTAATTCTAGCTATTTTCAGCATTTATTTACTATCTAGCAGACTTGATTTGGTAACCCTGGGCCCCGGAGACTGGACGTAACATAAATTGACTCTGAGCTTGCTTCTTCCTCCCCCCTCCCTCAACCTGCCATCCTCAACTGGCACTCAATTCTGCAGAACTGCTTTTATATACAGCTGATTTCCAAGCAGATACTAGCCATAAAAACAAATGTTATATACATTTCATCTGTTCCCTATCAGAGCGAAAGATAAGCTCAGAAGCTCATGGGTAAGCAAGTCGGCAAATTATCCTATATTTTGTTAATCAAGTAATGCTGTATGAGAATATATACACATCAAATTGAAGAAAAAGGGATTCTAAAACTGATATTCACTACAGAATATCTCTTACTATTCCTGCAAAACCTGTTAATCAAATTGAAATGTGCAAAATAATATAATGTATCAAGCATACACTATACTGTACATATGTTAATTAAATGCAAAACACCCCCTTCTCTCTCTCTCTCTCTCTCTCTCTCTCTCTCTCTCTCTCTCTCTCTCTCTCTCTCTCTCTCTCTCTCAGTATATAGTGTAAACATATATACAGTCGTGTTCAGAAATGTTTGGAATTTTTTTGGAAGTCCTACTAATGTATATGTTATTAAATTATATTGGTAAGACACTTGAACCATAAAGATACGATTAATCGATTTTAGGAGTATAGTTGGTTGTAGGAAGGAACATAATAATTATAATGGGCTGGAGCTAATGGGCTGTCATTTTCCACAACTTTTCTCTGGTTGATCTTTCCCCAATGGTAGAAACATTAGTGCGATTACTCTAGTCGTTTGTGGATTTTAGATGTTCAAGGGTTTTGGCCTACATATTTGGAACAGGGTATATTCAGCACTCACTTTGTGTTTATATCATTATGATTAGATGTTCAAACTTTAATGATTATACAGTCGTGGTCATGCATAAGTTTATCTAGTAATTATTACGGGTGACATCTTCTTCATTGTAGTCTGACAAATGTTACACAACTTTATTTCAGCTTAGGAAGAATGTTTATCCATTAAAAGCCTGTCTCAATTAATCCTTTGAACAACCACTTATCCTTCCTTAGCTTCATAAAATCGTCCAAATGTATCTAGAAAAACGAACAAAAACCCTCACCGATACATAAGGCGTTAACACCTAATGATTAAAATAACCCTCACCGATACATAAGGCGTTAACACCTAATGATTAAAATAACCCTCACCGATACATAAGGCGTTAACACCTAATGATTAAAACCCTCACCGATACATAAGGCGTTAACACCTAATGATTAAAACCCTCACCGATACATAAGGCGTTAACACCTAATGATTAAAACCCTCACCGATACATAAGGCGTTAACACCTAATGATTAAAACCCTCACCGATACATAAGGCGTTAACACCTAATGATTAAAACCCTCACCGATACATAAGGCGTTAACACCTAATGATTAAAACCCTCACCGATACATAAGGCGTTAACACCTAATGATTAAAACCCTCACCGATACATAAGGCGTTAACACCTAATGATTAAAACCCTCACCGATACATAAGGCGTTAACACCTAATGATTAAAACCCTCACCGAAACATAAGGCGTTAACACCTAATGATTAAAATAAGACTGAGCATTAAAGGGAGGTGGTTGGTTTTCTGGCGCCCCTTTTCCCTCATCTTTAGCCTATTTACGTTTTAAATTTTAAGACTTTCATCCCATTAGTTTGTCGATTTTAAAACTTTTTGCTCCATTTCTTTGTCAATATTTAGACCTTTCGTGCCATTTAGGTATCAATTTTCCCCTGCAATTAAAGATAAGCTGGCCTTTGGCTGAGATATTTTTCTGCCGAATAATGTACAAATTTATCTAGAATGGGGATCTTGGTAATGTTTGTTAAGCTTAATGGAGGTCTTGGGAAGAAAGTAAAAGAATAACAAATAAATATATAAATCGACCAATAAATACAACCTGCCCTCCTTAACCCGGGAACTGCGGGAAGACTCTTAAGGGTTCCCCCGGCGGACTGCGGGAAGACTCTTAAGAGTCAGGGGGAAAAAAATCAATTTAAAACACAGATTTTTTTTTTTTTTTTTTTTTTTTGCCCCTGGGCCATGCAAAATATCACTCCTCTACCTCCCATCCTTCCCCAGTTTCCTCCCCTCCTTCAGTTATCACCTATTTTCCCTGTTATTCCCTTATTCTGTGGTATATTTTCGTGCTAACATTAGCGAGTTGCAAGCAGGGCATTGTCATCACTGTTAGCAAGCGAGTGCAAGAGAGAGAGAGAGAGTATCGATCGACAGTGTCTCTCCAGACTTGGGGAAAAGTGGCGGGAAAGGAGGTTGCCTCAGCCATACATTATGTAACTCCCGGCCTGTATCGCCGATTTTGACCATCCAAACGCTGTTTCCACTTGTTTTATTGTTGTAACAGGTTAATACCTTTATAATCAACCTATAATAGGTGCATATGGAGAAGTATTAATGCTATTTATGGTAAAATAAATATTTTAGTGATGGAAACAGCTCAAATACATGCGCACAGGCAGAGGTGTCGCATACCCCCCATGCGCACTTCAGAGGTTAAGGAAATATTTAACCCATTCAGTACCGGTAGCATCCTTTTCGTTATATTCTGGCAACACGGAGACGATTTTATTCATGTTAGGAAGACATCTACCCATTAAAGCATTACAGGCCATTTAACAGGGAAGGTGTGACAGAGTGGTCTTGCCACTGGACTGGTACTCCAATGGACCCGGGTTCGAATCCCAATATGTCAATGGGAAGATATTATTGGGATGGAATTTGTGCTGTACCTAGTTTCAGTGCATAACCACAGCACACCGAAATGCCAAAAAAATACCCTCTTTGTTCCCTGATAAAATAGCATTGTATGAATATTCCTATATTCAAAATATGCTACAGGGGGGCAATGCCTAGTGAGTTAATTGCGCTATAGGTGGCGTTCTGCGAGTGAGGGTCCGAGTCTTGGGGATGGGACGGTGAAGCGCGGAGTCAGAGCAGCTTCAGAGATGGGGGTGCTTCACATGTCTCACTCCCTAGACTGGAACAAGACTTCACGGGCCTCGCCGTGTTCAGCGGTGGAGTGTACAGGCTCTCAGCCTATACCCGAGAGGTAGTAGTTGGAATATAGAAGAATACAAAAAGTAATTCTTTTAGCTACTATATAATTATCTTTCCTGAGTTATATAAAATCACCTGAATGTAGCTGAAATCCAATAATACTAAAGTCACCAGTAATAAAAGGGTTAAACATTACTCAATGTCCGAATTGTTCAATATTATATGTACAGTCATATGCCATAGTCTTTATCCCACACCTAAATATTTGTGGACATCACCTATCTCTAATAATGGAAGTATATCTCTGGAAACGAATTAATTAATATAATTTTATATACATCAACATCAAAACTACATATGCCATTTATAAAAAAGCAAGTTCTATCCAAAAATCAATCCAGATAGATGTAATTTTATAAAGAAAAACATAGTAGGGGGTCCACGATTTGTTTATGTGTTGGCTAGAGACTATGGCGTCTGAGTGTACCGAGTTTCCCTGGTGGTGAGTAGAAGTCTCCAGTGGTGGCTGTGTTTATACCGGGCAGTACGGCTTAAGGGTTATGTGGTATATATTTGCTTATCCATATATTTCTATTATTATTAATTTAGTTTTCTCCCTAGGCCTCCATCAAGCTTAAAAATACATCCCCCAAGATCCCCTTTCAAGATAAATATGTATATATTATTGGTAAAACAATGTCCCGGCTGAAGGCCTGTTTCTTCTAAATGACACCTAAATGGCAGGAAAGGTCTTAATATTGACAAAGAAATGGGGCAAAAGGCCTTTAAATCGCCAAACTAATGGTCCGGCAGTCTTAATATCTGAAAAGTAATGGCACTAAACATGAGGGAGAAGGGGGACCAGAACAAGCAACCAATTCCACCTTTAAGTAAAATAAGTAATAGGTAAACATACACTTTAACACCTTCAGGATATGACGGGTTTTAGCAGTTTATTTTGGCTATCATTAGAAGATTTCATGCAGCACATTATCCCTTTGGAAATACAATGACCCATTTATGTTTTGTTTTTTGGCTATTATTAGACGATATAATTCAGATTATGAAGGGTATATGGAGTCAAAGGGTAATTACTTGAGATAGCGTTTACCCTTATAATTTCCACAGATCCTTCCTAAATTGTATACAATCGTCAATTGATAGAGAGAAACAAATGTTAAATTGTGTCATACACCTCAGGAACCTCCGAAATGTATTAGGCCTACTTAGGTTAAACACATATGAGAATATTGGATTCAGTTCGGGATAGGTACGAAATGCTTCAGACCACTAATTATTTCCTAGAGTGTAGAATTGCCCACATAAGTTCTGTTCCTTTCTGTGATTTAATATATAGTAATATGTTGCACATGATTGAAGTACGATTGTACTCATTTATGCAGTGGTTAACTCAGCTGATTAGTTGTCTATGTCTTTGTTATGTGTATAAAGGATACAAAAGGCAGGTTGCCTGTAACAAGTGTCTCCCCCAGAGTCAAAAGAGTGACAGAGAGCCAAGGGATGTTATGGTCAAACTGTGAACTGGTAATTGAAAGAAACCACACTCTCATTTAATTCATATTAAGTTTACTTTCATCAATAACATCACAACGAGGAACATAGCATATGCAGGCAACTGTACATACAAAATAAATAATTAATTCACTAAAATTATATTTAGTAGTTATTGGTAAATCATATTATCATAATAAACAAGACACAGCCAGTAACGTTCCAACATTTGTTAAGGGCATATGCTACATATATACTGTACATTAATTAAAGAGGATCATCAACATGAGATTCAAAGCTCCTCTAGCTGCTGGCTGTGTCGGTATATAATAATACTGTGAGGCAGGATAGAAATGTGTACATCGTTCTCCGGCCGTGTAATGTGATCAAAGGTAGACTAATAATTGTCCTGTATACTGTTATGTGAATGTTCGTCATAATTTGCGAGACTATGTGTATGCTATCACTTTTACAGTACAAAGTTTTTGTGAAAGAAAAATGGGTTTAGGTTATGCTTTCTATTATACAGTATGTAATATTACAGTTGACCATCTATTCCACAAGTCTATATCATTGTCTCCATCCAGAATTTAGAATTTGATCACGATCATGTCTTAAGGAACTTATTTTTTGTTTTTGTGCTGTATTTTCTTTAAATTCAATTATTTAATGAGCTATGTTATTATTCCTGAGTTATCGTAATTTAGCATGCAATCATCTGCACAACAAACAGATTCAGGTACTCGTATAAATGTGCACACACTTCGATATTTTATGTATATAAGTAAAAATAGTGTGACTATACCCTGTTCCAAATAGGTAGTCCAGAAATCGTGAACCCTAATCTCTGTAACTCAAAAATGGGTAGAGCAAATGAGCTGTAAATTTCCACACCTATTACCTGGTTGACCTCTCCCAAATGGTAAACATATTAGCTGGATGACTCTAGTCGTTTGTGAGTTGTAGAGGTTAATGTTCAAGAGTTTTGGTCAATTTATATGGAATAAGAAATAGTGTGGTTAATTATGGGGTATGTGGTATTTATTTGCTTATTCATATATTTGTATAATATTTTTTAGTTTTCTCCCTAGGCCTCCATCAAGTTTAAAAATGCATCCCCAAGATCCCCTTTCATGATAAATGTGTATATATATTTGGTAGAACAATGTCCCGGAGCATGATGTGTATGCTCCGACAGAGGATAAACTTGTAAGAAAGAAAGAGGAGTTATGGGTGAATATGGAGGCGTACCTGGATAAGTTTGACAGGAACGCAAGAATATTTCTGATTGGGGATATGAATGGGAAGGTGGGTGATAGGAAAGTTGATGGAGTGGTGGGAGGGTGGGGGGTACCGTCAGAGGTGAATGGGAATGGTAGTGCACTTGTGGACGTATGAGTGGGGAGGTCGAGGCTGTGGATAGCCAACACCTTCTTCCGACACAGAATGATACACAGGTACACATGGAAAGTGGTGTGGAAGATGAAGGATAAGGATAAAACAGTGGTGGAACGAAAGGCACTGATTGATTATATATGTGTGGATGAACGAATGAAGAAATCTGTGCTGGATGCTAGGGTGTATAGGGGTATTGGACGAGGTATGTCTGATCATTATGTAGTAGTAGCTAAAAATGGGATACAAAAGAAGTGGGTGATGAGAGCTGGAGGGAGGCGAGAGGAAGTGGAATGGCGAGGAGGGTGGCGAGGCTACAAGGAGGAGGAAATCAGGGAAGATTACAAGAGAGCACTAGAAAGACGACTAGGTGGTTTCGACCTGGAAGATATGGAGGAAGTGGAGGAGATGAGCAAGGTGCTTAACCCGTACAGCCCCAGCGACGCGTCTGACGCGTCGGCGATGTATGTAATGCACAGCCCCAGAGATGCGCCTGATGTGTCACCCTAATTGCGCCGACCGTAACCTCAGGTGTAGCCACTCAAGAGGGCTCAGATTTGTATGGGAACTGTGTACGTATCCCACGCAACCGTGCCGATGGTTGAAAACTCTCAAAGTCCACGTATAATATGTTAAGTATATAGGGGATTATAGGTAATAACACAACATATTAATTATTGGATAAGTGATAATAAGTATAAACGTACAGGTATATAAGTACAGATATATGATAAGGCTTGTAATAAAAGCCTTAGGAGCAAGGTGATATATGACTTGTGTGATCTAATATATCTAGGGGATATAGGAGCTTGGCTATAGAGGATGAGTCTGAGTCTAGAGTCTAGAGGGAGTAAAGAGCTCTGACTCTCTCTGGCTGAAGGTCTGTTGAAGTCTAACTGAAGATGCCTGAGTAAGAAGGCATCGACTGGGTTCAAGGATGCTGAAGCAACACAGCATCAACTCAGCATTCTGGTATGACGTAGGACCGGATAAATACCTTATACAGTTTACATTTACAGAGGAAATGGGTGTTGATTTAAGTGGAAGTAACAACAAATATATTATATGTTAAAGAGATAGATAAAGTTATAGGGAGTTCAATAAATGAAGAATGTTTAATAGGAATGTTGAGAGTTTAAAAGTTACAGGGATAAAGGCATATAAGCAGTGAGATATATGTATAGCAATATATATGCAGGGCTTATAATGTCATACTACATTCGCCGGGGGTAAAAGAATTGATCTCACCATGATCAACTATAGTAAAAAAAAAAAAAAATGACTAGTCTGTTGACACATCACACCGTATCAAAATTGTCCATTAGACCTAGATCAAGGGTGTGAGCTACCAACAAATTAGAATAAAGGTTTATGTTAAATAATATAAATATATAGTTGAGTATAAGGAGAAGATTACAACTGCTATATATAACACATGGCAGGTGTAAACTTACATAGTAATACAATTTAACATCTGACAGTGGAAAGAAATAATACCCTAAGCTGTTCCACTGACGATATAAATATATATACATATAAAGAAATATATTAAAACAAAAATAAAGAAAGAACTTAAAGTGCTCTATTCCTCGCGTAGGCTTCAAGAGCAGCAATGCGAAGATTCAGGCGAGAAAGAGCAAACCAAGAGACACCTAGGATGATGATGATAATGAGCATAGGAGTACCAATCGCTGGGATGGCAATGTAAGGGTGATAGTATTTAACAAAATCCATAGGTAGAATTGACTTGTTGATCAATTGAAGGGTTTTTAAATCAGGTGAGTTGATGTGAAGATTATATATATTAGCTGAGATATTTGGGAGAGTGAGAAACATATCGTTCACGTTGTATAGTTGATAGAGTTCAGTAAGGTGGTAATTTGTGGGGTAAATGGTTACCTTGGAAGAGGTGATAGAGCAAGTGTCAGGTATAATGATGAGACCAGAAATTACCTGATCAGAAGATGGAATATCATTCTGACAGGAGATGGAGATGGTAGTGTCAGAAGGGAAATAAAGGTGATGAGAGTGAGACACATGAGCATGATAGAAGGGTTTCTTAGCAACTTCCTTGAACTGGCAATGTTCTATAATGGAATTATTGTGAATCAAGGCACTAGCACAGCCGTCAGCATGGAAGGGGATTAACTTGAGAGCAAAGGCTGGGCAAATGGCCTGGGATATAATAGGGGAGTGACAGAGAGTAGAGAATGAATAATCATCCAACCAGGCGTGGTGATTCTCGGAAGTGGAGATGAACAAGTTGCTGAAGGAGTTGTCCAGAGAAACTAATTGATTGTTGAGAAAAAAGGGGAAAGGAGTGATCATGTAATGGGCAAAAGAAATGGATGATGCAAATGGAATAATAAGCATATATTCATAGTTATACATGTGGACATCTATATATCCATATAATAGTTCAATTTGGTCAAGCGGGAACACTGGTAAGAGGCGGAAGTCATTGCCGGCCTGAGTGAAGATTTTCCTCAGACTACTCAAGGGAAGAAGATCTGAGCTCACTATACCGTGTTCAGCATCGTTGAGGGCGTTTAAGAGTCTACTAAAGTCTGACTCTAATTTCATAGAGATAAAATAAATGTTGTCAAGTTGGGTAGAGATTTCTAGAATGTTTTCAAGAAATGAGGTAATATCAGAGAGTTCATTAATGGTAGATTCCGCTTTACTCATGAGAGATTGTAAGTCGTTAACATGAGTAGAGATTTCATTAATAGTGTCTATTTGGATCTCCACTAACTTTTCTTGGCTTCTGAGGGTATTTTCTACTTCACCGATTTTATCAGCGATGGCGTTCACTTGGTCTTCAGTAGCTGTCCCGAAGAGAGAAGACAACAGGTAACCTCCTGCATCAATAAGTCCTCTCTTGTTTCTAAGTCTAGCTCGTTTGGATTCTGACCTTGGTTTGACCGGATTTTTAGAGGCTATTTGAATGAACAAGTAATCTAAGGTGTTTTTCACCACAATAGTTCTCCAAAGTAACTGAGTTAGAGTTGCGTTGTGATTGCTATGTTTGATGTTTGAGTGATTCAGAAACACTGTCAAAATAGAATCTGAACTTCTTAAGGCATTGATAGCTTTCGCCAAGGTCGGGGCCATAACACTCAGGTCGACGTTGGTGAATTTTACTGCCATAACATCCGAAACCAAGGTAATCCTACCTGTAGGACTAACTACCGCGCCATTCGAATGGATGGCAAAGGTGCCCATCAGGTGGACAATCAAGACAATCAAAAGAATCGGCCCACACCTTCCCTTGGTCATCCTGGGGGTTAAAAGGAGTATAAAAATAACAGTAAATAGAGGAGTAAAAAAAAATATATATATAACTTGGGAGTGTAAATAATAATTGGAGTTGGAGATTTAACACCTTAAGAGCGGCCTATGCGGTTTATTTATATGTACCGCCCAGCGGGGTGTTTTTAGCCAAAATAGGGCTGTTTACGTGATCATTTTCATGCCTAAATAAGACCCAGAACATAAAACAAGTATCTATCACTGAAAGGGCATAAACAGAGCTTTCGAATGACACCATAACGATCCTTTTATGATGGCTAGTTTTCTTGCAATAACCGTGCAACGCGAGTGCAAAAAGCATGTAATTAGGCACTTTCCCCATACAATTCCTTATATAGCGAGTGAGAGAGGTAGGAGGGAGGTGAGATTCGTGTCAGTAGGTTCGCTGCGGTGGTCTGGAGCAGTCATACGCTCGCTACTCTCCTGCCACCACTTGTCTCTCTCTCTCAGCAACATTACGTGCTGAAATTGCCACTCGAGTTATGTCGAGCGCCGCCACATAGTCCAGCTTTATTTAACTCGACTTATGTGGTGAGCCGCTAATTAAGGGTTAAGGAGTAAAATTTTAGTAAAAATTGAGATAAATGTGAACGCTATGAATAATGTGGACACAAGGAGTAATGTGAACACAGGGAGTAAAGTGAACACAAGGAGCAATGCGAACGCTTTTAGATAATGTGAACGCTGGGAGTAGTCACATCTGAACATGAAATATGAGATATCTATGCAAAAATAAATAATGGACAACAATTTGGCCAAGAGTACACTAAATATATTCACAAGATAAATACATAGTTAAATAGATATATAGGCAAACTTGGTGTATTATGAGTAGAAGATATTAGGTTTAATATTATTCTGAAACAGAAGTTGAGTTATAGAAGTATAATCCACTAGAACATTGTTTACACTCCTAGTTCTAAGATTATAATCATGGGTCGGGGCTTGTAGGATTTTATCAGGGGATCGGTTGATGGGTATGATATCTCTCCATATTTTCTTGGACACAGTTTAAGTTTATGTGCACTAATTTGAGGTGGTTAATGCTACTCCTGGATTCTTTACCTTTCTCCAGATGTCTAATGACTGCAATGTTGTGGCGAATACTGATCACACGATAGGGGCCTTCGAACAGAGGGTCTAGTTTATCAGCCCTGTCGTGAATTCTTGAGAACACAATATCTCCTGGTTTCAGTTTTTGTTGTCTATTAGATTTGTGATTGCTTTTTATTATTTGTTCTTTGGTTAAGGTTAGTTTATTCATGACTTGTTTATGAATTTTAAAGGTGTTTATATGATGAGTTATGAAATCCTGAGTATATGGGTTTAATCTGTTCATTGAGCATGTGGGGTAGGTGTTTGTCTTCTCCAAAGACGATGAAATGAGGGGATTCACCTGTGGAGATATTAGGCAGAAAATTCATAGTGCATTCCACGAAGGGGATAAATTCGTCCCAAATTTCATGATCCCTGTCAAGACAAATGTTTTTCAATTCATGGAGTATTTTACGGTTAGCTCTCTCAACTAGGCCGTTACTCTGTGGTGAGTAAGGGGCAACCCTGATGTGCTCTATCCCGTACTCATCACACATCTTAGACATAGTCTCGTTCACAAACTCCCCGCCATTATCTGAAAGAATAAATTTAGGTGAGGGGTATTTGCAAATCACGTTATTTACAAGAGTTTTAACGATAGTATTGGCTTCCTTATCAGGTATGGGAGAGAGAATGGAGTACCTAGAGAAATGATCCGAGGCTACGAGAAGATAATTCATACCACTGTTAGTCTTAACAATTTTCAAAAGGTCTATGGCAATCAACTGGAAAGGTTTCTTTGGGACAGGATAAGTTTTGATATTAGCTTGGGGTGTAAGCTTAGGGTTAATTCTGGCACAGTTCTCGCAAGCGTCTATGTGATTATCTATGTCAGATTTCATGGACTTCCAGTAGAATTGTTTTTGAGCAATGAACATTGCCCTTTCTTTGCCAGGATGACCGACAAATTTAGAACCATGAAGATGAGGGAGTATTTCTTCTACTTTATTGTTGGGTACAACTAACTGCAGAATGTTCCTTTCAAGTTGATGTTTGCCTTTGATGAGTTGATTACGAAATAGCGTGTTATCGATTAGAGTGTAATCTTCTAGGTGTTGGTTAGTTTCATTATTCTCTAGAGCAAGAATGATCTCACACAACTTGGGATCACCTCTCTGAGCTGTGGACATGTCTTCATTAGCTAAAGTCATCGTGTTTAAATGTGCACAAAGTACCGGATTACGAGAGAGAGCATCCGCTACGACATTTTTGTGACCTTTAATGTAGAGTATCCTAGGGTTGAAACTTTGTAATATGTACTTCCACCTTGCGCGTCTACCAGACATATTATTGTTGTCAAACAGATCAACTAGAGGCTTGTGATCCGTCCACACCTCAATGTCATAGTTAAGGATTTTGTCTTTGAATGTCTGTAGAGCCCAGATAAGACCGGCTCCTTCAATGTCAGTGACACAGTAATTTTTCTCGGCAGGTTTAAGAGTCCTGCTGGCAAAGGCTAAAGGTTGAAATTTATCGCGGCTGTCTTTTTGCATTAAACAAGCTCCAATACCGCTATAGGACGCGTCGGTGTGGATAATAAAAGGTTGAGTATAGTCGGGGTAAGACAGGCAAGGAGGATTACACAGGTGATGCTTCAACTCGTCAAATGATGTTTGTTCGGATTCTTTCCAATCAAATTCAGCGTCCTTTTTTAACAGTTTGAAAAGGGGACTGGCTTTTTCCGAAAATTTGGAGATGAAACTACGGTAGTACCCGGCTAGGCCAAGGAATTGGCGGAGTTGTGTCACATTTTCAGGTTGGGGAAATTCATGTATAGCTTTAGTGATATCGGTCTTTGTTCTGATGCCATCTGCAGAAAGTTCGTGACCGAGAAATTCAACACTACGTTTTAAGAATTTACACTTTTTTTAATTTTACCTTTAAACCTGCATCCTTTAGTTTTTGAAAGATCTTTCCTAGGCTTTCAAGGTGAGATTTGATATCAGGCGACATTATAATGATGTCATCTATGTAGATTTGGATATCTTTGCCCAAATGGCCTGCAAGAATGTGACACATGAGCCGTTGGAAAAAGGCTGGACTAGTTTTTAACCCTTGAGGGAGTCTATTGAACTCGTAAGTACCACTGGGAGTGCTGAAAGCTGTGTACTTACGGGAATCATCGTCCAACTTTATCTGATGAAAACCACTACCTAAATCAATGGTAGAGAAGATTTTGTTTTTAGAGTTCAAATTACTCATAACTTCATTGATGGAGGGCATATAAAATTTCTCCTCAATGATAGCGTCATTTAACTTCCTGAAGTCCACCACTAATCTCCACTCGTTGGGGTTCCGCTTAGGTACTAGGAATATAGGGCTCCTCCAACGACTGGATGAGGAAGAGACTACTTGTTGGTCTAACATAGCCTTGACTTGAGATTCTACCTGTTCTCTCTGAGCGTGAGCTAACCTATAAGAAGGACAGTATATGGGGTTAGTCTCCGAGTTGCGTAATATGATCTTGTGTTGAAGCACATCACAAAACCCAAGATCTTCATTATGTAACATAACTGCCTCTTTATACGTGCACAACAAACTCACAAGATTCTCAGTGTAGCCCTCAAAATCAAGATCATTAATTAGAGATTTTATTTGTGACCTAGTCTCTGATTCATCCTTGCTAATAGCCGCGTTAATGACAAGGTCTTTACTAACTGGTAAGCTTTGGTCGTTAAAAATAAAAGGGAAAACTTCTGCTTCCATAATCTTGGTACCACTTTTAATACTAAGTATGTTATCTGAGTAATTGAGAATTAAAGTTTCAAAATATTCATTCTTGCTCTCATGAAGGGCTGGAGTGGTTATAAGACCCTTTATGGAGGTAGTGTCTGGAAGAGTGATGATGCTGTATTTGTGATAATTAGCTGGTAATTGATTGACATAAGTTTCTACCTTCATAGATGATTTTGGTTGAATAGTTACATCATCTTGCAAAATTACGTCAGCTGTAAGGGAATGGTCAGTTATCAGATCACCTATAGATACCTCTGTGTATTGATAGCTAGGAGTGGGGGCATCAGGGGGGTTTTTAGTGACCTCTTGAGTGACCGAAAAGGGACTGGATTTTACAGTAGTTTTGAAACTGAATTTTCTTTTGGGTCTAGGTTTAGTGTGATTGAATGCCTGTTTTGAGTGGTTGGTGGTACTTTTGACAGAGGATTCACTACTGCGTGTGCATTCGATGGTGTCGCCGTTTAAACCACCGATCATAACTTGGTCCATATGGGTGAAGATTATGATTTTGAGCATATTCATACTAACAAACCCTAGGAGCAAGTCGGCGTTTATGGGGAGTTTGTTAATGACATAGAATGGCAGGGGTGTTGCTAATTCTTCGGTGATCTTGATAGGTAGATAAACCTTAGATAATGTCTCTAATGAATTGTCACTGACTGATTTTATATTGACATCAGGGTAAGATTGACTGAATTGATTATTAGAATTTATAAGATTAAATTTGTTGAGACTTATAAGATTCACTGGGGAGCCTGTGTCTAAAAAGAGATTTAGATTATGCTCTTCGCATTTAGCGGGTAAAAGCAAGGAAGATTTATCAAGACAACCTATTTCGACAGATTTTAGGGGTCGAGTTTGGGTGGCATTGTTGGTCCGCCCAGCACAGTTTGGAGGTTTAGTACCGTGCTGGGCGTCTATTCTTCCCCCGAACTGGTTGATTTTGTCTTGACTGAAGCGGCCGTTTTGGTGTTTCCTGGTGTGGCCGTTTTGGTGTTTCCTGGTGTGGCCGTTTTGGTGTTTCCTGGTGTGGCCGTCCTAGTCTTTTCCCTAGGAGCCTTCATGTGAGTGCAGAACTTGGTCCAATGACCCTTAGATTTGCATTTGCGGCAAAATGGTTCTTTATGTGATGCCATCTCCTGTTCCTCCCTTACCTTGATGAGGCATTCAGGAGTTATATGACCCTGGTTACCGCAATAATAACAGGTGACATTACTGTTAGAGTTCGTCGGAGATTTGTGTGGGTTGGAGTTAGATTTGGAAGAAATATAGGGTGTCTTGTGCGAGTAATGAGGTTTAGGTTTCTGTGAGTGGTCGAAAGGTTTTGAGTGAGCATTGTAGTGTTTGGTGTGATTGGGGGAGGTTGAGTGATTGTGAATAGCAGCTACAACACCTTGGGGTTTTGAGGGATTGGTCAGGAATTGGATTTTGTGGTCTAGACCATTCTCTTTACATTTGGCATGGACAGTTTGAGAGAAATCTACCAGTGTGTCGTTAGGGGTGAATGGAATAGATTGTATTAATCCCGTTATGGATTCAGGAAGGAGGTTTGATACCATCATGTAACCAACAAACTTGGCCACTTGTTTGATATTCATGTATTCCTCACCGCCTTGCTTGAGTGTCCAGTCCTTATCCTTCAATTCATGTCTAAGTGATTTGGTCATGGTGGAAGCTGTGGCAACAATCCTATCGACTGGGGTATTTAGATATTTCTGGTGGTTCTTTAATTCATTAGCAATTCTGTGAGTAGCTGAGAATGTACCTGCCATCTGTAGTTAATGATAATAGACGTGTATCATTTTCTCAACCTCAGAACTCAAATACATCTTTCAACATCACTTATTCAAACAAACAAAACACAGCCCCTCCTATGCATTCAGCTTCTAGCTGGAATACTACTTGGGATGATGGTTCAAATCCCAGGGACAGACCTGTGGTGTCACCTACGATTGGTGCTACAGCTCATTCACAGGGATTTTGGGATTTTCAACCCTCTGACCCTAAACCAAGGTTGTATGCCAACAGCAATATCTTTCAACCTCCTCAACAACAACAGGGTCTCTAACATCAAATTCCCATGTATGCCAACAGCAATATCTTTCAACCTCCTCAACAACAATAGTGTCTCCCTCCTAACATACACAGTCACCAGAAATTTCCTACTATCAAACACGAAGCGGAACAATACCCAACACATCCTTTATCGTCATCCCACCAACCCCATCAAATATCCTACCAACCTCAACAAGCACCTTACCAACCAAATATCCTTGAAATCATCCATCAGAACGCCCATAGGTTATTTTCTGGGAACACCCTCAAGAATTATTCTGTTCATGCTTTCATACAGGATGTAGACGGCGAAATAGCCATGAGAGGTGCCGGTCAAAATGATAACACCAAAGTGCAAATTTTCAAAGCTAGAATACACAAAGGTGATTCCAACTCAGCTCAGCTCCTTCTAGAGTCAGACAAAACAGAAGACTGCTCTTACGAGGAACTGAAAAGTATGTTCATTCAAAGATATGGCATACAGATGGCGAGGTCGCCATATAATATGTTAAGTATATAGGGGATTATAGGTAATAACACAACATATTAATTATTGGATAAGTGATAATAAGTATAAACGTACAGGTATATAAGTACAGATATATGATAAGGCTTGTAATAAAAGCCTTAGGAGCAAGGTGATATATGACTTGTGTGATCTAATATATCTAGGGGATATAGGAGCTTGGCTATAGAGGATGAGTCTGAGTCTAGAGTCTAGAGGGAGTAAAGAGCTCTGACTCTCTCTGGCTGAGGTCTGTTGAAGTCTAACTGAAGATGCCTGAGTAAGAAGGCATCGACTGGGTTCAAGGATGCTGAAGCAACACAGCATCAACTCAGCATTCTGGTATGACGTAGGACCGGATAAATACCTTATACAGTTTACATTTACAGAGGAAATGGGTGTTGATTTAAGTGGAAGTTAACAACAAATATATTATATGTTAAAGAGATAGATAAAGTTATAGGGAGTTCAATAAATGAAGAATGTTTAATAGGAATGTTGAGAGTTTAAAAGTTACAGGGATAAAGGCATATAAGCAGTGAGATATATGTATAGCAATATATATGCAGGGCTTATAATGTCATACTACACACGTGCATGCGCGCGAGCGCGCAATAACCTGTTTTTTTGGGATAATTGCCTTCAATTTTTTACTCTTGTAAAATCCGTTTTCGGGGGCTCTGTAGGACCATTTGTTAAGCTTTTTGAGGGGTTTTTCGTGGTTTTTCCTTCATTCCTAACCCATTCGCTATTGTTTCTGGAATAAAACCATTTTTTGAAAACCGGCCGGGTTCTGGTGCGCAAACATTACAAAACTAGCCGGGGCTCCACGGGTTAAGGAAGAGATCTGTGCAGCATGTGAGGAGGTGTGTGGAGTAAGGAGAAGAGGGAGAGGAGTGAAAGGTACAGCATGGTGGTCAGAAGAGGTAAAAATAGCTGTGGAAGACAAGAAGAAAGTGTATAGAGAGTGGTTGGGTAGTAGAGGGAATGAAGATTTGGATAGTCAGAAACGAGCGAGGTACGTGTAGAGAAAGAGAGTGGTGAAGAGAGCAGTGAAGGAAAGTAAGAGAAGAGTAGATGAAGAATTTGGAAGGAATCTGAGTGTAAAATGGAGGGAGTGTAAGAAACTGTTTTGGAAAGAAGTCAAGAAAGTTAGGGAAGGTAGTAAGGGAAACATTAAGGGTGTGAAAGTTAAGAATGGGAGAATGCTAGCCGAGAAGCAAGGGAGAGTCGAAAGATAGAGGGAGTACTTCAACGAGTTGCTAAATGTAAGGAATGAAGTGCCAGCAAACATAGTTGGATGGGGTATGGGAAGGAGAAGAAGAGAAATAGTGGAGGAGGAGGTGGGGATCAGGAGGTCAGAAGTGTGGGAAGCCATGACAAAAGTGAAGTTGGGGAAAGCACCAGGAACAGATTGAGTGTGTGGGGAAATGTTGAGGTATGGTGGTGAGATAGTGATCAAATGGGTATGGAAAATGTGCAAACTAGCATGGGAGAAGGGGAGTGCACCTGCTGACTGGAAGACAGGCATAATAGTCCCCCTATATAAGGGCAAAGGGGAAAGAGGAGTGTGTGGTAACCACCGAGGAATATGTCTTCTAAGCGTTGTAGGGAAGGTGTACATTAGGGTAGTGATTGAGAGAGTAAGAGTGAGAACGGAGAAATGGATAGGTGACGAGCAGGGAGGTTTTTAGGAAGGGAAGAGGATGTGTAGATCAGATTTTTACCCTGAATTGTGTTGTGGAGAAATATCTGGAGAAGTAACACAAGGTGTATGTTGCCTTTATGGACTTGGAAAAGGCCTATGACAGAGTGGATAGAGAAGGTATGTGGAAAGTACTTAGATTAAACAGAGTAGATGGCAGGTTGCTGAAAGCAGTGAAGAACATGTATGAGTGTGCAAAGGGGGCAGTATGTGTGGAGAATGAGCAGAGGGAGTTCTTTGACCTGAATGTTGGGTTGAAACAGGGGTGTGTGATGTCCCTGTGGTTGTTTACTGTATATATGGATGGAGTCATGAAAGAAATACAAGGAAGAGCAGTGGATGTTGGTGTATCGCTGATAAGGGAGGGAAATGAGTGGAAGCTGCCTGTACTGCTGTTTGCTGATGATACAGTTCTGATGAGCGATAATGAATGGGAGTTGCAGGATCTGGTAAATGTGTTTTGAACAATGTGCAAAAAACGGAATCTGAAGGTAAATGCGGGGAAGAGCAAGGTTATGGTCTTTGAAAGGGGTGAAGCCACAGAGAGTGAGGTGAAGTTGAACGGTCAGGCTACGGAGATTGTCAACTCATTGGATAAGTATCTGGGCAGTGTGTTGAGTAAAGATGGGACTATGGATGAAGAAGTGCAGGAGAGGGTGCAACAGGGGAAGAGGGTTGTAGAAACGCTGAAAGCAGTAACAAGAAATAGGGTGGTCAGTATGGAAGTGAAGAAGTCCTTGTATGACAGTGTGATAATCCCGACACTGACTTACGGATGCGAAGCATGGACGTTTGAGAAGAGACTCAAACCAAGAGTGAGAGGGGTGGAACTCTTGCGACGAGCGTCGTGTAAGCGATGGAGCGCGGCCGAGAAACATCACTACAAGTAGAAATGAGTTACTTGAGCAGTGCGTGCGGAGTTACATGGAGGGATAGACAGACGAATGATGAAATAAGAAGGAGGTGTGGTGTGGAGGTAGATGTGCTGGAAAGTGTGCAAAGGAACACCTTGAGATGGTTTGGCCATATGGAACATATGGGAAGCGAGAGAATGACTAAGAATGTGTACGAGAGAGAGGTGGAAGAACAGAGAGGGAAAGGTAGATTGCAGGAGAGGTGGAAGGATGGAGTGAGGAAGTATATGGATGAAGGCAGTACTGGTTGGGAGGAGGGGCGTCAACTGACTGGGGACAGAAGTGCATGGGGGCGGTTCGTTTGTGGACACCACTTCGGAGATCACGGCGTCAGGCAATAGATAGATAGATAGATAGAATTATGCAGTAGTTAATTCGTATGACCAAATAATTACATTACAACATACAATTCATGTAAATCAATCAATAAGATGTGTACAATACGGAAAGTCATTGAGTGGCTATCAAATAATTTAGGGAACTAACTCTGCAGTACAGCTGGGTGCTGCAATACTATAGAGTCCAATGTAATCTCATTTCAGTCCCCCCCCCCCCGATTTCATAATGATCTCGAGATTCAATTTTCGTCGATAGCACTTTTGGTCATATTTTGACTGCCATATTGTTAATTTAATGGCAGATGAATCTGGTATGTCCCGTTTCAGCAACATCCTGTTTTAGACAATCTCGCGGTGAAAGAACCACCTCAGACGGTAGCGGAAATCTGGCAAGCTCAATTAGTTTATTTTCTCTCTGTGAACAACTTTGGTCATAGTGTTCAATGTCGTGGAGGCAGCCGTTTAGGAGGAGTAGTGCATCAAAGGTTCCAGAGTCGACAAAGAAAAGACTATCTCGTGGTGGAAGAGCCACCACAGTCGGTAGCAAGAATCCGGCAGGTTCTCTATATTTACTTTGGCTCTATGAATAACTTTGATCTCGGTGTTCAATGTCGTCGTCGAGGGAGTAGTACGTCAAAGGTTCCAGAGGTGACAAACTCAATTAATTCAGCAAATACAGCCATCTTCCAAGTGGAATCGGGAAACCTAATTAAGTGGATCCCTAGATCTTATTAAACATATCAGAAATATCAGACACAAATAGTAATCATTTAAAAAAATTAATGGTATTAATTCCTTTATCACAAATATATATTGAACTATTTCATCTTTGTTTGATAATACTGTTGGTAGCTCCCTTCCCAAATGTTTACAGATATTGGTGTTACATCTATATTATTAATCCTCACTAAAGTGCTTCCCTAAACCTTCATTAACGAAATAAGCAGAAACAAATCGTGATCTTCTTCACACTGAGTATCCTTTATCACAAATTAACAATGTTATTTAATATGTTTTCGATTGCATATTGGTAGCAACCATCCCACATGCTTAAATATACGGGGTTAGCCCTTACCATAATGACTCCCAAGGAACAGATACACGAAATATGTAATATATTTCTATATATATAAATATATATATATATATATATATATATATATATATATATATACCATTTATTAGGGTCCTGCTAGAAGAAGGAAACGCTATATTTGCGGCTCTCACAGAAACTCACATTAGAGATCAAGAGGATAGTGAAGTATGGATTCCTGGTTATAACCTACACAGGGCGGACAGAACGCATAGAACACGTGGAGGTGTAGCCTTGTACATCCACGACTCACTGATATGTACTGAATTCCTAAATAACAGTAATGAAGTGGTGGAAATACTGGGGGTTAAAATAGAATCCATAAATTTAGCATTTATTGTAACATACAGGCCTCCGGACTCATCCCTAGAAGAATTCAAAACCCAGCTCAACAAAATAAAAGCAGAAGTGGAAGCACTGGGGAACCCAACACCAAATATTATGTGGCTAGGAGACTTTAACCTACCAAACATTAAATGGAGACAAGAAGAAACCAAGTAGTGGCAAATAACACCATGGAAGCAAATACGAGAGAGCTTTTTAAACTTTGCAACTTTTTTAGTCTTACCCAGCATATTGCCGAACCCACACGGGGAAACAATATCTTAGAACTTGTCTTCACTAACAATGACTCTCTAGTACACAGCATAAACATATCGGACACAACATACTCAGATCATAATTGAATCGAGATCAAAACAACCTTAGCAAGTGTTCAAACAACCTCAGAATCGAGACCAAGAACCGGCCCTTTCAGTAAATTTAACTTCAATAACAAAAATATTAGGTGGGAAGAGGTAAATCAAGAAATGGAGGAAATAGACTGGGGAAGATTTAATAAACAACCTGACACCTGCAGAATGTCTTGTCCTAATAACAGAAACCATGACCCAAATCTGTTGTTTTTGTTGTTGTTGTTCCCCAAGCTGCCTGGCCGAACGGCCCCATGGCCCTGAGCAAGGCAAAGGCCATAACTGAGCGCCCCCACGGAACCCTCCCAACCGACCACAATAAAGCCTGGGTGACCGAAGCCACTCCATGGCGGGGAGCGGAGGCGGATACGGAAACGCCCGGTAAATCAAAGCCCCACCCAGGGCCCTGTGCCCCTCAACAATTATGAAGAGAAAGTTGAGGGGTAAAGGAAAAATGTGATGCTTTGGCTTCCAATCTTATTAAATTGGGAATTGACGGAAGAGAAGCCGTCACTTGATATCTAGAAAATATATAAGTAAAAGGAACAGTCAGAGTAAGCTAGGGGTATGGCAGAGATTGCTCAGTTCTCACTCTGATAGACCAGCCCATCACCCAAATCTGTAGCCACCACATATCTGAAAGACAAACAAGATGAAGAAGGAAACAAGATCGGGAAAGAAGGAAGCTGTACAGAAGAAGAAAATTACTCACACAACGACGCACACATCAAAATCTACAGGATAGGCAAAAGGCCAAAATAGATAGAGAATATGTGAAAATTGAGCATAGGCTAAGAATATCATATGAACTACAACATATGGAAGAGGAGAGGAAATCTATTGCAGGTATAAAGTAAAATTACAAGTACTTTTCATATGCCAAACTAAAGGCTAAATCAGCATCAAACATCGGCCCACTAAGCAAAGGGGATGGGTCATTCATAGGGGACAAAAAGGAAATGAGCGAACTCTTACGCCGGCAGTATGAAATGGCCTTCAGTGAGCCTGATGAAAGAAAAACCATCAGAGACCAAAATATATTTTTCATGGAAACCTCCCCCACGGAAGCCCCCCAGATGCTGGATATTGATTTCGGTCCAAAAGACATAGAAGAGGCCATTTCCAACATGCCATCCCACTTGGCACCAGGCCCGGACTCTTGGAATTCGATCCTAAGGAAGAAATGTAAGGAAAACCTCTCAAAACCCCTGGCTATAATGTGGAGAAGGAGTCTAGACACTGGTGAAATACCAGTGGGCTTAACAAACGCAATAATTGCCCCACTGCATAAAGGAGGGAGTAAAGCACTACCAAAAAACTACCGCCCGTTAGATCTATCCTCCCACATCATTAAAGTTTTCGAGCGAGTCCTGCGAAGCAAAATCTCAGCATTCATGGAGGCAAATAAACTACACAACACCGGTCAACATGGGTTCAGAACGGGAAGATCATGTCTCTCACAACTTTTGGAACATTATGACAAAATTCTTAAAGCGATACAAGAAAAGAAAAACGTTGATGTCATCTACACCGATTTTGCTAAGGCATTTGATAAATGTGACCATGGTATAATAGCCCACAAACTAAAAGCAAAAGGTACAACGGGGAAAATCGGACGGTGGATATACAATTTCCTTGTAAACCGGAAACAGTCAGTAGCAGTAAACCAAGTCACATCTGAGCCTTCGGATGTAAAATGCTCAGTGCCCCAAGGAACAGTGCTAGCGCCCCTTCTGTTCCTTATTCTAATTTGCTACATAGATACCAACACAAGACACAGTACGGTGTCGTCTTCTGCGGATGACACAAAACTAAGCAAGATAGTAAACACACAAGAGGACACGGGCCAGCTGCAGGAAGACATAAATGTAGTGTTCCAGTGGACCAGGGAAAACAACATGCAATTCAATGAAGAAAAATTCCAATTAATAAGGTTCGGATATAATAATGTCGTTAAAGAGAACACAAACTACCTAACAGAATCTAACCACATAATAGAATGGAAAGATAGTGTGAAAGACCTTGGGGTGTTAATGTCTGATAATATGCATTTCAAAGAACATAACCAGGTCAAAGTTGCGGCTGCGAAACGTTTAACGGGTTGGATTCTGCGTACATTTAAATCACGCGGTAAATTACCTATGATAACGCTCTTCAAATCTTTAGTGCTACCGCGGCTTGAATACTGTAGCGTATTAACATCCCCATACAAAGCATGTTAACTCTTCCAGCCCGGGTGTCATTGTGCAAGGACACCGCGAAAATTGGGCAGCAGCCCGGGTGTCCTTTCAGCAGATAGTAAGATTTCAAGCCTATTCAGCTTGGTTCATGCGTCCGACGCATGTAAACAAAGCCGATCGTTGCGTCACCGCACCTCCGAAAACAATAAGGAGACGTCGGATCAATGTTATTGTTGTGACGTCAGACGAAATTAGTGTCTGAAAAGCTCCGATATTGTCAACATCGCGGAAAAATTCGCTCCACTGAAATCGTCATCACAACTGAACCAACTAACTCAACGCCAGTCTATAGATTGAAAACCGCCCTATGTTTATAGATGCGTGGGAAATTTCTAGAAGTTAAAATAAAATAAAATACGGTAGCCTAGGCCTAGACGTTTTTCGGCCAGATCGCCCGGATACGACCTCCGTCCTTTGAGGACCAGCCCGGGCCACGAGGGTTAAATAAATGACTTAGAGAGTGTACAAAGAAATTTCACTTCGCATTTAAGTTCGGTAAAACAGCTACACTATTGGGATCATTTAAGAGCACTGAACCTGTACTCGCTGGAACGTAGAAGAGAATGTTTCCTAATAATATACACGTGGAAAATCGTAGAGGGTTTAGTACCAAACCTACATACTCCGATAGTCATGAAATTCAGTGATAGGAGAGGCTGGGAATGCAATATCCCCCGGATGAATAACAGGGGTGCTAAGGGCTCTCTGCGAGAGGGCTGGATGTCACACAGAGGCCCACATCTCTTCAACAAACTCCCACGGCGAGTAAGAGACATGAGGGGTGTCTCTTTAGACAACTTCAAGAGAGCCCTCGATGTCGAACTACAAAAAGTATCAGACGAGCCCATCTTCCCAAGGGAGCGGGCTGTCTCTTCAAACAGTCTGCTGCACCAAAACAACCGACAACGAGGGGCGACGTGCTCCTTGGTGCTGCTAGGAGAGTGGCGAACACAACCTAAGGTAACCTAAGGTAAGGTATATATATATATATTTTATATATATATATATATATATATATATATATATATATATATATATATATATTTATATATATATATTATATATTTATATATATATATATATATATATATATATATATATATATATATATATATATATATATATATATATAGATATATATATATAATATATAGTGGATGGGGATATCAAGTTAATTTTCATAAATTAGTACTCAAGTCATGAAGAGAGCAGAGCGTGTGACTAGGTAATGATTTGAGTGAATAGTTTGAGGTAAATGTAGGTCTGTGACAGGGATGTATGTGTAATGTCACCGTGGCTGTATATGCCGAGGAAGGTAAAAATTAGATCAATTTGTAGAGGATTAGGTTTAGTAGGATAGAATGGTGGTGATTGGGATTTGAATCCGTTGCTGTTTGCTGATGACACAGCGTTTGTAGCGGATTCTGAGAAGCTGCAGCGAGTAATAAATGAGTTTGGTGTGGTATGTTGGATGAGGAAGCTGAGAGTGAATGTCAATAAAAGTAAACTGATTGTGTGTAATAGAGATGCTCGTAGGATAAATCTAAATTGACGACTGGATGGGGAAATGCTGGAATGAGTCGTTTTTTGTTTGTTTTTATATCTAGGAGGTGTGATAAACAGTGATGTAGGTGTGGTAATGGAGGTAAGACAGAGAGTGTGTGAGGGAAGAATAGTTTCAGAGCAATGGAAAGTGAGTAATCTCTGAATGAAAGCTAAAACTGCTATTTATCAAGGGATAGTTGGACCAATAGTGATGTATTTGGATGAGACATTGGATCTGAATGTACAAGAGAAAAGCAAGTTAGATGTGATGGAGATGAGCTGCTTGAGGTCTATGTGTGGAGTAAGCATAGAGACAGATTGAGGAATGATCAGGTACGTAGAAGACAGGGACAACAAGAACCCTTATCGGCCAGAGTGTAAAGAAGTGTGCTATGCTAGAATGGACATGTTGAAAGAATGGGAGATGAAAGGCTTACAATGAGAATATACGAAACAGAAACAAGGAGAAATTTGCTTGAGAGGAAGACTTCGGATGAGATGGAGAGATGGTGTAATAAAAACGTTGGAAGATAGATAAATGAATGAAGAACAAGCAAGAGAAGTGGCAATGGATAGGAATGAATGAAGTATGCCTGTGAATAGATGAGTAACAATGCGGTCGTAGGGAGAGAGGGTCGGGCGCCAGTTGGACTAGATGATAGTCAGGCGTCTGGCCGGGGAGTCGGTGTATATATGAAGGGTCATGCCTGGAAGTATTGTGGTGGGCTTCCGCTGCCTGTCTGCCTGCTGTGACTGGAATTTCTCAGGGAGGTTTGGGATTTGTCGGTTGCTGGAGGCTCTTAGTGTTCCTTGGTCTCTGGGTCTTCTCTTGGGCGACCTAGATGTGAGTGAGTTATATTTTGTTCTTGTTTTTAGTGTTATGTTTTCTTGCTTCTGTTCGGGCTCTGTCTCGAGTCGGCCACCATCAGCTATGGGGTATGTGCCTGAGTATATAGTGTACATACATACAACACTCGGTATTTTTATAAATAATATATATACTATAGACAAAACCTTTCGAATAAAGTTATGAATAAACCCTTTGTGTAATAGTTAGCATTGTTATAATTAAGGGAATGCTATTATTTATATTTCCCTTTGTCCTTGATTAATATAACATCAAAGGTGTTTCCCACTTAATTAAATCCCATAGAGTCATAAGGCTTCACATCAATATATTTATCTTTGGCTTCATGTGATACTTTTGTTTCAGACTAAAAACAAAATATTAAGCTTATTCTGTACGTTCTTCAACACCCAATCATTGTTTAAATGTGGATGGTTGTATTTTATGGTCCACCTTCTTCCTCATGTTTAGCCCAATTTGTTTTCAGATTCTAAGACGGTTGGCCCATTAGTTTGGCGATTATAAGACCGTTCACCCCATTTCTTTGTCAATATAAAGACCTATTCATCTGCATTAGTTTGTAAACTATACTATTCTAATTTACAGCACACTAACCTTTTCTGTCAGAACTGAGCCATCGTATCTCAGTAAGGGCTAGAACAAATGAGCTATAAATTCTGACACCGATTCTCTTTCTGACTCTCCCTAAATGGTCTGAATATTAGCGTGATTGCTCACTTAATGTTATATTTATAGAGGTTAGCATTTTATGTGTTAACATTATAATGTATAGCCATGTGGTAGCACCGGTAGCAGACATGTCGGTCTTAAAATTAACTTAATTACTACACATTCACAAGTTGTCTATACAATTTTACATTTGTTTCTTATATTTTATCAACTAATACATTATGTTATTACACCCAAGAGGGGCCTACCATTGTCAGTGTGTTATGGGGGTTGTGATTATTGTGTGGTATGTTGATTTATGTATTTATACAACAAATATAATAAAATATATATATAATACAAATATAATAGTAACCTCGCTATATATCCATCAACTAAAAACACAACCTCCCATTAAGATATATATGTAAAAAATTTCGGTAGGAAAATGTCCCGGGAAATGGCCAGTTACCCCTAAAAATACAGGCTCGTCAAGAAAAAATCGACACCTAAATGAAACGAACTTCATACGATTTCAAAGCTAATGGTACTAAACATGAGGGGGAAACAAAAAAAAAATCCCCTCTCAATGTTGAGCAAATGAGGGTATGGTTGGTATCTAGACAGCGTTAAGCCACTTTCACACATTCACGATGTTGGTCCCGATGTACCCCGAGGTACACAAACTGGTACATCGGCAGAGACAGTGACACAATATCACGTTTGACGACGAAGCCTCGATGGTGACACGTAGCCACGACGGGCCAGATGGTACGGCGGTTGCAACACGAGAGCGCCACGTCAATGCCCTAACGGTCCAAATTCCGGTAAAAACCGTAATAATTGTTTTTTTATTTCAATTTTTTATGAACGGCAAGAGGAAAGGTTATTATATAAGATTTCAACAACAACAAAAATAAAAATAATAATATGTGGAATTTCACCGTAGGAGAAGGTTACTGTTCAGTCCGCTGGCCCGCCGTACTTTCCATCCCCATTTTTACCGATAAAAAATAGATAGGGTAAGACTGGTTAATTTCGCCGCGGGGTAATTTCGCCACGGCGCTAATAATTTGCATTCAAACGCCGATATCTCCGAAACTATTGCATGGATTCAGCTGCAGTTTGGCCTAGGCAGCATGACCAAAACATTATATATTTATTTTTTTATTTTTTTGGGGATTAAAAACAACCCGTTAATGTTCCTGATGCACCCAGATGCCAACACGTGTATACCACCGTGTATACCGATGAAACCCGGTGCTCAACACGCTGTCCAAACGTCAACAACACGAATGTATCCGATGGTACCACGCCAAAAGTCCATCGTACAAATTTTTTGAACAAATCCAAAACTTTGGTGGCCAAGCCCGATTTGCCACGTCCCGCACCGTGGGTAACACGCTGCTCCCCGATGACCCCGACACACGTTGGGGATTGCACCACGTTGTGTCCCGATATTCAAATCAGGGTACATCGGGACCAACATCGTGAATGTGTGAAAGTGGCTTTAAGGAGAGAGCTACCATGACCCCCCCCCCCCCTCCCAGTCACTGCCAGATAATTATATAAACACAACTATTAGGTGATTTTATTCAGGTTCAAAAGGGCCTCTATCACGCAACAGGCTTCGAAATACAGTATTATCAAATAACCATTTTGACCACCACAGATCCCTCTTAAACTGCACAAAATCATCTAAATACAGGTAGAACAGAGTAAAAAAGACGTCGCCGGTACAAAAGAGGTTAAGCTATATAAAAGCGTTTAATGATTGACAGACTAAACTGTCAAAAAGCGTCATGATCCTCAAAGGGTTAAATGGTAAACAAATGAGGGTATGGTTGAGCAGCAGGGTGAGGGAGGGAGCAACCATTCAGTAGATAGACAGACACTGACGCAATGATTACAATACTACGCCACCCCTACGTATTGAGGGTATGAACGGACCCATGCAGCATGAAGGACCGACCATTCTCCCCCATCACTGGCAGATATTGATACAAACAATGGACATTATTGCCTCATTTGCTTACGGTTTAACCCCTTCAGTACCGGTGATGTTATTTTAACTGTATTCTGGCTACTACTTGATGATTGTATTCAGTTAAAAAAGGCCTCCAACAATTAACAGGCTTAGAACTATCTCACTTCACCCTTATGACTACCACAGAGCCTTCTTAAACTGCACATACTCCTGTAAATATAGCTAGAATATTTTAATAGAGGCGTCGCCGGTACAGTAGGGGTTAGATCGTAAGCAAATGAGGGCATGGGAGGCAGCGACCATTCTCCCCCCGTCACGGGCAGATAATGATAATAAACACTCCACATTATTACCGTTTGTCGCCCTAATTAGTTTAGTTCCCCGTGTTGCCGTTTAGGGTGCTGAGAGCCGCGGGTATTAACGAGGACGGTACTGTCTGTCATACATTATCACCTGTCACTGGGTAATAAGAAAATATATATATATTAAGGGGAAATATAATCAAATTGGGTGGTGATTTACCTTTTTTCTGGATACAATTCTCCCCCATGCTTAGCCCCATTAGTGTTGAGAATTTAAGACATTCGCCCCATTAGTTGCTTGTTTTTGTTTACCTTTCATCTCATTCATCTATCAATATTTGATATTAATGTTAAAGAACGGGGTGTTACTTATCTAAAGGTCCAGGAACTAGTATAGCGAGGCCGGTCCTTAGTGATCTTGGCCCCATTCTATGTTCTTTCCTCTCATTAAAACATTACGCTTTCCATAACGCAGTTGGGTCTGAGTACATGATTAGATTGATATCCAAAATTCGAAAATAGATATTAATCGTGATCGTGTACGCAACCTTTAACTGTGATGGTGGTGTAATGGTTTAGATGCTTATGTTCTGGGTGTGGTGTCCCGAGTTCGAATCCAGGGAGGGCCATATGCTTTCATTAGTTTATTCAAGTACATTGGGGCTTGTATTTGATAGTAATGTTAAAGAACGGGGTGTTACGTATTAAGATCAAGACCTTGCGTACCATTTAGGTGCTGCATTTTTCCTGGCGAGCGATAGCGATTCTGTATTTTTTGAGAAACCGGCCTTTGGCCGAATTTTTTTCTACCGAAAAATGTACAAATATATTTTGAAAGGGGATCTAGGAGGTGTTTTTTAAGCTTGATGGAGGTGTAGCGAGGGAACTGACAAAATATATATATAAATATATACATAAACCAAATAATATCCACTACCCCCTTAAGCTCTACTGTACCCTAGTACAGTCCCAAGCAATGTGGCCAAACTGGCTTCAGAGCCAAGATATAACAACCTCCCACCTCAAAAGATGGAGGAATACTGACTCTCCCAGCAAGTGAGGGTTTGGATATAAGCTGAGAAGTGTTGCCAAGGTCGAAAAACAGTGCTCAAACATCGTGGTACCAGGCACTGCCTGATACTGGCAGTTACAAGGCTCGTATATTACTGACGGCTGGAAGCCGTAGCTGGGACTGAGGAGTGATTTATCTACTGACGGCTCTCTGCCGTCAGTGGTGTTGGATGGGTCAAATGTAAAACCCTATATTAAAGGGATGTATAATCAAGTTGGATAGTGATATACATTTTATCTATGATATACCAATAATGGTTGATAAAGAGAGAGAGAGAGAGATGCGTGATATACTGTTTGCCAACCTATTTATATTGCCTATAATTTTCATTGTTGTTTATTGTAATTAAATGTATTTATTGTTGTATATGTGTTAGTGTTATTGTGTTTCATTGCTGTCTGATTATATTAACCCGTTCAGTACCAGGGACGTCCTTTTCATCATGTTCTGGCAACTATTAGATGATTATATTCAGCTTAGCAAGGACCTCTATTAATTATAAGGCTTCAAACTATCTCAACCAACCCTTTTTACTACCACAAATCCTTCCTAAGCTGTATAATATCGTTTAAATATTGCTGGAATACAATATAACACACATCGCTGGTACTCAAAGGGTTAAGTAGGTGTTGCTTTGTGATACTTGTCAAAAATGTGTTTATTAAATTGTTACTAATTCTTAACTGGTCACGGGTTAGGAGAGATAAATTGACTCCCACCCTTTCTTCTCTATCTGCCTGAAGATATTTTGGAATGCAGACGAAAGCTTGCAGCTCCGTGTTTCATTATCGTAGCGGATACAAGAAATATAATAATCACGTATTTGTGAATATATATTTTTTTCTCTCTCTCTCTCTCTCTCTCTCTCTCTCTCTCTCTCTCTCTCTCTCTCTCTCTCTCTCTCTCGTCTATACAAATTTAAAATGGATACAGATAATATTACTATCCAAAATCAATACTCGGTTGCGAGAAGAAAACTTAAATCGCTAATTAAATCTGAAAAGAGGAATTAAGAAATTAAAATCGCACATGCGAGCAAATCTAATCCAAAACAATTTCATAGATATATAAATAGCAATAAAGAAATTAAAAGTGGCATTGGCCCGATACTCAATAATCAAGGTGAATTAGAATCAGATAGCAGGGACATAGCTGCTACTCTTAATCAACACTTTTCTTCTGTATTTAATACTGCCAGTAACCAAAACGTGCCACAAGAAAATAATCAAACATGTAACTATGTTCTTCAAGATTATATTATTACCCAGTCAGAAGTAATTACAAAAATCGACTCCCTTCATGTCAATAAATCACCTGGGCCGGACATGTTTATCCCTAAAATTCTTAAATTAGTCAAAGAAGAAGTTGCAGGGGCACTAACCATAATACTAAATATGTCACTCAAACAAAGACATGTACCCACCGACTGGAAGATCGCTAATATAACATCGATATTTAACACCTTAAAAGCGGGTGGGGAGTATATTTCACTGTGCCGCCCAGTGGGTTTTTTTTTACCATAAATGGGGTTGTTTCCGTGCTCTTTTTCATGCATAAACAAGACCCAGAGCGTAATACAAGTATGTATCCCTGAAAAGGCGTAAATTGAGCTTTCCAATGACACCCGAACCATCCTTCTACGATCACTGGTTGTCTTGCAACGATCGTGCAACCGAAGGGCAAAATCGCTAAAATACGGTAATTTCTTTATATAATTACGTATGTAGAGAGGGAATGAGGGTGGATGTAAGTGGAGTACATCTCAGTTGGTCCACGGCGGCCGTGGTGAGCGGTCATGAGGTAACCCAGGCTCCTTCCGTCACTCGTCTCTCTCTCAGAGCCAATATTGCGCCAAAATTGCACGCAGACTTAAGTCGGGCCCCGCCACATAGTCCAAATTTTTCGATACGGACTTAAGTCGGGCCCCGATAGACAAGGGTTAAAAATGGTGACAAAACACTACCAAGTAACTATAGACCGATTAGCTTAACTTCCGTAATTGGAAACATATGTGAATCAATCATAAGAGATCAAATTGTATTATTCCTTGAGAACAATAACCTTATTAACACAATAAGAGCGGGTGGTGGAGTATATTTCACCGTGCCGCCGAGCAGGTTTTTTTTTACCATAAATGGCCTTGTTTCCGTGCTCTTTTTCATGCATAAACAAGAGCCAGAGCATAATACAATTATGTATCCCTGAAAGGGCATAAATTGAGCTTTCCAATGACACCAAAACCATCCTTCTACGATCACTGGTTGTCTTGCAACGATCGTGTAACTGAAGGGCAGAATCGCTAAAATACGGTCATTTCGTTACATAATTATGTGTGTAGCGAGGGAGTGAGGATGGAGTAGTGTGGAGTTCATGTCAGTAGGCACACGGCGGCCGTGGTGAGCGGTCATGATGTAACCTACGCTCCTCCCATCGCTCGTCTCTCTCTCAGAGCCAATATTGTGCCAAAATTGCACACAGACTTAAGTCAGGCCCCGCCACATAGTCCAGATTTTTAGAGACGGACTTAAGTCCGGCCCCGATAGACAGGGGTTAACAATAGTCAACACGGATTCAGAGCAAAGAGATCATGCCTAACTAATTTAATAGAATTTTATGACAGCCTATACAAACTAAATGACTTCACCAAAAGCCTCGACATAGTGTATCTAGACTTTCAAAAGGCCTTCGACAAGGTCCCGCATGATAAATTATTACAGAAAATAAGAGACATAGGAATACAGGGCAAAACGTATGATTGGATTAAAAACTGGCTAAGTGAAAGAAAGCAAAGAGTAGTTATCAACGATGTGGAATCAACATGGAGCCCAGTAACTAGTGTAGTCCTCCAAGGTTCAGTATTGGGACCGGTGTTGTTCATAATATATATCAATGATCTAAATAATGGCATAAATAATTTTATTTCCAAATTCGCAGATGATACGAAGATAGGTAATGCAATAATTTCCGAAAGTGATAGAATAAACCTTCAAGCTGATTTAAATAAAGTCACAGAATGGTCGGAGAAGTGGTAAATGCCGTTTAATGTAAACAAATGTCAGATATTGCAAATAGGTTCTAAAAACAATAAATATGAATACTACATGAATGAAGAGAAGATAACAAATGTAACACAAATAAAAGACTTGGGAGTGCTGATAAACGAAAACTTAAAATCTTCCAATCAATGCACAGCGGCTGCAAACAAAGCAAACAGGGCACAAGGTTTCATCAGAAGAAACTTCCACTATCACAGCAAAGACATAGTTTTGCCCTTATACAAAAGTATGGTGAGACCGCACCTCTAATACGCTGTGCAGTTTTGGTCACCTCACCTCATAGAGGATATTAAAAAATTGGAATCTGTGCAAAGGCGACCCACTAAGCTAATCCCTTCATTGAGAAATAAATCATATAATGAAAGACTGAGAGAACTTGATCTATTTTCACTTAAGAAACGAAGGATATTGATAGAGTTTTTTTAAATTCTAAAAGGATTCAGTAACATTAATCTAGATAAGTTATTCAAAAAAGTCGAAGACACATCTACAAGAGGAAACAATATAAAATTATTAGGTCGGAGAGCGAATCTAGTTACAACAAAAACATTCTTCACTCACAGTGTAATTGATAAGTGGAACAAACTTCCAAATAAAGTAATAGACAGCTCCTCTATAGATACATTTAAGAAAAATCTAGACTCATACCACAGAAAAATTGGTATGGAGTAGGCAGTAATTATCACCTTTATTATTTGTTCAGCTGAAGAGAGCGTTAGAAAAGAAAAAAAATAAATACACAAATAAAGAATAATAATAATACTAATCAATAAATATGTACATACTACTAAGGGTGATGGGTTGGATGATTCCAATTAACCCCAAAATGTACATGCTGCTAAGGCGAAGGGTTGCATGAATTTTTCATTTAGTTTTCCTTTATTTTTTTCCAATCTTTCCTGTAAATTCCTTCTGGGGATTTCGAAGCCCAGCAAGGTTAATCACTTCCAACTTTTTCATGCACGGTAATTGCCGGAGGGAACGGAGGGTGGGGAGAGAGCCTTCTTCTTTTCTATCCTTTCCTTCAACTTTCCTTTTCTATCGGATATGCCATCTCTACTAGAATTAAATCCTGACCACCTCGTTTGGATCGCAAGGTCTGTGTGGCCAGTGTATCTATCTAAATATATGTAAATCTCTCTCTCTCTCTTTTTGTATATATATATATATATATATATATATACTGTACATACATATATGTATATATATATATATATATATATATATATATATATATATATATATATATATATATATATATATATATATATATATATATATATCTGCATATACAGTATATATATATACAGTATATATATATATATATATATATATATATATATATATGTACAGTAGATATATATATATTGTATGTATATATACAGTAGATATATGCATTGTATATATATATATATGTATATACTGTATATATATGTAGTAAAACTCGCTAGGAAAATTGAAACAATGGAACACCAAGCTTTCGTCTATTCTCTCAAGACATCTTCAGGGTAATACAAGAAAACAGGGGGAGAGTGAGGCTTAAATACCCGTCCTAAATCATCTGTGAGTTGCTAACTAGCATATAAATACAAAAAGTGTTGCCAGCCTACTGCCTGTTGCCATATTTTTAGGAACATACTTATTTTATATACAAAATATATGTACATACTGTATATACATTGAAATATGCCTAACAATACAATCTAATCATATATACAATTTGTTACACATCAATGAACTTGCAGATCCCTTTCAAACTGTTATCGTAACTTATGTAAATATGAAGAAATACATATACCTGTAGAAATACATATAATTACATATACATACACATATACATGCATACTGTATACACGCATACATTACATACATACAAATACAAATGACATATATAAGAACAAAAGAATAAATGGGAGTCTGCAGAAAGCCGATTGGTCACACAAGGTAGATCCTTCCCACACCCAACCCTAATTATAAGGCCGAATAGCCCACACCTGGCATATCCCCCTCACAACTAAACAGTATATAAATTATACATAAACATAATACAGTATATATACACACACCTACATACACACACACATATACTGTATACATACATAAACATACATATATACAATAATTATTATAAAACAAAAAACAAAGAAAATGCACAGTGATCATACCGCATGTGTATAGTATTAATAAGATACCTAACTATCTAATACTATGAGGATTGACCTCACAAAAAGGGTCAGATGTCAAACTTCAAGCTGTTTCAATCTATGATCTGACGGTCTGGACATCTACAGTATTTCTAGCTCTTTTTATATTATCATTTTCATTGAGGAGATTTAGCAGGATGTTATCTATTTTATAAAGGCCATCATTTAGATTCATAGTGTTTCTAAATTCTCTGATCAAGGCGGACTCGGCAAATATTCTTTCATAATAGCAGCTTGACCAGTAGATCATCTTAGCCTCATCCCAATTTACATGATGGTTTTGTCTTTGTTTATGTTTAAAAATACCATTAGATTCTTGAGCTGACCTTACTGATTGTTTGTGTTGTTTAACTCTCACCTCTAATCTTTTTCCAGTTTGTCCTATGTATATGTCATTACATCCTTTACACGGAATGAAATATACACAACCTGCATCATTTTTAGGGCTGTTGTTTATCAAAGTAGACTTGACGGAGTTTTCATAATTGAATACTACATTTATTTTCAAATTCTTGAGAGATGTTGTGAGAGGTGTTAATTCATCATGATATGGCAAAACTAAGATACTTTTCCTTGAAAAGGGAGCTTTATTATTTACATTATAGAAGTTTTTTTCGGCTTTGGCTAAACTTTGATCAACAAGACTTTCAGGATAGCAGAGTGTCTTGGCTAGATTATAGATATGTTTGTATTCGTCATCTATGAATTCTGGGTTACATATCCTTAATGCTCTTAGAAACATACCTGAAAAAATGGACAGTTTTACTTTAATATGATGGTTGGAGAAAAAATTAATATAGGAATCTACAAGAGTCGGCTTTCTATATACTTTAAATTTTAAGTGACCATTATTATTTATAATCATGGTATCAAGGAAAGGTAGTTTATTGTTTACTTCTTCTTCGATTTTGAATGAAATCGAGGGGACAAGATCGGTAAGTTTATTAAGGAATAAATGGTGATTTTGATTGGTAGGCCAAAGACACAAAATGTCGTCAACATATCTAAACCACTTAATATTTAAAGTATATAGCTTGGTGTTCCATTGTTTCAATTTTCCTAGCGAGTGTTACTACATAATTTGATCACACGTATTTGTGATTTTACCTCCATATATATATATATATATATATATATATATATATATATATATATATATATATATATATATATATATATATATATATATATATATATATATATATATATATATATATATATATATATATATATATATATATATTCGTTATATACCAGTATAATAATAATAATAACAATAATAATAATCTTCTGGTTACTTATATAGCGCCCGTATCTCCTCCTTCGGGGATTCACAAGCGCTTGGCTTTCTTTAGTCTACCAGAGACCATTACCCATCCCCCTTGCTCATGTGGAGATGGTAACCGCCGGCTGTATCCCAGAAAAACTTTTCAATCTGAGCGGGGATTGAACGCGAGACCTTCAAGATGGGAATCAGGCACGCTATCAACTGAGCCAGCCGGACGGCTATATATATATATATATATATATATATATATATATATGTATATATACCGGTATATATATGTATTCTCTAAAACGACTCGTTCTCGTGACTGGTTAGCGTTCCTGAAATATATTCCCAATAATGGCTGTGTGTGTATGAGTGAGCGGGTTATACCAGCTACATGCACGGACTGAAAGTACGTATCATTCCACCGATGACTGGGAGCCGGCCGTACCATCTGTGCCAGAGTACGAAAAGCACTATTACTTTTTTTCAGCAGCGAACGAACTGAAAAGCTTTAGCCAGGGAATGGGAGAGAGGGGCCATTTTTATGATCGCTATTCCACTGTCATAGTCGGAGTCGTAAAGGAGGCGATCATGGCTTTTGGTGTACATACATAAATACAATACATTCAAGTTTAAAGACCGTTTTGTCCACAGAGAAAGTGGTTATAGTCTCACATCCTAAATGGTGGCTTTCCAGGCAGTCCTGTCAAGGGTTGCATGCCTCTGTTGTCAAGTTCTTTATTTTGAGATCGGACCGGAGTACCCGAGCCCACGTTATTCTAGGTTCACCCTTATGCGCAGCTCCCCCCATGTTTACAGTCCGGCATTTCTTCACCAAGTTCTGATCATCCATTCTCTGCACGTGTCCAAACCAACCAAGTTGGCTCATGCACATCCCTTCACTGACACTCCTAATGCCCAGATGCCTTCTCAATTCCTCGCTCGATACCCCGTCCCTGAGATTAACCCGACACATCCATCTCACCATTCTCTTCTCATTCCATTCAATTCTATTGATATCCTCCGCTTTAACTGGCATAGGTCATCGCGCTCATAACACACAAGGTATACACCTTCCCCTTAAGGTGGTGTGGGAGCCCTCTTATGGTCAAGAGTGGCAACAGCTCTCTTGACTTTCCCCATCCACTTCTGACTCCAGCATTGGAGCCAGCTTCAGCGCCATTTCCGGCGGAAACTGAATCGCCCAGGTATCAGAACTTATTCACACACTCCAGCCTTACACTGTCGACATGAATACTGACAGGCGTGTCATTTAACCCTTATTTAGCGGGCTAGGTGGTCTATTTGACCGTATCGCCCAGCGGGTTTTTTTTACCCTAAAGAGGGTTGTTTCCGTGCTCATTTTCATGCCTAAATAAGACCCAGAGCGTAAAACAAGTATCTATTCCTGAAAGGGCGTAAACAGAGCTTTCGAATGACACCCGAACCATCCTTGTACGACCACTGGTTCTCTTGCAACGATCGTGCAACACGAGTGCAAAAACCCTGAAACAAGGCAATTTCCTTACATAATTCCCTGTGCAGTGAGGCAGAAGAGGGGGAGAAGGGTGGGATACAGTTCAGTATGTCCTTTGCGGTGGTGGGGACCGGTCATATGGTTGCTATGCTCGTCCCACCGCTCAGCTCTCTCTCTCAGCAACATTACGTGCTGAAAATGGTGCTCGACAGATGTCGTGCACCGCCACTTAGTCCAAATTTATTTCACTCAACGTATGTCGCGCGCCGCCAATAAGGGGTTAATTAATACATGATCTCCCTTGCACACTGCACATTGAAAGTCAATAATTCATAGTCAAAGGTCCTCTAGCTCCACTACATTTCTTGTGTACCCATTCACTACAGATGCAACATTGAAGAATTGAGTTACTTCCCACATACTGCACATGGATAGTCACCCCTTCTTTCCATAGTTCCACGCCCTACTCCACTAACCATGACCTTTGTTTCATCTATGTTAACTCTTAGACCCTTATTTGCCATACCCTCCCTCCATCTTTTGAACTTTTCCTCTGCTTCCTGTGCACTATCTGCAATAAAAACTAGATCATCTGCAAATAACAGCTCCCATGGGACTTCTATCCTAAAGTCCCTTGACAGAGCCTCCAGGACCAAAACAAACAGTAATGGGCTCAGCACTTAACCTTGGTGAACTCCAACCTTCTCTGGGAACTCTTCCCTCAGGCCCATGACCCCTCATACATTCTCATTATCACACGTTCCAGCCACTCTTCTACTCCAAGTTTTCTCAAAGCCCACTGCATTACTTCCCTGGGCACCCAGTCAAAGGCCTTCTCCAGATCTACTAAAAACTAGCTATAATTCCCCATTTTTCTCTAAGTATTAATCTTGTATTTGCCTAAGAATAAAGTTAGGATCAGTTGTGCCACGTCCCGGCATAAACCCAAACTGCATGATGCTGATGGCAACACTTTCCCTAATTATGCATTCAAAGACCCTTGCGCTGACTTTCATGACTTAATCAAGCATTTTCAAGTCCCTATAATTTCCCCTGTCTATGGAGTCACTGATGCCTTTGTATATATTTACTATAACACTTTTCTGTCATGCATCGGGAATTTTTCCCTCCTGTATGATAGCATTAATCAGCTATGTGACCAATTTAACCCAATATCTCCAGCTGCTTTTAGCATCTCGGTGACAATGCCGGAGCTCCCGAACTTCATTTTATCTATAGCACTTTTAACAGCGTCGTACCCTATCAAAGGTGTAGTTCATAACAAATTAATGGGCACTGAAATAACCCAGCCTGTGAGATGAAACAATTGGTATTGATTATTTGAAGTCAGTGGTTTTGCTTATAATATTTACTTCTAGCATAATGATTATAGGTGAGGGCTGGTTCTGTCCAGAGTGAGGTTTGGTGTCCTCTACCTAACCTTAGCCGTTTTTGTCTGTCTCTTTGGCTGTACTATTTTTCCTACTTCGGGGATGGGATGCTAGGAATCCTCCTCCCCTTGTAAAATTCACCTACTAGACGAGACAAAGAAAAGGGCGAAGGAACGCAAAAGTGGTCACGGTCCCTACGATTTCGATATTCAAATATTTCTGATCGGGCTCTGTCTCTAGACGGCCACCACCAGCTATGTGGTATGTGCATGAGTATATGCATACATACATATACATATTGATAACTAACACTGCGGCTTATATAGGTGTTCCATTCACGTTATATATATATACCGTATATATATATATATATATATATATATACTGTATATATTATATATATATATATATATAATTATATATATATATATATATATATAAATATATATATATATATATATATATATATATACAGTATATATAATTATATAATATATATATATATTTTTTTTTTAAAGAGACAATGAACGGAGGAAAGAAAAACACAGATAAAACAAAAAGGTCCATGTGCCTAAAGGCATCCTCCATTCATAAAATGTTTGTAACACTGGATTTAAACTGTTAGACCAGTCAAAGTAGGGCTGGACTTAGAACAAATTGCAATAGAAGGTTTTTTGGCTTTAACTTGTTTATTAGGTCCCTCTGATGAACGTATAAAAAGTCTCCAACTTTTGGACACCGGGAAAGTGGTTAATTTGCATAAATTCAAGATGGCCGCCGTCCAAAGCTTCAATTTACAGATAACTTTTTTCTGGTTGCTCCTAGACCCTATAAATGTATTACAAACAACGTTTTTTGGCTTTAACTTGTTTATTAGGTCCCTCTGATGAACATATAAAAAGTCTCCAACTTTTGGACACCTGGAAAGTGGTTAATTTACAGCCAAAAAACCTTACAGCCAAAAAACCTTCTATTGCAATTTGTTCTAGGTCAAGCCCTACCTTTACTGCACATTATTGTCTATTACATTTTGCCTAGGCCTATACTAATCCCATCATCTTGTTTCTTGTTTCAACAGATTGGTGCGACATCTACCGAAGCCATGGAAGAAGAGGTGGTGCATAATCCCTGCGGCATTTGCTCAAACACGTTAGACGAAGGAGAAACAGTCAAGCTGAGGGCGAAGGGAGCAGATACTATCAACAAGGCCAGTACTGAACGTGGAACGCCATCAATTACCGTGTCCGAGGGCCAAACGGTGCACATTGATTGCCGAAAGAAGCATGTCAATACGAAGCCAAATAGAATTCCTGGGAAGCAGAAGAAACGTCCTGAAAAACCTGCTCTTCGTTCTCAGACACCAGACTTTTGTTTTACAGAGAACTGCTTTTTTTGTGGTACAAAAATCTATTTGGACACAAAGCATGATTCAGAAGAAGTGTATCCAGTACGCACCTTCAACTTTCAAAGGACAATACTTTCTGCATGTGATGCCAGGGCTGATGAGTGGGCTGACACTGTTAGAGGCCGAATTAACTTTGCACGCGATCTTCCAGCAGCTGACGCAATATATCACAAGCAGTGCAGCTCAAATTTCCAGACACATAGGCAGATCCCCTCCAAATATCGTGATTCCGCAGACAGTGAACCTCCTCGCAAGGGTCGCAAAGTAGATGCCTCACGAGAGGAAGCATTTCTACTCGCAATCGAGGACCTAGTCAGTGGCAATGATGATGAACAGACTACAGTGGTTGATCTCGTTGATAGAATGTCCCAGTTGTGCCCTGATGTTGAAGCGTATAGTGTAAAATACATGAAACAGAAACTTATTTCATATTTTGGGGATGAACTGGTTATTAGTAACGTGCATGGACGCAGCGATGTTGTAACTGTCAAAGAAAGTGCTGCAAAGATTTTGCAACAATTCAAAGACTCACCACAGACTGATGATGAGGAAGCAGAACAAAGAAAGATAGTCAGGGCTGCGGCACGGTTGATCAAAGCAGATATAAAGAACATTGATACTTGTAGAGATTTCTATCCAGATCCTTCTGAACTCCGGTCGCTGGAAAAGAATGTGGCGGACGTTCCGCAGTCCCTTCGTATATTGCTGCAAGAGACGTTCAGTGGCAAGTCATGTGATCTTGAAGTTGCATCAATTGGACAAAGTATCGTGCAACTTACCAGACCAAGGGCCATTGTAGCACCCATTCAGTATGGATTGGCGGTTCAAATGCACCAGCACTTTGGTTCCCGCTTTCTTGTGGACAGTTTACACAGCCACGGCTTCTGTCTGCCTTACGCAGAAGTTTTGAGGTTTTCGAAGTGTGCTGCCAATTTCAGGGGCACCAACATATCCACTGCAGGCAGGTTTGGACAGTTCGTTGCAGACAATGTTGATCACAACTTGCGTACGCTTGATGGGCGAGGAACATACCATGGTATGGGTATAATTGTTGCTGTCACCCCTGAAGTAAGAGACACAACATCAATACCAAGATTGCAGTCACCTGAAAACAACTTCACGGCAGCTCAAATTGAAATCAAATACTACCGCAGTGTTCGCAAGAAGGGTGGGCCTCTCGAATTTAGAAAGCTTGACCCCATTTCAGCATCTGACAAGCTTGAAAATCTGGACATACTGTGGAAAACGTCATGGTTGCTTCGACCAAAACGACCAGGCTGGTCCGGCTTAATGCAGAGTGTGTGCCATGGACCACACCCAGGGAAATCATCCGTCCATTTCTTGCCCATGATTGACATGGACCCTACGGACATGAGTTGTATTTACTCAACACTTCACTTCGTTGCTGCGGAAAGCCATCGCCAGGGAACGACGCCAATGCTGACATTCGACCAACCGCTTTATTGGAAAGCGAAGACGATCATTGTTCATGAGAAGGAAGGAAGCGAACTGAAACCCATTGTTTTGAACCTTGGTGGCTTTCACTCTGTGATGAGCTTTTTGGGATGCATGGGCCATGTTATGGAAGCATCTGGGCTTAAGGAGGTTTTGGAACTTATATACGCTGAAAATGCTGTGACCCAAATGGTGAGTGGGAAAGCCTATGCACGAGCAATCAGAGGCCACTTCTTGGTTGACACAGCCTTGAGTTCGATTGTGTTAGGCAGGGCATACGGTGTCAACCTCTCAATGGTAGATGAGGAAAGTGACGCATGCAAGGACTTCCAGGAGGCTGCAGATCTTTTGGATAAGCTGTTGCGTGAAGACGTTTCACCGGATGAAGTCTGCAGTAAAGACGTTTTCAACAGAATTTCTGAAAAACTTAAAGCTGAGAAGAGCTCCTTAGCAGAGCATAAGATGGGAAAGCTATGGATTCAATACATGGACATGATTGACCTGCTGCGTCGCTTCCTGAGGGCACTGAGAATGGGCGATTTCCTACTGTACCTCGGAACACTCCAGGAGATGTTGCCGTACTTTGCAGCGTGTGGTCATAACAATTATGCCAAGTCAGCCCATGTGTACATTCAAGACATGATTGAACTTGAGCAGCTCAACCCATACATGTTCTGTCAATTGAACTCCGGTCTATTTGTGATCCGCCGAAGTGATCGGCTGTGGGCAGGACTGCCAAGCGACTTGGTTATAGAGCAGGTTTTGATGCGCTCTTTGAAAACGAACAGCCTTCCCCCAACAACCGATGCAGCCAAATACCACTCGTTCCGAGTTTATTGTCAGGTCCAGGAATGGATGGGGAACTGTGTGGACCCCGAGAAATGGGGCTGGTGTCTGCGGAAGGGACAGCTTGAACCGAAGACGATGGATTCGCCAGTGGCTCCTGATTCACTACTGAAATTGGTCAGATGTCAGTGTAAGGGCAACTGTGACACTCAACGCTGTAGTTGCAAACGGAATGAGCTTGAATGTTCCAGTGCATGTGGTCAATGTAAAGGACTCTGTCAAAATAGCAACTTTGATGCAAGCACCGATGATCCAAGTGAATACGAACTCCTATCATGAATTACATAATTGGCTCTGAATGACGTCATACTACGTCATGTTTTTTTTTTTTTTTTTTTATAAAAAAGAGGGACAACAGGTCAAAAAACCCATACAAGCACAAAGTGCCTGTGTCACCCCTTGTGAAAGAGACAGTTCAGCCTGTCTGTAAGGTTTTTCGGCTGTAAATTAACCACTTTCCAGGTGTCCAAAAGTTGGAGACTTTTTATATGTTCATCAGAGGGACCTAATAAACAAGTTAAAGCCAAAAAACGTTGTTTGTAATACATTTATTGGGTCTAGGAGCAACCAGAAAAAAGTTATCTGTAAATTGAAGCTTTGGACGGCGGCCATCTTGAATTTATGCAAATTAACCACTTTCCCAGTATCCAAAAGTTGGAGACTTTTTATATGTTCATCAGAGGGACCTAATAAACAAGTTAAAGCCAAAAAACCTTCTATTGCAATTTGTTCTAGGTCCAGTTAAATGATTGCTAGATTTACTGGACTATGTTGTAGATTGTAAGTTTGTGGAAAGCAACTCGAGGGAAGTGAATTCCAAAGAGTAGTAGTTCTGGGGATAAATGAATTTTGATAAGCAGAAGTTCTGCATTGTGGAGGAGAAAGTGTAAATTCATGGGCGCTCTCAGCTGCCCTAGTTCTATGGGGAAAGATGTGGATAGGCGGCACAATTGAAGCAAGTTCTTCGGAACAATTGCTGTGAAAATATCTGTAGAATAATGCAAGGGATGCAACGTTTCTTCGTATGGATAATGTAGGAAGGTCCTGTGTGATTGCAGGGTTATTGATTAATCTAATAGCTTTATTTTGAATTTTGTCCAACTGCTTCAATGCAACCACTCAACTTCCACTCCACAGAGGTGAACAGTAATCCATCTGAGAACGCACATGACTTTTATATATTACGGCCAACTGCTCGTCAGTGAAGAATTCTCGAACTCTCTACAGGAGTCCCAGTTTTTTAGAGGCATTCTTTGCAATGCTTCTAACATAATGTGTCCAGCTCAAGTTAGTAGTTAATGTTACACCGAGAATGTCAATACTAGGGGAAGTGGGAATATTTACATAATTAAAAAATATATGGGAGTCAGTGAGATTCTGTCTGTTAGAAAATTGAATGTACTTGGTTTTCTGTGCATTAATGGAAACTAGATTATTTTGTCCCCATTCATTAATTCTGGAAAGGTCCTGGTTCAGAGAAATTGCAGTGTTTATTTTGTAATTTATAAGATCGGGTTGGGTGAAAGAATTGGTAAATGTGAAGGCACTGTGGAGTGTTGAGTCATCTGCGTAGGAATGTATTGGATTATGAGTGGTAGATATGAGATCATTGATATGAATGAGGAACAGAGTTGGGGCCAAAACTGATTCCTGGGGAACACCAGCATTTATTGAGTGAAATTGAGAATAAAGGCCATCTACCATTACTGTCATTACACGTATTTTTCTGTTATGAAGATAAGAAGAAATTAATGGAACTAATGATGCAAGACCGTAGTGTGACATCTTCGACAATAAGGATTGATGCCAGACTCTATCAAATGCCTTTGATATATCCAGTGCTATGGTATGTGTTTCACCATGTTGGTCTGTAGCTTGTATATATATATATACAATATAATAAGTGGGCCATCATTAATTTATAATTACATCCTATGCTTAGGTTAATAGGTGTTAGTAGGTTAAGCATAGATGAGTCCCTTTTAATGTGAACGAATTAACTGTACGTGAAAGTACTGGTGAATAAAGCGACTGCAATAAGTTCCTCACACCTATACTGGGAATTAATAACTTGGTTATTGGTACGGGTATAGATCAGGTATTGATAGGTAGAATAACCTGGTACCCTGGCTAGTTTCAGATATGGTTGAAACCATATCTGGAAATGATGTTACAATATGCAGTACCTTTCAAATGATCTCTAGTTCACAATACAAAACTATTATCAGTAGACTACCTATACATGCAAATCAATGTGTTCTTACCTAGGATGATATGAATATTTACTGAATAAGATTCTGCAATATAACAAGTATGTACTTGATATGGCAAACATGCTTAGCAATATTACCAATACTAGGCATTCAAATTTTGATAAATCCCCTTTACATGATAACCCCAAAACATTTAATTTATAAAGCTCCATAACTACATACTGTAGTTTGTGTCAATCGGATAAAGACAATAACATATAAACACAAACTATAAGAGATTCGGAAATTACAAAATGCTCCATTAACCTGAAGGGAGAAATGTTGATGTCTTCACAGTAAAAACAAAAACAAAAACAAAAATACTGCGTGTGATGTCGCTGGCTAGCCTTGTAATATTGACTATCCATGTTATAAAATGTCAGTCAGTCAGTCAGTAGCTTCTTCTAATTCACTAACTGCAGTTAGTTAACTGCAGGGAACAGTTAGGTACATAAAATATATTTGTATTCTAGGGAATTCCTGTTTAAGCTTCCATAGAGTTATACATTTAAATATAAGGCTTTCTTATCTTCAGAAAATACAAGAAACAGAAGATGAACCTAAACTGCTCTTAACAACGCATTTTGACAGTTTATTCTGGCTCTCGGTAGACGATAGTATGCATTTTAGTCTTTAGAAAGTATCTGTGGGAATTATAAGGGTAAAGACCGTCTCAATTAACCCTCTGACTTTCAATGTCCTTCCTAATCTGAATAAAACATTCTAATAATAGCCAGCAAATATAACAAGAAATGCGTAGTTTCTGCTAAAAGGGTTAACTCTTTGAGAACCTAAGACGCACTTCTTTCGTAATTTCTGGTTAGTATAATACAATTTTACTCAGATTAGGAATGGTATATGGAAGCAAGGGCTTAATTGATATAGTCCTTATCTTTTTCACAGATCCTTGCTAAGCTGTATATAATAATCTAATGACAGAGAGAATAAACTGTAAAAATGCGTCATGATCCTCAAGGGGTTAATTTAATTATCTAGGCATGTCAAAATAATTCTATAATTCCATACACTAAAAATGACTGAATGACACTACCACAACCTCTTCTTACTGCTTCCACGCAATAATTTCACTTTTAGAGTCGTGTGTTCATCATTCCCGACACTTTTCTACCCCGACGTACTCAATGTGTAATATTTCACCATTGTGCTGCTCTTCTTAATTATATACTGGCTATCAACATTATAATAACCCTTAGCAGATACAATACGCATTTCTGGCTATTATTAAACGATTTTATTCAGATTAGGAAGGGTATATGGAAGTCAGAGGATTGATTGAGATAGTCTGAACCCTTGAAATTCACACAGATCTTTCCTAAGCTGTATAAAGTCGACTAGTTAGAGCCAGAATAAACTGTCAAAATGCGTCACGATCTTCAAAGGGGGTTAATGGCGGATGGATCCGCTACATCCCGATTCCGTTGCATCCCGTTTTATACAATCTTGCGGTGCAAGAACCACCAAAGTAGGTAGCCGAAAGTGGTACTTTGTTCATTTTGACTCTGAGAACAACACCAAGCTTAGTATTTAATGTCGTGGAGGCAGCTGTTTAGGAGAAACAGTGCATCAAAGGTTCTAGAGACGACAAAACGCAGTGAAATTACTTACTTAGCGAGCGCAGCGAAAATCCCGCAGGCTTATTTTGGATATTTTGGCTCAGTGAACAACTTCGATCTCTGTGTTCAATGTCGTGGAGGCAGCCTTTTAGGAGAAGTAGTGCGTCAAAAGTTACCGACACAACAAAACTCCAATTCAGCAAAACACAGCCATCTTCCTAGCGGAGTCAGGAACAATTGTATTCTGTTTGTTATGTTATGTTAAGCAGAGCAGATTAACCTTAACATAACATAACAAACAGAATATTTTGTTTGTAAGGGGCCTATTCTAGTCAGAGTTATTTGAAAATACTTGTGTCCATTGCATTCCTAGAGATCCTTTGTTTGCTAAAAAACATTGTGAAATAAGGGCCAGAGAATAATGGAAGCAAACGTTGTGGAAGATTGAAAGGTTAACTTATAATATATCTTAAACTATTCCCCCCCCCCCCATACTCCAAACAAAATCATTTTTGGGAGATGTATCATGACCAGGATTCGAACCCCCCCCCCCCCACTCCAGTCAAATGTCGGAGAGTTAGGCTCGATTTTGAGCGGAGCTAATTGTCGAGTGGTACGGTGTCCAACTCTCCCAAATTTACCTGGAGTGAGTAGGGTTCGAATCCAGGCCAGGATACCTCTCTCCCAACCTGTCCGACATTATCATACAAATCATGTTTTCCGCCCCACGCCACCCTGCCATGAATACATATACTTTAATTCATCGCATATGAAAGCCTGTGTCTAGCCTCTGTCAGGCCTCTCTCTCTCATGCTTACCTCTCCTTTAACCCCTACTGTGCCAGCGACGTCTTTTATATTTTATTCTAGCTATATTTAATTTTATTTAACTTTATTTAATGCAGTTTAAGAAGGATCTGTGGTAATAAACAAGGTTGAATGAGATATTACGAAGCCTGTTCATTGCTGGGGGCCCTATTTAAACTGACTACAATCGTCTATTAGAAGCCAGAATATAGTAAAAATTAAGGCACCGGTACTGAATGGGTTACCAGCGGTGAACCAGAGTACATAAGTAATCTGGTTCCAATATGTATTCCAGGTGTAGTATTTACATCACACCAAAAATATCTGTCTATTTTATTGATTCCATTTAAACAAAAATATAGCCTATTGACAAATATTGCACAATGCAAGATGTTTCAGAGCATTATTCATAAAGATTGCCAAAAATGTCATATGGTCTATGCAATAATTTATAGATATGCAAAGTAAAATTATATTTCTCTCTATCACTTCGTAAATCAGATCTAGTAGATACGTGGATGACATCTTCGTGCAAATCAAGGACCTCCACGAACTACAGGAACTCCAGCGTCGCTTCATGACCTCCTCCGGACTTAACTTCACCTTTGAAAAATCAAACAATGGACAACTCCCCTTCCTCGACATCCTCGTAGCTCTGAACGACCATGGGTTCAAAACCATCGTCTACACTAAACCAACTAACACAGGACAATGCCTCAATGGCGATAGTGAATGCCCCCGTCGTTATCTTCTATCCTCCATCTCCGCTTATGTAAGGAGAGCCCTCACGCACTGCTCTACCTTGGCCGACATCCACCAGGAACTAGAAAGACTATCCCAAGTTTTAGTGAATAACGGATACTCCAACTCCGACATCTCCAGCACCATCAACCACCATCTTGAAAAATGGTACACCCAAAGCCCTCCCAACATTGACCCCCCCAATGAAATTAAGATCTTCTACCGCAATTTTATGTCCTCTGAACACAAAAATGACGAGGCCGTCTTAAAAGAAATAATCTCCAAGCATGTCCACCCAACCAACCCAGAAAACAAAATCAAATTAATAATTTATTACAAATCCCCCAAGACCTCCAACCTCGTTCTCCGCAACAAAACCAGCTTCCACCAAGATAAAGAGCCCGATGACCGACGATCACGTCATTTACCAACATACCTGTAATTATGAGGACTGTGGACCTCATTCCTATATTGGCATGACGCAGACTCGTCTTTCACGTCGGTTAACTCTTCACCTTCAGGCTGGAGCCATCAAAGACCACTATCTCACCCCTAACCACACCCACCTCACGCGCAACGAGTTAGAGAAACACACCACCATACTCGATAAAGAAAGTGACGCAAGGAGATTACCTATACTCGAAGCATTATATATCCAAGCCTTACATCCCAACATCAACAACCAAACTCTGGACCTTCAGATCCTTCCTTCTGCCAAAAGGCACTATCCTACAGGACCTAACGCCCCCCCTCGCCCCCCGTTGCCCTTGACGCAGCCCCCCGCGCTACCTCCTTCAGCTTCGTCTTCTGCCGGCGCCACACGTACTACGCAACTTTGGCCATGCCCCTCGACACACGCGGCAAATCAGCTTTGACCCCGCCAACCGACCACCACCTTCCCGCATCTAGTGCGCCTGCATGAAGCGGCTCTCTCTTTTGCAATCCTAGAATACCCCTCCACCAATAGCAGACTTTTGCCCCCTGATTTTCGCCTCCTCTGATCCTCCACCCTCTATGTATACCCTTCCTGTTTACCTTTTATATCATTCTATCCTTACTTGATAATGCTGGTTGTCCAGTGAAACGCGTCATATATCCTGTATCATCATGTACATTAATGCAACCCTGTACCACCATGAATTTTGCTCATCTCATTCATCTACTTCCTGCCACCCAGCGAAAACTCATCAGAGACCTGGAAACTTTGAATAATAAAATTTCCAACGCAGAAATTGCCATTTCTTTCAACCTCGTATGTATTAAAGAAAATTTATTACCTGGCTTTACTAACATATATATATATATATATATATATATATAATTATATATATATACCGGTATATATATATAATATATATATATATATATATATATATATATATATATATATATATATATATATATATACAGTATATATACATATATATATATATATATATATATATATATATATATATATATATACTGTATATATATAATATAGATATATTTATGTATATATGTATATATATATATATATATATCTATATATATATATATATATATATATAACGGTATATATATATATATATATATATATATATATATATATATATACTGTATATATATATATATATATATATATATATATATATATATATATATATACTGTATATATGTATATATATATATACAAATATGTATATATAGATAGATAGATAAATAGATAGTGTTCCTTTTCTATCATAAATTACCTAAAGCAGTTGGCCTAGCAACGCACCTGTATCCCGGATCGCTTCGGAGATCGGCCAAACATTCTTGACTTATTTCTGACTTCTAACCCTTCTTCTTATACTGTCAATCTTTTCTCTCCTTTGGGCTCCTACGACCATAAAATATGTATCTCTGTCACCTGTCCTATCTCTTCAGTACGGCCATCCGATCCTCCCAGCCGGCGGCGCTTGTGGCACTTTGGCGCTGCCGACTGGGAGGCTCTCTGGCAGTACTTCTTTGATTTCCCATGGAATGACTTCTGCTTCCGTGGCCGAGGACCCTCGGAGAGTGTTGAACGAATTACTGAGGTAATCCTCTCGGGCATGGAAGCGTACATTCCATTTTCTTTCTCTCAGTCTAATGCAAAAAAATCTTGGTTTACTCACGCTTGTTCTACTGCTGTCCGCAACAAGGAGGAAGGATTCAAATGGTACCGACGCCTTAAAACTCAAGAATCTCATTCTTCTTATGTTTCTGCCCGGAATCAAGCCAAATCTGTTCTTCAACTTGCCAAGCACTCTTTCATCAATATTAAATGCACTGAACTATCCAACTCTAGCTCTTCCCAAGCTTTCTGGCATCTAGCCAAAAACTTCTCCAACAAATGTTCTTCCTCGTCTTTCCCTCCCATTTTCCACTCTGATGGTACAACCATCACTTGTTCCTCTGACAAAGCTGAACTCTTTGCTCAAACTTTTGCCAGAAACTCTACCTTGGATGATTCCGGTGCTATTCCTCCCTCTCCACCCCCGTCTCTCCTACTTATGCCTAATATCCTAATCTCTTCTAAGGATGTACTTTCTACCCTCTCTGGGCTTAATACTAAGAAGGCGTCCGGTCCGGACGGTGTTCCTCCTCTTGTACTTAAAAACTGTGCTTCCGTGCTGGACCCCTTGCTTAGGCAAACTCTTTCGTCTATGTCTCTCCTCTAACGTCTTTCCTTCTTGCTGGAAGTTTGCTCTCATTCAATCTGTCCCAAAGTTCCAATTCTCTCATCTCTTGTATCTCTAAAGATTTTGAAACTATTCTTGCTTCCAAATTTCTTAAGCATTTCTCTTCTCATAATCTGCTCTCAGATCGCCAGTATGGCTTCCATAAGGGTTGCTCTACTGGTGATCTTCTTTCATATCTTACTAACTCTTGGTCATCCAACTTTCGGGACTTCGGTGAGACTTTTTCTGTTGCACTAGACATATCGAAGGCCTTCGATAGAGTCTGGCACAAATCTTTAATTTCCAAACTGCCCTCCTTCGGTTTCTGTCCCTCCATCTGTGCCTTTGTCTCTAATTTCCTTTCCGGCCGTTCCATAGCTGCGGTTGTGGACGGCCATCGCTCATTTCCTCATCCTATCAACTCCGGTGTTCCTCAGGGCTCTGTCCTATCCCCTATTCTCTTTCTAATTTTCATAAATGATCTTCTCAACTGTACATCCAGTTCCATCCATTCATATGCAGACGACTCTACTTTACACCACTCAATTAGTTTTCCAGAATGCCCCAGCCAGCAATCCCTCAAAAGTAAACGTAATGAACCCATAAAATGCTTATCTTCTGATCTAACTACTATTTCCAATTGGGGTAGAGAAAATCTTGCTGCATTTAATGCTTCCAAAACTCAATTTATCCATCTTATTACCCATCAGGAACCTCCAGAGGACTATCCCTTATTCTTCAACAATACAAAAATCAACCCTTCATCTTCCCTCAATGTTGTCGGTGTCTCTTTTTCTGCTCTCACTTGGAAAGACCATATTACCAGTCTCGCTAAGGCAACCTCCCAGAAGCTGGGTGTGCTCAACCGCCTCAAGGGGTTCTTTACCCCTGCGCAGCTTCTTGCTCTGTACAGGGGCTCAGTGCGTCCTTGTATTGAGTATTGTTCACATGTGTGGGGAGGATCCTCTCACACCGCACTCCAAGATAGTAGACAGGAAAGACTTTCGTATCCTTAACTCCCGTCCACTCACCAACTCTCTACAAACTCTCTCTCTTCGCCGCAATGTTGCATCTCTCTCGCTATTCTATCGCTACTACAATAATCAATGTTCCTCGGAGCTTTCCCAGTGAATACCGCCTCCTCTGCTTAGGGTACGTAGTACCCGCCTTGCAACACAATCCCACCCCTACTTCTGTGCAACTCTCCAACCCAAGAGTGAAACGTTATTCTCAGACTTTCTTCTATTCAACTGCTGAGCTCTGGAACTCTCTCCCAGAATCAGTCTTTCCCTCTTCCTATGACCTAAATTGCTTCAAACTCTGTGTGTCCAGGCATTTTTGCTCGAACGTCCCTTGATTTCGGCCCTGTCACTCTTTGAAATCTGAGGGAGGCAGTCGATGCAGGCAGTTATGCCTTTTGTCTCCCTCATTCACATAGCAAAACCTAAAAAAAAATTCTGTCCTATCTTCAATTCTATTTCTAATTTTCATAAACTCAATTGTACCTCCAGTCCTATCCATTCATACGCAGACGACTCTACCATACACTACTCGACTAGATTTCCAGAACACCCCAGCCAGCAATCCCTTGAAGACAAACGTAATGAAGCCATAGAACACTTACCCGATGATCTAACTACTATTTCCAATTATGCCAGAAAAAAACTTAACTTTAATGCTTCCAAAACCCAATTTCTCCATTTTACTACCCGTCCGGAACCCCCAGAAGACTTTCCCTTATACTTCAACAATACAAAAATCAATCCTTCATCTTCTCTCAATATTCTTGGTGTTTCTTTTTCTTCTGCTCTCACTTGGAAGGACCATATTAGCAGTCTTGCTAAGGCAGCCTCCCAGAAGCTGGGTGTGCTCAACCGCCTCAACGGGTTCTTTACCACTGCACAGCTTCTTGCTCTGTACAGGGGCGTCCTTGTATTGAGTATTGTTCACACATGTGGGGAGGATCCTCTCACACCGTTCTAATAGACAAAGTTGAAAGGAAGGCCTTTCGTATCATTAACTCCCGTCCACTCACCAACTCTCTGCAATCTCTCTCTCTCCGCCGCAATGTTACATCTCTCTCGCTATTCTATCGCTACTATAATAATCAGTGTTCCTCAGAGCTTTCCCAGTGTATACCACTTCCTCTATGTAGGGCACGTGGTACCCGTCTTGCAACACAATCCCACCCCTACTCTGTGCAACTCTCCAACCCAAGAGTGCAACGTTACTCTCAGACTTTCTTCTCTTCAACAGCTGAGCTGTGTAACTCTCTCCCAGAATCAGTCTTTCCCTCTTCCCATGACTTAAATTGCTTCAAACTCCGTGTGTCCAGGTATTTTGGCTCGAACGTCCCTTGATTTTGGCCCTGTCACTCTTTCAACTCTGGGGGAGGCACTCGCTGCGGGCAGTTCTGCCTCTTGCCTCCCTCACTCACATCGAAAACAAATATATATATATATATATATATACATTTACCCGCATAAGTTGTGTTCCTAGTCGTGATCTTAATATATGAAAGTAAAATTTGTATGAATAAATTGCGCGTGTTGCATATTTGAATTACCAGCTTCAATATGGTTTTAACGCATTTATGAATATACAACATCGAATTCAATATATTGTATATCCACCAGTAACCTACATAATTATTGCAGTTTTATTAAATATGTTAATAACTTTATGGCTTCAACTTCCTTAAAGTATAAAAATCGTAGGTGGTAAATTATAGTATAACACCACACACTCTGGTGCTTTTCGTTAAGGTTGTGTCACACGAGTGCATTTTCAGACAATTTTTTGAGGCAATTGTGGTCTGGCGTCTTAAGTAAAGTTATATAATAAATACATATCTTAAAATCACATACACCAAGTCAATTTGTCGATTCAAATGCGAACCTATCACAAATTAGTATGAGAACAAACTTGAGAACAAACTCGAAAATTTACGAACAAAACGCTCGTGTGACACTGCTGTTAACGTTAGCAGTCTCTGGATATATTATATATATATCTATCTATCTATTGCTAGACTTAATGATCCCAGAAGGGATGGCCATGAATGAATCATCCCATGCACATCTGTCCTCTGTCAGCCGACACCCCTCCTCCCATCCAATACCGCTTTCACTCATTTACCTCTCAACTATATCCTCTCACCTCACTCTCGGTCTGCCTCTTCTTCTCTGTCCTTCCACTTCACTCTCGTACATTCTCTTAGTCATTCTCTCCTTCACCATACGTTCCACATGGCCGAACCATCTCAAGGAGTCCCTTTTCACACCACACTTTCTAGCACATCCACATCTACACCACACCACTCTCGTACTTCCTGATGCATCTGTCTATCACTCCGACAGACACACTTCGCCAGTAACTCATTTCCACCACTCTAACTCTTGATTTGTGCCTCTCCAACAACGCCCATGTTTCAATCCCGTATTTCATTATCAGGAATACCACACTATAAACTAGATTTACCTCTCATACTTATTGGTTGCAGTCAATCCCGTATTTCATTATCAGGAATACCACACTATAAACTAGATTTACCTCTCATACTTATTGGTTGCAGTTAATCTTCACCCTTTCAGTGCGATTGCGTCATTTTAATTGTATATGGCTAACGCTAAGTAAGTTTTATTTTAGTTTAGGAAGGAGCTAAAATCCAAAGGAGTAAAAGTTATCTGATTTTCCTCTTTTGAATCTATAATAGTATATATTGTCTAGTGATAGGAATTAGTCAACCCTCTGAAGAATGGATTAAGCATTTCGTTTCTATTTTTTTTGGCTATTTTTGAAGGAGTATACTCCGATTAAGAAGGGTATATAGACGTCATAGGATTACTGGAGATAGTATTTACCCTTATAACTCTCGCAGATCATTCCTAAGCTGTATACAGTCGTGTAATTATAATTTTCATCATAGTCTGGTTACCATTAGACAATTTTCTTTAGCTTATAATCCACCTCTAGGTCTTACAGAGATAAATACGATCTCAGCAAACCCTCTGAATAACATCGGGCCTTCTTAGCTCCTTTAGCACGATGATGTCTCTTTACCTTTTATTTTGTCTAAAGTTAAACGATTTTATGCAGCTTAAGAAGGCCCTTTGATATTCAAAAGATTTATTGAGATCATATTGACCCTTTTGAGTCCTAGAGGTAGGTTTTAAGCTAAAGACAATCGTCTAATGGTAACCATAATAAGATGAACATTACGTCATCGTGCTTAAGGGTTTAAACTGCATACAATCATCACATGTTAGCCAGCATCAAAGATACTAAGACGTCATGGTGCTGAAGCGGTTAAGACGCCAAGATGCTCGCGCGGTATTGACTTTATTCTCTTCATTATCAATAATGGATTATATTAGGGGTCTAATTTGTTCTGTTAACTCTCTGGACCTCCATTAAGCTGAATACAATGGTTTTGTCTTTACCATTTGAATTGCCACAGCTCTATCCTAAACTGCACAACATTGTCTAAAGATAGCCATCATTTTTCTTTTATCTAGCTAACGCTAAGCAAGCTTTAGTTAGTTTCGGAAGGAGTTAGAGCACTAAGGGTTTAATATATCATATGTTGCTCTGTTGAATCCACACCAAAATATTGTTTAATGGTAAGAATGACTTATGAGGCCAAATGCTCGTGTGATATTGGCTTTAACCCGTATTATTAACACTGGCCTATACAGCATGTGACCTTTACTGTCCCCAATATATCACCCTAGAGCCCCATAGACCTGCCTTATTATATGTCCCACTTCCCCAGAACCCCCCCCACCCCCACCCCCCTTATCCCTCACTCTCACATCTTAATAAGGGCAGGTTTTATAGCATTCTCCCTGGACCTCCATCAAGCTGAAGAGAAGGGTTAGTAATAGCCAGGATGTTATGACATTTTTGTCACCAGTACTGCAAGGGTTAACGGGAGGTTTTTAGTTTGCTCCCGAAACCTAAACAAAATATTCCCCAAGACCCTCCTTCAAGATTAGTGTATGCATTTTTCTGTAGAAAAATATCTCTGCCAAAGGCCGGATCCTCCTACATAACTGGCTAGCTATAATAATAATAATAATAATAATAATTAAAGTTGCAAGCAACGCTGTGCGGGGTTCGAGCGGGGTTGCACGCTGGGTATTGTGTTGGATACAAGGGCTGTGCCACATATATCAAAATATCATGTATCATATCGGGCATGGAGAAAGTCAGAAGGAATATAGTGTAGCCATTTTGGCTATGGCTACTTAGACCATTAAGGAGTGTGACCATTTTGGTTAAAGCTATTAATCCTGTACGAGTTGTTGTTGTTGTTGTTGTTCCCTAAGCTGCCTGGCCGAACAGCCCCGAGTCCCTGAGGAAGGCCATGGCCACGATCGGGCTTACCCTCAGAGCTCTCATTGAGTGTAGATTGTGTTGTTGGCGTAAGTGGTTGTGTGAAATGCAGTCTTCTATGATGTGTTTAATGGTATGGGGTGCTGTGTTACATCCCGGGCAAGCGTCGACAACGGAGTCATCCAGTCTCTTCTGATAGCTCAGGAGAGCTGGATGGTGTCCGCATCTCAGCCTGGCCAGGTGGACTCTGTCCTCGCGAGGAAGGGAGGATTCGGAAGGATGGATTTCGGGAGGTCGTGCTTGCAGCTGGGAGTTGTCTGTGAGTGAGTGGATGGATCGGCGAGAGATATGAGTATGGATGTGCTTTTGGAAGTTGGCTCGGAGTGGGAAGGGAGGGAGAGAGGACAGTAATTGTGTGTGATACCGTGTGCTGGGTGTTGTTTTGATATTTCTTGGTGTCTGTGGGTGTGTTGCCATGTAGTCTAGTGGGTGGTCTTGGTTCGTGGAGGCTGCTGCCAGGAATTGAGTGCCTCTCATGTCCAGATGGTCTTTGACTTTGAGGATTTTGGTTTCTTGATGTAGGTGATCTGTGGATGCAGTAGCTGTGCAGCCTGTAATGATCTTCAGGGCTTTGTTTTGAATAGTCTGTAAGGTTTTATGATGTGTTTCAGCTAGGTTAGAAGCCCAGGCTGGGCTTGCGTATTCCATCACTGATCTTATGTATTGTTTATATACTGTGGTGGTAGTTTCTTTGTTGTGTCCAAATTTTGTGTGAGCAAGTGACCTGAGGGCGTTAAGTCTGGGTGTCAGTTTCTTTTTAATGTTTGTGGTGTGCTGTTTGAATGTCATATGAGTATCATATGTTACTCCTAGGATTTTGGGTGTGTGTATGTGTTAGGGGTGTGTTGTTTATGGTGAGTTGAGGGATGTATTCGTGTTCTCCTGTCCAGCTTGTGAGCAGGGTTGCGGTGGATTTGGCTGGGGCTAGATTAAGTCTGTTTGTAGTGCACCAGCCATGTAGTGTGTTGAGATAGGGTTGAAGGAGATCTGTTGCTCTTTTTGGGTCATGGTGTGTGCATGTGAGTGTTATGTCATCTGCATAGGAGGCTAAGTTTATTTGGGGCGTATTGGGTGTAGTTATATCGTGCATGTACAGATTGAAGAGTGCGGGCGATAGGACGGATCCTTGTGGGACTCCGTTTGGAAAGTTTCTGATTATAGATGACTGACCGGCAAAAGATACGTGTGCACATCTGCCTGCTAGGAAGTTGGCCAGCCACCTTTTTGTGTTGTTGTGCATGTTTGTGTTGTTGATTTTCTTTGTTAGGTTGTGGCGGGGGATGGCATCGAAAGCTTTACTAATGTCGAGTGTGGCTAATAGTGATCTGTGTGGTGGTCTAGCTGAGTTGATGTCGTCAAAAGCTCTTTGTGTAAGGTCTGTGAGAAGTGTGTTTGTGGAGTGCAGTGGCCTAAAGCCATGTTGTGTTGGAGCTAGGGGTAGGTCGGGTGTAATTAGTTGTAATACTAGGCGTTCCATGACTTGGGAGGGGGAGCAAAAGAGTGTGATGGGGCGGTGCGAGGAGGGTAGCGTGGGGTGTTTGTTGGGTTTGGGGAATGTGGTGATGAGACCATGCTTCCAAATGTCTGGTATTGTGTTGTGTGAATAACTGTAGTTTGATATGTTAGTGAGTGCTTGTATGCCTTGTGGTCCCAGGTGTCTGAGGTGTATGTTGCTTATGTTGTCTAGGCCACAAGCGGGTGAGTGCTTGAGATTGTTGATGATATGCTTTGTCTGGTGATTGGTGAAGGGTGTATACTGTATAGTCAGGGTCTGTGGGGAATTCTCTTACGTCGGATGACACGTCGGTCGTCTTTGTGAGGTTTTAGGTGGCTGACATGTGAGAAGTGATTGATGAGAGTGTTTGCTTGTTGTTTACATGAAGGAGTAGAGTCTGTTGTTGTGATTGCTGCATGTGATTGTGTTTTGTTGCTGTTGGAAAGTGTGATGCTGTTTAGTGTTTTGTAGAGTTTTTTGGGGTTTGTTTTGTGATCAAGTGTTTGTCGGAAGTTATTCCAATTTAGTTTTTGTTGTTCTTGTATTTTGTTGTTAGTTTGGGTGTTGAGTGCTTGGATTTGTTGTGTGATGTCTTGTGTGTGGGGTGCTGGGGAGTGTTTCAGTATGTCGCGTTGTCTGATGAGGTTTTGAATTTCTGGTGTGAAGTTGGGGTTGTGTCTTTTTCTGTTACCTCTTGGAATGTGTTTCTTGTCAGCGTTTTGGATAGTTTTATTGAGTATGTGTACAGCATTGTTGATGTTAGTGATGGGTGTACTGTTTAGAGTTGTGAAGTGTTGTTCTGTCTCATTTATGAATGCTTTCCAGTTAGCTCTTTTATAATTGGTGTATGTGTGTTTGTGGCTAGCTGGGGTGAGTCTGGTTTTGGTGGTGATAATGATCGGAAGGTGGTCAGAGCCTAAGGTTCTGACCACCCTCCAGGATGTTGTGGGGGCAAGTTCTGGGGAGCAAAAGGTGATGTCGGGAGATGATGGGTTATAGAGGGCTTGGTGAGGAATATGGGTATGTTGATGGATGTCGTTAAGGATGATGAGGTTATCAGTTTGGTTTTGTAGTACCAGCCCTCTGTCTGTGTCGGGGTTGTCGACAAACCAGGCCGACGTCTTGGCGTTGAAGTCACCACCCAGGATGATGTGTGGAGTGTTTGTGATGTGTTGTAAGTGTGGTCTGTATTAATTTGGTACTGTAGGGGATGTATGTGTTTATGATGGTTATGTTGGAGTTGTTGCCAGTGCGTATTTTAATTGATTGTATTTCTGTTGTGTTATCATTTGGGGGGAGGAGGGATTTGGTTTGTACACTGGTAACTATGTATGATATTTCTTTGTGTACCAGGGTGATGAGTCCACCGACAGCCCGGTCTTGTCTGATGGTGGTGAAATCATGAAATGTGGGTGTTTTTAGTGTTGTGCGGAGTTTTGTTTCTTGTAAGATGGCAATGTGTATGTTGTGTTGTTTGATGAAGTGTGAGAGTTCGTGTTTCTGTGTGTTGATGCCATCTATGTTCAATTGGAGAATGTTAATGTTATGTGCACGATGTATGTTGGGTGCTGCTGCACGAGGAAGGGGTGGGGGTGAGGGAGGGGGTGGGGGTGGGGGTGAGGGAGGGTCTGGGGGTTGGGATGGGTGAGGTGGGGGTGGGGATTGGGGAGCAGGAGATGGGGGTTGGAATGGATTAGGATGGGGTGTGGTGTGTTGAGTTGAGGATGTGGATGGTATGGGAAGGTTAGGTGGGTTAGGGAGGAGAGGTGGACGGGTTTTAGGGGGGGGAGTGGATGATATGGGAAGGTTAGGTGGGTTGGGGAGGAGAGGTGGACGGGTTTTAGGCGAGGGATTTGACTGGGAGAGGGACGGGCATGAGGAACAAGTCCAGGTGTTCGTGTAGTGTTTCTTGGAGGCAAGTGTTGTGCAGGTGAAGTGGGTCCAGTTCCTGCATGAATTGCAGAGAACTGAACCCTTAGTGTGGCCACTCGAAGTGATGGGTTTTGAGCAAGTTGGACATATGTATGTGTAGGTGGGTCCTGGGATGCTCTCAATGTCTCCAGCTAGAAGAAGTCTTCGAGAAATGACAGCCGGAGAGTAATTTCTCGGTGTAGGAAAAACTGTGTGATGTGTGTGGTGTGAGAGGTGTGGAAATTCCCGGCGCGACCGAAGCCGCTCCAAGGACTCCTGTACGAGTAGGCATAATTGCCCGAAATTGCCTTCATTCCCTGCTCATTTTCATGCATAAGCAAAAGCCTGAGCGTAATACAATTATGTATTCGTGAAAGTACGATAATAGCTTTCAAATTACTCCTGAATCATCCCTGTACAACGTCTGGTTTTCTTGTAAGGATCTTGCAAACGAAGGGCAAAATTGCTAAAAATTACCAAATCCGATAGGCGAAATCGCTAAAAATTACCAATTATTTTCTGTTTTCGCTATGTGTGACGCTGCACATAAGTGAGCTCTCTCTCACACAAACCTCAGTGTCGTGGTGGGGCCTGTAGGCTCCGGCTGATGTCCATCCGTACTGCTTGCAAAAGCTGGCCAAAGGCTACAAAATAGCCGGAAAATCGTCTCCGTCATATGAGGGGCCCCGTGGGAATTTGGGTTAAGAAGTGTGGTTGTTTTGATTATTTGATAGGGTCACCATAAGGGTAATGGTGTGGCATTTTTTCTGTACAGAAGCTTGGCCTTTTTGGTTGGGGCTTCTTAGGAATATGACCTTTTTCGTTAGCCATGGAGAAACTGCAGAGGTACAAATTATTATAAGCAACCTCATGTTAAAAATATCTTATATATTTTTGTTTAACTTTACTTGGCATTCCTCTTCCTCTATGTATCTAGCAATTTAACCCCCTCAAACTCCTTATGACACGATGGGGTGGTAATTACCCCAGGCCAAAAAGCTCTAAAAGACGATCGAGTGATAACTCAAGCGAGCTTGAAATACGCAGGCGTTTCGTTCATGGTCACCCCTTCGGGGATCAAGGTGTCCGGCAATATATACCGGTAGGCTATAGATAAATTCATTTTTGGGCTATTTCTTCCATTTTATTTATCCTGTTAAAGTGCTTGATTGATTTTTGTGCTAATGTAGTTAGTATTTGGTGTAATTTTACATATTTCAGCTAATTCTGAAGAGCACATGCAATTTATTTGTGCATGTTCAGTAAGTATTGCTGGGGAAAGGGTTAACGTATTCATCTTTTGGGGTATTTGTTCTATGTTTTTATCCTGTTTCTGTGATTGATTGAGTTTTGTGCTAATGTAATTGGTATTTGGTATAATTTTACATATTTTAGATAAATCAGAAGTTCACATGCAATATATTTGGGCATTTTCAGTCAGTATTGCAGGGGAAACGGTTAACATACAGTATTCATCATAGGAAGGGAAGAGGATGTGTAGCTCAGATCTTTGCCCTGAAATATGTTGTGGAGAAATATCTTGAGAAGGGACAAAAGTTGTATGCTGCCTTCATGGACTTGGAGAAGGCCTATGACAGAGTTGATAGAGAAGGTACCGGTATGTAGAAATTACTTGGAATATACGGAGCAGATAACAAGTTGCTGAAAGCAGTGAAAAGCATGTATGAGGGTGCAAAGGTGTCAGTATGTGTTGAGAATGAACAGAGCGAGTTCATTGATCTGAATTTTGGGTTAAAGAAAGGGTGTGTGATGTCCCCGTGGTTGTTCAATATATACTGAACTGAATATGGATGGAGTCATAAACGAAATGCAAGGATGAGCAGTGGATGTTGGTGTACCACTAATAAGGGAAGGCAACGAGTGGAATGACAGAGTTGATAGAGAAGGTATGTGGAAAGTAGTGAGAATATATGGAGTAGATGGCAAGTTGCTGAAAGCAGTGAAGAGTATGTATGAGAGTGCAAAGGTATCAGTACGTGTGAAGAATGAACAGAGGGAGTTCTTTGATCTGAATGTTTGGTAAAGCAAGGGTGTGTGATGTCCCGATGGTTGTTCTATATATACAGTATATGGATGGAGTCATAAAAGAAATACAAGGAAGAGCAGTGGATGTTTGTGTACTGCTGTTTGCTGACGATATGAATGGGAGTTGCAGGGTCTGGTAAATATGTTTGGAACAGTGTGCGAAAAATGGGATCTGAAGGTAAATGCGGGGAAGAGCAAGGTTATGGTCTTCGAAAGGGGTGAAGCCACAGAGTGTGAGGTGAAGTTGAACGGTCAGGTATGGAGATTGTCAGCTCATTTAAGTATCTTGGCAGTGTACAGAGTAAAGATGGGAGTATGGATGAAGAAGTGTGGGAGAGGGTGCAACAGGGGAAGAGGGTTGTAAGAATGGTGAAAGCATTAACATGAAATAGGGTGGTCAGCATGGAACTGAAGAAGTCATTGCATGACAGTGTGGTAATCCCGACATTGACTTACGGAAGCGAAGCATGGACGTTGTTGGAGAGATTCAAACCCAGAGTGAAAAGGATGGAAATGAGTTACTTGAGAAGTGTGTGCAGAGTTACATGGAGGGCTAGACAGACGAATGAGGAAGTACGAGAGAGGTGTGGTGTGAATGTACTGGAAAGTGCGAAAAAGAACACCTTGAGATGGTTCGGCCATGTGGAACGTATGGGAAGCAAGAGAATGACTATGAGCGTGTACGAGTGAGGTGGAAGGACAGAGGGAGAAATAAACCGAGAGAGAGGTGGAAGGATGGAGTTAAGAAGTATATGCGTGAAAGCGGTGCTGGATGGGAGGAGGGGCGTCGACTGACTGGGAACAGAGGTGCATAGGGGTGTTTCGTTCGTGGCCAATCCTTCGGGGATCAAGGCGTCCGTCAATAGACAGATAGATAAATTCATCTTTAGGGCTATTTCTTGCATTTTCTTTATCCTGTTAGTGTACTTTATTAAAATTTTTGGTAATGTAGTTGGTAATTGGTGTAATTTTACATATTTCAGATAAA